>VZQC01014507.1:158299-252140 GCA_009823505.1 Rhizomys pruinosus
AAGGGAAAGGGAAATATGCCTGATCTGAATTGGAAAATGATGTATAAAATGCACAAACCATCAATAAAAATTAAAAATAAAAAATAAAAAATAATAAAAAATAATAAAAAATAATAAAAAATATATATATGTATATATATATACATATATATATATAATTTTTTTAATTCAGAAAAGTACCCTCCATTTTTTTCTTACTTTCTTACTTTAAAACAAATACAGACAGAGGTTTGGGGAAGGAGTTATAATTTTGACACTGGAAGATCCAAAGTATCTCAGTGGCCAAATATATCAGCAGGTTCTCCACTCCTCTGTTGCGAGAAAAATATTATAAAGAACCATAAAAAGATTTGATTTTCCTATACATAATTATCACAAGGCCATTATACCTTGGCCAAATGAATATAACATAATTTACAAAAATACAGAATAACATGAATTTGATTTTTAAAAATTACTAAAATCATTCTCATTTTATGAGAGAGATGCCTATATCTTGTTCCTAATTTTCTACCTCCACTTTCTGATGGAGTTCTGACCTATTCTTTTAGAATGGCATGCTTTACTCATGCTTTGGGTTCCACTACAGATTCCTAAAAACAGGGACTTCATCCCATCTGCTTCCCTAATCCCAACCAGAGTCTGGAACAATTCAGGAAATACTAGTATGTGTCTACACATATTTGAAAAGTCAATGGCCTTCTGAGAAATCCCCCACGAGTTCATTTCACATTTAGGAATAGAGACTATCTTCCCTCACTTCTAAGTCAACATTTACTCCTGCAATAAACAGGAACAACTAAGCAGGATCAGTAGTGTCCATTGACTCAAGAGCCAAGAAAAACTGCTCAATATTACTTGATGGCTAGTTACTACTGTTGCTCCCAAAGCCCTCAACCTCTCCAGCCACTACTCTCATGAAACATTTGTGCTCTCTTTTTTATTTTTGTGATATTTTATTTATTTTTATGTGTATGGGCATATTGCTTGCATGTATGTAATCTCACTCATGTTGTGCAATGCCTGAAAAGGTCAGAAGAGGCTGTAGTTTCCCCTGGAACTAGTGTTACTGATGATCATTACCACCATGTGGGTCCTGGGAACTGAACCTGGGTTTCTCTGTAAGAGTAGCCAGTGCTCTTAACCACTGAGCCATCTCTCCAACACCTTGTGCTATCTTTTTAAAATTACATTCTTTCCACATTGCACAAATCCAATGCACATGAAATGAAATTAGGTACTTTGTTAGTTTCATTCTTGAAGAATATTGCAGATAATAAAACAATTCATTGATATTTATTGTGAATTAAATATTAACACAGACCTCTAATAGCATCTAATAGCATTATTGATCTGTTCTTGCAATAAGCCATCAAACTTGGATATAGACACTGTTGCCCCACTCTATATGCCTTTAGTAGCTCTAGGTCTCCCTAGGGACTGTCAAGCCACTAAGGAGATGAGGCCAGATGTGAGCCTAGACCCACAGCAGAAGTCAATGAGTTTTATTCCATGGCCCAGTCAGCCACAAGAAGCTCATACACACCCATTTAGGGAGTACAACAGGACTGACAGAAGCCAGCAATTAAAAGACTAATTTTTTTCTTTTCCCTGTATTAGTTTATTTTTTAAGGGATTCTACAATACAAGAGCACAGTTGTTTTCAGATCACATTGACTTTGCTCAGCTTGCCATACATTTAGGTAATTGGTGCTAGCATCCACAGATGAGGGATACCATTCGTCATTTGTTTTTCTGGGACGGTGTTACTTCACTCAGCATGATATCTTCTAGCTCCAGCCTGCAAAGCTCATGATGTCATCTTTCTTTGCCACTGCATAGAACTCCATTGTGTAGATGTACCACATTTTCTCTATCCACTCATCAGTTGAGGGGCACTTGGGTTGGTTCCAGCTCTTTGCTATTGTGAACAGAGCTGCAATAAACATGGCTGTGCATGTATCTCTGTGGTAAGATGAGTCTTGTGTGTACATAACCAGGAGTGGTATGGCTGGGTCGGGTGGCAAGTTCACTTCAAGTCTTCCAAGGGTTCTCCACATTGCTTTCTATAGTGGCTGTACCAGTTTACACTCCCACCAGCAATGGATGAGTGTTCCCCTTTCCCCACAACCTCTCTAGCACTTAGTATCATTTGTTTTCTTGATCCTAGCCAGTCTTATTGGAGTAAGATGATATCTTAAAGTGGTTTTAATTTGCATTTCTTTATTAGTGACATTGAACATTTTTTAAGATGTTTCTCAGCCATCTCTAATTCCTCACTTGTGAAGTCTCTGTTCAACTTTTTGCTCCATCTATTGAGTGGGTCATTTGTTTTCTTCTTTGTTTTTTGAGTAGTTTATATATTCTGGAAATCAATACTTTGTCAGATGTTTCTGCAGTGAAGGTTTCCTCCCACTCTGTGGGTTTTCTCTTAATTTCCTTGATTTTTTTTTTTTTGGATGTACAGAAACGTTTAAGTTTAATGAGGTCCCATTTGTCAATTGTCAACCTTAATTCTTGCACAGCTGCTGTCTGATTTAGGAAGTCTTTTCCTACCCCTATGTCTTGTAGTCTGCTGCCAACTTTTTCTTCTATCACCTTCAGAGTTTGAGGTTTCATGTTGAGGTCTTTAATCCATTTGGAGTTGACTTTTGTACAGGGCGAGAAGTAGGGGTTTAATTTCATTCTTCTACAAGTGGTGATCCAATTTTACCAACACCACTTGCTGAAGATGCTGTCTTTCCTCCATTGTGTCTTCTCGGCCCCCTTGTCAAATATGAGGTGGCTGAAATTGTATATGCTCAAGTTTGGATCTTCAGTTTTGTTCCATTGGTCAACAGGTACCAAGCTGTTTTTATAACTATAGCCCTGTAGTATAGTGAGAGTCCCACCCCCCCCCGCGATACTTTGCTTGCTTTAGACCAACTCACGGGCGTGTGTTTGAGCAATATTCAATTAATGTAACACATAATATCGCTACTTTCAAATGGAAACTTACAGGACCTCTCCTTTCCCAAAAGATCTGTGACAAACTCTTGAGGGACTCTTTAAATTGGGCACGATTGCATTACAATCTATAAACAGTTGGGACAACCAAAACCACCTAGAACAGACCATTATTTACCACTAATATATTTTCCCAATCCGCCTATCAGTCCAGACCCCATGCCAAACACCCCCCCGGAGTTATGCCACATACTCCAATCTAGCCCTCTTCTTCCCCAATACTCCTTCCTTCACACCGCCCAGCCCGTTTAAATCTTGTCTGCCCTTCTCCAGTTAAGAGTATACGTTGGTGTCTTCGGGTTAGGTTAATCGCTACGCTAGGGACCCTATCTACTTTGATTTGAGCTATGTGAAGTTGCCGCGAAAGCTCTTTTGAATTCCTTTCTCGAGCGCCCTATGCTATTGGCTCCAAACAATGTTAAAGACAAGGCTATCACTCGATTTTCAATAGACACAAGCTTCAAATTTTGAAATCGCCTGCGCCACACTTTACTAAGCTCGCTAACATCATATTATCTAAACAGCAAAGAAAGTAATTGAATCTGGTAGAGTTTTAGCAATCCACTCCTACCAGATAAAACCAATTCCATATCAATACAGCAAATAAACCGGATACCGCCTTCGCACTTCCTCTGTTCCAATTAGTAATCCTTAATTGCTTTTTCTTTCCTTATGCTCTAGCAAGGTGTTTCAAGCACTGTTATTAAAGAGGAGTGGTGACAGGGTCAGCCTTGCCGAGTGCCTACCCTTAAAGGGAATGCCTCCGTTGTTTCCCCATTTAGGATAAAATTGGCTCTGGATCGCACTAGATACATACCATGACTAACACCTTAATAATACACTGAAAGCGCCCAATGATTCCCTCCCCAATCCAATTCCCTCTGCAGACTCCTCTACAGCATGAAAGGAAGACCTGCTGGTGGATTTTGTCACAGGTTTTCTCCACATCAATTGATATGATACAGGAATGGAAATCCGTGGTTATTCTCGATCTATTCAGCACATCCACTTAATCATGCTAAAAAGAACTAAACTAGTTTATCCTCCCATTTTTTGAACTACCGTTGAACCATTCTTGCATCTCTGTATGAATCCAACGTTGTTCATTGATGATGAGTCTTCCTGAATTGGTCACAAAGCTCCTGACTAAGGCCCAAAAAACTTTGCCCCCAACAAAGTATACCCTAGTTTAAGAACCTTTATCGGTCGCATAACTCCTCCTATGTTCATACACCACCATGAGAAACGAGCCCACCTGTAGTTCTCACCTCTTCTTGTTTATATCTTTCCCGCCTCGTTTTTTCCCGGCCCAAAGCCAATAAGGCCAGTGATTCTGGCTTCACCCATAAGAAGGACCACTTTGGAGAGGAATCCCTTCCTCATGTTTAAGTGTCCTTCCTAACACACAATACTTCATTCACACGTAATACCCCATGAGTGCTCCGTAAAGCCCTTTTGCACCAATCTCTTTAACTAGAATCTCTGACTGTCCCGAAACAGGCTCGGGCCTGAGCGCTTCTAATATAGCTTGCCACGCGGAGTAATTTCCTTCCTATACCCCATCATAACAATTTCTTCCATGATAATTTCAATAATGAACGTACCTGTTCTCCTCAAAGCCTGTCAAATCTCTCTGGTTGAGCTCTCCTGGTGACTCTCCCCCACTACGTGATTCGATATCTTCATCGATTTCTTCTAGGTTCTCAAACATGGTAGAGTATAGGTTTTTTGAAGTATTCCTGTATATGCACAATTTACTGGTATCTTTTACACTTGTCTGTTAAGATCGTACTATTCCCTATACCCCCCACTAACCCACAAACCCTTTTCCATCCCCACTGGCATTGTATCGCAAACAACCTGCTGTGAACCGTTGTCCCACTCCTTCTCTTATTTGCCGAGATTAAACTGCCCGCGCCTCCCACAACAAGACGGACTGTCCCTCATCAACCCTTGTAAATATATATTCCTCTATCAAAGAACCAACTTTTGGATTCATTGATTTTTTGTATTGTTTTCTTTGTTTCTATTTCATTGTTTTCTGCTCTGATTTTTGTTATTTCTTCCTGTCTGTTGCATTTAGGATTCATCTGTTGTTGCCTCTCAAGTGCTTTTAGCTGCAGTGTTAGATCATTCACTTGTGCTTTCTGTTTTTCTTTTTTTTTTTTTTATTTTATTTATTTCTGTATGTGTATGAATGTACTGTCTGCATGCAGGCACCCAGGGATATAAACTTCCCTCTTAAGACTGCTTTTATTGTTGTGTTGTATTATCATTGTCACTCAGTTCCAGGAATGCTTTTATTTCTTTCTTTATCTCTTCCTTGACCCATTCATTATTCAGGAGTGTGTTGTTTAGTCTCCATGTGTTCTTGTAGATAGCAGGCTTATCCTGGTGTTGATAGTGAGTTTTATTGCGTTGTGGTCTGATAGAATGCATGAAATTATTTCAATCTTTTTGTATTTGTGGAGGTTTCTCCTGTGTCCCCGTATGTGGTCAGTTTTGGAGAATGCTCCATGGGGTGCTGAGTAGAAAGTGTATTCTCTGGTATTAGGGTGGAATATTCGATAGATGTCTGTGAGGTCCTTTTGGTGTATCGTATCATTCATTTTAGATGTCTCTCTGTTTATTCTTTGTCCAGTTGACCTGTCCAATGGGCTCAGTGGAGTATTGAAGTCCACTACTATGAGTGTACTGGTGTTAATCTGTGCTTGCAGTCCTGGAGAATTGTCTTTATAAAGTTTGGTGCACCAGAGTTTGGTGCATATATATTCATAATTGTGAAATCTTGGTGAATTGTTCCTTTGATAAAAATGTAATGGCCTTCTCTGACTTGTTCTTTATAGTTTTTTATTTCTTTATGTCCACAATTGTACTTCTAATATCTGGGCCATCCCCAGGAGGATTCCACTGTAGGAGTCTTCCATAGAGTTGGTAGAGCTTGGTATGGAATTATCCTGCACCTTTCCCATGTTATTTCTTCTTCATGTCCCTGGCATGTGGGTTTCTCTTTGCCTGTATTCCAATTGGAATCCCAAATGCCTCTTCACTTGAAGGCTTGCTTTTCTTGCCTCCTTCAGATGCCTTAGTTGTTTGATTGATTCGTCTTTCTTCTTTTCTCCTTGTTTATGGAGTATTGACTTGTCTAGTCTTTCTATTGGAAGTCTAAATCGCTCTTCCCTTTCTGTTCTGAAGTTTCTCCAAATAATCCACTTGGACACTCTTTTGGCAATCCCAGTTGGCGGGGACACACACACACACACACACACACACACACACTACTCTTCCTGTTTAGCCTGCGCCCCGGTACCTGTGCTTCAGGGGGTCTTGGGAAATCCCCGATCTCAAGTCTCATGGTGGCAACAGGGCCAACTTTTATACTAGCTAGGAGGACAACTCTGCCCCCACAGCCACACAAGCCAATCAAGCCAAAGACGATTGAATCAAACCAAACAGTCCGCCTGGCTGAAGCACCCAGCTCCTACCTGTGCTTCAGGTGGTCTTGGGAAGTCCCCGATCTCCTAAATTTTTTAACTCCCAAAGCAAATGAGACCCCTGATAGGACACCTAATAGATCAGAGTGGGTTGATGCAAATTCTAAAGAGACTAGACAATAGTTTCTTCACTCAGAGCTGCAGTTCCAGAACTGGGTCGTCAGTAAACACAAAGAAGCATAGAGCAGGAGGGGTGGCCTGGGCCCATGTCAAAAGAGTGGAAAACTGGTTTCAGCAGACATTGACATACCACAGAGCCTAGAAGCAGCTACCACGTTTCAGGAATTTGCAGAATGCTTTAAGAGTGCAGTATTTGATATGGTAGCCCCAATCTGCATCTAGATATACAGATTATATTTATAAGGAGCATACCACACTTCAAATACTCAGCAGCTGCTGACTCCCATGTTGGACACAATAGATACTCGGCACTGTGGATATAAAATATTTCAATCAATCCTGAAATGCCAGGGCCTGCATGCCTGGTAACTGGGATCCCTAGAGTCTACTGTGGTTTGGCACTACCTTAGTGGGAGGAGCCAAGATCACTCCTTTTCCCCTTTGCTTATCTTTCAAGCTATATATATATATATCTTCATTGTCAATTACTGCCAGCCTTCCTGAGATCTCAGAATGCCTCTTCAATTTATTGTACTGTATTTTGATTTTCTGCCTCTCTACTTTAGTCTTAACTACTATATGATTAAAATTTTCAATTGTGCAAAGTCCTCAGTTTTTTTCCTTAGTATACATAAGCTGCCTTGGAACTCAATATGTAGTCCCTTGATAGTCCTTGAACTCATCACTTTCCTGTCTTACTCACTTATATCTTGGGCATATGTGACCATTCCTGGCTTTATTCATTTATTATGCCAAAAAGGAAGGAAAGGAGAGAGGATTGGGAGAATGAAAGCAAAGGCAACAAGAAAGATAGCATTTGATGCTCTTGCTACATAGTAAACAATTATTTATTATTTACTTTTGATACAAGGTCTCCCTGTAGCCCCAGATGCTTGGAATTCACTTTGTAGACCAGGCTCATGTCACTTTCACAAAGATCTGCCTGCCTCTGTCTCCCAAGTGCTGTGATTAAATACATGAAGCACCATGCCCAGACCCATTTATATTTATTTTTAAGGGCTATATGAGTTTAATGGTTTTATTTTTAAGTCCTATGTTGAGTTTCATTAAGCTGATATCATAAACACCTTTTTTTGCAATGCTGAGAGATTTGAATGTAGGGCCTCATATGCATTAAGCAAACACTCCATCACTAAGACTGGAGAAATTTTCACCAATCTATCTTAAGCAGTTTAAATACATGGTATCAGATACTATCATTATCCCAGTTTTCCAGACACAAAACTAATTGTGGCTACTGACCTGAATTCAGACACCCAATACACAACAGAGCTGGTAATTATTGCTCTAATTAATCTGCTATTTTGTACTTCACCTGGTCTTGAAACAGAAGTATAATTCCACTTCTGGAAATATTAGAGTCTACATCAAATTAGCTAAGGACTCAAATTTAATGGTACTCATAGAAGTTGGTCAAAAATACGACTCCAAGGATAAGAGGTGAAGTATGTGCATATGAGTAAGTGGAGGACTCTGAAGAAAAGACCTGATCATTTGAAAGGGTGCGTGCAAAGACATGGCAGCACAAGAGAGTGTGCTACAGGATGCTGCACAGGCCCAAGGCATGGAAACAGCATGTTATGCCAAGTTTAAACCATTGTTCATTCTTTTACTGGCAATTTTTGTGTTTCTGAATAACATTCTGCTCATGCTACCTTGTCATATAAGATACCAATGAATGAAATTCAATCACAGAATGAATTTGAATTTTAAGTTGAGGTCAAGTTCTGATGATTATATTCTAGGAATAAAAGACATTAACTTACCAAGTGACAAAAGCATAATTCACTCCAATGATGACATAGGCCAATGCATAATACAAACCAAACCATACAGTGAGAATCATCTCGTTGTTACTATCAGACAGGTCCCATTCATGGTCTCTCCTGGAGGGATACAGGATGAAAGCAATCTGTAATTTAAAACAAAGATTTATATATTAAAATAAACAAATACATTATCAAATATGGTTCATTTTATAGTGCTTACTAACTAACACAACTACCATTGTCAGAAATATCACAGATAAAACATCAGGTTATTCTGCCTATTTTAGTAATATGGACTGTATCTACCAAGTCATCTTTTTAAAATTAACTTTATAAAGAACAATCAGTGATGTGAACATTGATCATCTGCACACATGCACTCTCAGAATGAGGTTGTTATATTGTACAGTTTCACTCAGTATTTCAAAATTAATTTACAAAAGATTTTAAAATAAATAAATTTCCATAGATATTATGATAATCAGTGGAGAAAAGCAAAGCTAAGATCAGGAACAACACAAAAGTGTCAGCTTTCATCAATTCTATTTGACATTACCCTGGAAATGTTAGTCTGAACAATTGGGACAAAAAATAAATGAAAAGAATTCATACTGAAAAGGAAGATTTAAAAGAATGCTTACAAATGACATAAGTTTTTATTTAGAAATTTCAAAAATTTTTACCCAAGAATACTACTAAAGCTACTGAGTAACAAACAACATAACAAACAACCAATGCTGGTTCCTATGCAGGGCGGAAGTCAGAGAAGAACACAGATACAGTGCTGGTGGGAATGTAAATTCGTGCAGCCACTGTGAAAATTAGTATGGAGGCTACTCAAGAAATGAAAAGTGAAATCAATATATGATCCAGCTATCTCATTCCTCGGTAAATACCACAAAGATACCTAGAACTCAATATTTATTGTGGTACTATTCACAACAACCAAGTTGTGGAATCTGTCTGGATCCAGCAACAGATGAATGAATGGATTTTAAAAGTGTGATATGTGCCGGGTATGGTGGCGCACGCCTTTAATCCCAGCACTCTGGAGGCTGAGGCAGGCAGATCTTTGTGAGTTCAAGGCCAGCCTGGTCTACAGAGTGAGTTCCAGGTCAGCTGGGGCTACAGGGAGACCCTGTCTTGAAAAGACCAAAAAAAAAAAAAGTGTGATATGCATGCACAATGGAGTTTTAATTACCCATAAAGAACAAAATTATGGTATGTACATGGAAATGGATGGAACTGGAGATTACTGTGTCAAACAATGTAAGTCAAGATCAGAAAGAAAAATAGTGCATTTTTCTGCAACTGTAGAACCTACATTTAAATATCTGTGTTGTATATATGTGTATGTGTGTGACCTGGGGAGGGGAGGAAAGAGCAAGAGAGGGTGACAAGAGTAGAAGAAAAACAGCACATTTCCTCTTATACAAAGAATCTAGATTTACAGATGATAGATGATAGATAGATAGATAGATAGATAGATAGATAGATAGATAGATAGATAATCAGAAGAGAGAGTATGGGGGGTTAGAAGACCAAGTAGATGGAACAGCAGAACAAGAGAAGATAACGGGAGGAGGTCAATAAAAAATATGTCGTAATGAAACCCATTATTTTGTTCTCAATTGAAAGTATTAAGAAAAAACTGCTCTGGAGATACAACTTGGTGGTTACAAGGACTGACTGCTCTTTTGGAGGAACTAGGTTTGATTCCCAGCACCCCCATGGCAGCTAATAACCATCTGTTAACTCCAGTCCCAGGGGATCCAATTTCTTCTTCTAACCTTCATAGCCATTGCACGACATGGGTGCACTTACCCACATGCAGGCAATACACTCATACACATAAAAAATAAAAATAAAATAAATAAAATCTTAAAAATAAAAAAGCTAATGAGTGAGGCTGGAGCGATGGCTCAGCAGTTAAGAACACTTGCTGCTCCTTCAGAAAACCTGGGTTTAGTTCCCAGCAGAGTACCCAAATTTAGTTCTTAGCACCCATGTCAGGCAGCCGACAACTACTTGCAACTACAGTTCCAGGGAATAAGTGCCCTATTCTGGTTTTTGAAGGTACCTGCTCACAAGTGGTACATATACATACACTCAGGCACACACATATATGCATAAAACAGTAAAATAAATATTTTTGACAAAAAGATTCCCTGTAGCCCTAGCTGCTTTGGATTTCCCTATGTAGACTAGGATGGCCTTTAACTCACAGAGATCCACATATCTCTGCCTTCTGAGTGCTGGGATAAAAGGCCTATGCCACCTAGCGGTTAAGAGCGCTGACCGCTCTTGCAGAGGACCCGGGTTCGATCCCCAGCAACCACATGGCGGCTGAGAACCGTCTGAAGCTCCAAATCCAGGAGAACTCCAGTTCCAGGGGAATCCGAGACCCTCTTCTGAACTCCGCGGCGTTGCACGACACGGGTGCACAGACTTGCATGCAGACAGTACATTCATACACATACAGAAATAAATAAAAATTAATAAAAAAAATTTTTTTTTTAAAAAGGCCTATGCCACCATTCCTGGTAAAATAAATCTTTCTTAAAAGTTGATGAGCTCAGCATATTTGCAAATACAAAATCCACATCAAAAATCAATTGTATTTGAAGATGCAAGCAATAAAGACCCAAGAAATGAAATCATGAAAGTAATTCCACTTAAAATATCATTAAAGAGCCAGGCATGGTGGTGCATAACTATAATCCCTGCACACAGGAGGCTGGAGCAGGAGGATCACAAGTTTGGGGCTATGTAGTAAGAATCTGTCTCAAAAAAAAAAAATTAAGTAGTGTTGAAAAGAGTAAGATATTCAAGAAGAGATTTGTTCACAGTGATTCTGGGCTTGTAGCTAGTGGCAGAGCTCTTAACTGAATATGTACAAAGCCCTATCAATCCAAGGCACCAAAAAGATTTCATGAAGGTTCAAGAATTGTATGGTAAAATATGTACATAAGTGAAAGCTGCATAGCTTTAGTGTCAGTTTGACACACCTGTGTTGAAGAAGCCTCGGTTGGGAAATTTCCTCCATTGTACTGGCCTGTGGCCACGTGTGGGGGGTGTTTTCTTGATTATTGAGTGATGGGTGAGGGCCCATCTTACTGTGGGTGGTGCCATTCCTGAGCAGATTGTTCTGTATTTTTTTATTTTTATTTTTATTTTTGAGGTGTTTGTCAGTAAATTTAATGGGGCTTTCCTACAGAGCAAGCAAGGGAAACTTCACATACAAGGCCTGTTGGGCACTCCTCTCATGTTTACCAGCTGTGACTCCCAGCAGTCTAGCACAACATGGCTCAGGCAGGATCCCACAGCACTGCTACCAGCACCCCTGTCTTTTCAAGCTCTTAGTCCCTCCCCCTACACAAGCTGGATTGGAGGGGTCGCTGGATCTGTAGCGCCACCTCTCTTCAGAAGAATTTCTTCTCTGGGAGGCATCTGATGTCTACTATCTGATAGCCAGACCATTCAAAAGAAGGTCTCATTTATCCCATGGCTATCTATACCTTGATGGTCTCACCTCGGCAGCACTCACAATAAGAAGCAAGCCTCCAACTTATGGATACTTGGACAATGAGTGGCATCTAATCTGTGAATCTGATGCCCAGAAACATTTACATTATGCTGCTACACAAATGTCATCTTTAGTGTTTATTATTGTAATGAACTTTTTTTTAGAATGTAATTCTTTGTTGTGTAGGGTAGGATTTCTTTTTTTTTTTTTTTTTTGGTCTTTTTGAGACAGGGTCTCCCTGTAGCCCCAGCTGTCCTGGAATTCGCTCTGTAGACCAGGCTGGCCTTGAACTCACAAAGATCCTCCTGCCTCTGCCTCCCAAGTGCTAGGATTAAAGGCATGAGCCACCACGCCCAGCTAGGGTAGGATTTCATAGTTACTAATTAAACTAGCATTTATGGACTGATAGTCTTTATTAATAATATTCTTGTTGAGTAAAATAATACTCTTGTTGGGTTATATGATTTATATCATATAAGTGATAAATTTCTATTATAGTTTTTTTTTCAGTCCCAGAGAAACAAATGACAAATAGCATCCCTCATTTGTGGATGCTAGTTAGCACCAAATCCCTAGTTGTAAAACAAACTAAGCAATGTTAATGTTCTATTTCTTTTTATCTGAAAGCAACTACATGGTTAAAATGTGAATCCCTCAGTGGGCTCTAGAATTAACCTACCACTTATTTTCAGACCTTGTAATTTTGGTATATGGGTGGAGGATATGTATGCATATTTTAGAATAGTATAAAAATAAAGGAGAAAAATGTGAATTCCAAAAAATATATAATGGAAACGTTTTGTATTTTTTTTTTTTTTTGGTCTTTTTGAGACAGGGTCTCCATGTAGCCCCAGCTGTCCTGGAACTCACTCTGTAGACCAGGCTGGTCTTGAACTCACAAAGATCCGCCTGTCTCTGCCTCCCAAGTGACGTTTTGTATTTTATAAGAAAGCAGGCTGAGCATGGGCCAGTAAGCACCAGTCCTCCATGGCCTGTGCTTCCGCTCCTGCCTCCAGGTTGCTGCCATGAGTTCCTACCTTAGGCTCCCTAACTGACGAACTGTGACCTGGGAGATGAAAGCTGAATAAACCCTTTCTTCCCCAAGTTGGTATTGGTCAAGAGTGTTTTGTCACAGCAATTGAAAGCAAACTAGGACAATGACCCTAGTAAATGAAAATCTATTTCATATTACTGAACTAGAAGGGGTAATAGTATCAAGAGGGCAAGCTACAAATACAATAAAGTCACTATTAAAATCCCTATGGCCTTTTTGCAAATTAGGAATGAAAACTGTGCTCTTACATTCCTACAGACTCACAAGAGATCCAGAATGATGGTGATGATGGTAATGTAGTGGAGTAATTTCACCAGAGAAGACCATTCAGACACAAAATGAAGCCAATAGAAAGTCTTTAGTTTAGCTGACAATTACACACTGACATTCAGTCAAGGATTTGTAGCCCTGAGTTACACTTGGGAGATGTTTATATAGGTAAAACCATATCCAGGGATGAAAAGTTTAAGTTTCCAATCTTATGGGTGGTAAGTCCCCCTAATAATTTCTATAGTCTCTAAAAGTAAGCCAAGCATAAAGTACAGAAGCCTTGCACAATGAGTTAGTTTTTAAGTAACCAGGTACACACTGGCCTAAATACTCAAGCTCTTTCCCCAGTTAAATTGAATTAAACCTACTTTATTCCCATACTTTGAGTTCAGTTTTAACTACTGGGCTCAGCAGGGGTTCATAATATGGTGGAGCTATGGGCAATCCGGAGGTGCCTCACACAGTAAGTGAAACAAAATCTTGAGGGAGACAAAATAAACTTGGAAAAGTCAGACCTCCTGACTTCAAAACTTGCCACAAAACTACAGTAACCAAAACTGTATAATAATAAACATAGATGAATGAAATAAAATTAAGAGTCCAGAATAAACCCTCATACATATGGTCAGCTGGTTTTCAGAGTGCCAAAGACATTCAACAGAAGAAAGAATAATCTCTACAAGAAATGTGGTGAGATGGCTCAGTCAATAAAGTTTGGTGACCTCAGTTCAATATATGGAACCCATGCAAATGTGGAAGGAGAAAACCACCTCCACAAAGCTGTTCTCTGATCTTCAAACATCTGTACACACACACACACACACACACACACACACACACACACACACACACAAATAATAGACTAAATTTTAAAATAACAACCAGACATTCACATGGAAAAGAATCTATTTGAACCCTACTTCACAGTATGCAAAATTAATTCAAAATGAATCAAAGATCTAAATATGAAAAGCCAAATCTGCTGGGTATACTGGTACATGCCTTTAATCCCAGCACTTGGGAGGCAGAGTCAGGCCAATCTCTGTGAGTTCAAGGCCAGCCTGCTCTACATAGTGAGTCCTAGGCCAGCTGGGGCTACAGGAAGACCCTGTCTCAAAAACACACAAAAAAAAAAAAAGAAAGAAAAGAAAAGCCCAAACCATAAATGTCTTACAGAAAACATAGGGAACTTCATGACCCTAGATTTGGTGATGGTTTCTTACTTATGACACAAAAAGCACAATACACCAAGGAAAAGGCAGTAACTTGGTATCAATAAAATAAAAATCTTTTGGCTTCAATTAGCACTATCAAGAAAATGAAAATACAATTCAGAGTATGGGAAAATATCTATAAATCATATCTTATAAAAGATTAATATTTATAATATATAAAGAACTCTTAACACTCAGTCAAAAATAGTTAAGAAATAAAGGACATCAAAAACCATTTCCAAGCCCAGCTTGTTGATGTACACCTGTAATCCCAGAACTGATGGGTAGAGGCAAGAAGATCAAGGGTTCAGTGTAATCCTCAACTATCTGATGCACCCAAGGCCAGTCTGGACTACATGCGAGCCTGTGGAAAGAAGAAATGAAGAAAGGGAGGGAGGAGAGGAGGGAAGTAAGGGGGAGGGAGAGGAGAAGGGGGAGGAAGGGGAAGAAGGAGAAGAATATTTCTCAAAAGAAAGTATACAAATGGTAAATAAGCACGTGAAAGATGAACAACATCATTAGTAACTGAAAAGAGGCATATCAAAAGGACAGCTAGTGTTGGTGAAGATATGGAGAAACTAGAATCCTTGGCTGATGGGAATATAAAATGATACAGCTATGATGGGGTAAAAAGTGGGCATTTCTCAGAAAGTAAAATAGTGAATTCCCATATGACTTGGCAATTCTACTCCTAGGAATGTACCCAAGTATTTAAATAAAAACATGGACATAAAAATGTTCATAGCAATATTCCACCTGTATAAAAGATTAAAGCAGCCAGGTGTGGTGGCACATGCCTTTAATCCCAGCGTTTGGGAGGCAGAGGCAGGCGGATCTTTGTTGAGTTGAAGACCAGCTTGGTCTACATAGTGAGCTCCAGGCCAGCTGGGACTAAAAGACCCTGTCTCAAAAAGACAAAAAAATAAAAAACTGAATTGAAGCTCTAATTTTCTAGATCATTTACAGAGTGTAATATTTTACGTAATGGAGCTATATTTACTTGTCAGGGCACTAGCTCTACTTCAGAGTCACTGGAGTTACTGCAGATAAAACTTACATCAAAGTATTAAGAGGCATAATTTTTATTTACTATGTGTTTTTTATTTAAGAAGGCTTAAATTTAAAACATTTTATGTATATGAATGTATTGCCTACATGTATGTAAGTGCACCCATGTTGTGCAATGCCAACACAAGAGTATTGGATCCCTTGTAACTGAGTTACAGATGGTTGTTAGCTGCCATGTCAGTGCTGGCAATAAAACCTGGATCCTCTGCAAGAGCAGCCAGTACTCTTGACTGCTAAGCCATCTCTATGCCCCAAGAAGCTTAACTTTATAATATTATATGTTCTGATTTACCCTAGGATAGGAGATTATTCTCAGGACAACCACCTACTCAATTCCTTAGAGCTCTGTCAGGTCCTACTTTGTTGCCCCTTTTAACTATAAATAAGCCTTAGAACCAAAGCTGATGAGGTTTAGCATTTTAAATCTGAACCGTAATAAAAAAAAAAATAACTTGCAAACCTAAAATAAATAAATAAATAAATAAATAAATAAATAAATAAATAAATCAAAAGATAGGCAGACAGGCAGACGGATTTCAGGTCTCTGGAGCAAAGTGAAATACAAACCCTGGGAAATATCATAGATAATCATACGAATGGCATAAGTTGGTCATGTGTCAATTGCAGTGCTTAGCAGTTCCTTATAGTGGCCTTTTTGGTATATGTTATTACTGTCATTTTTATGTATTATCCTTGTTTTCCAAATAAAATTATGTAGTTTAGCAATTTGCCCATATTAACATATTTAAATGAATTCTTTCAGAAAGACATTTAATCTATATTAAGTAAGCCTTAACTCCATTTCTGCTTGAAATTTCAAATGGTCTGAGTTAATCAATAGAAACTGCAGTTTGTGAATTAATCAGTTTTCTACACTTATCGAATCCCTTTAGTTGGAATAAGAACTACCACTTTCATCATCTCATATAGGATTATGTCCTGTGTACCAAGCGCTTTATCCTCATAGATGTACAAAATCTTCACAATACTCTCTAGGCCTAAAAATATCTCCAATAAAGAGACTCCATTCTCCCCATATTACAAAAGGGAAAGCTGGGGTTCATAGACTTCAATAACTCCCTCTGTATTCAAAGCTTCTGAATGAGCAAGGCAGTATTTCAAAGCAGGAGTGCCTGGCTTCTGTTATTTCTTATGTCCCACACTTTCTGTCAGTGTTATCCTTTCCATGTTGAGGACTGGGAAAGGGTAGAGGTCTGACTTAACCAGGTCAGTCTGAGTCATCTCAGCGATGGATATGGTTTGAACAATCACAGCTAAGATGGAAGGTGATCCTATGAAGGTACCCTTAAAACATATCTTTCCTACCCTCTTTTGACCATGACACTTCCTCTTCTCCTCACCTTTCTTATCAGTGCTCACGTGAAATGTGGAAACCTGAAACAGCTACGTTATTCCAAATCCCTGCTTTGAAACAGCTCTAGAATTTCCTAGTTAAACAACATTCTATTTCCATCCCAGATTTTCTTTATGTTTATATATGAAGGTCAGAGTATAATTTATCAGACATTACAAAATATAGATTCAAGGATGGAGAGATGGCTCAGTAGCCAAGAGCACTGGCTGTTCTTACAGAAGACCAGGGTTCAAATCCCAGCACCCACATGGCAGCTAACAACCATCTGTAACTCCAGTTTGAGAGAACCTGACCCCCTCTTCTGTCCTCTGTGGGTACTGCATGACACAGGTGCACTTATAGACATGCAGGCATCACACTCATATGCATAAAATAAAAATAAACAAGTATTCTTTGCCGGGCGTGGTGGCGCACGCCTTTAATCCTAGCACTCGGGAGGCAGAGGCAAGTGGACCTTTGTGAGTTCAAGGCCAGCCTGGTGTCCTCACAGAGTGAGTTCCAGGACAGCTGTGGCTACAGGGAGACCCTGTCTCGAAAAGACGAAAAAAAAAAAAAAAAACCCAAGTATTCTTTTAAAAATCATAAAAATATAGATTCATTGATCAGAATTCTTTCTCTTTTTTTTTGAGACAGGGTTTCCCTGTAGCTCCAGCTGGCCTAGAACTTGCTATGTAGACCAGGCTGGCCTTGATCTCACAGAAATCCTCCTGCCTCTGCCTCCCAAGTGCTGGGATTAAAGGCATATGCCACCATGCCTGGCAGAATTCTACTTTCAAAAAAAATATCAAGGTAAGAGAATTGACATCATCAAATGGAAAGAGCCTGCAGGTTCAGATGAAACAAACCCAGACTCATGCATCATTGTATTAGCTTTCAAAAATATCCTAATCTTAGCTGGGTGTGGTAGTGGACACCTTTAATCCCAGCCAGGCTGATCTCTGTGAGTTCAAGGCCGGCCTGCTCTACATAACAAGCTCTAAGATAGCTGGGGCTACAGGAAGTCCCTGTCTCAAAAAAGATCAAAAATAAATCCTAATCTTTCGTATTCCTATTGCTAAATTACAGATGACAAAGCCTAACCTAAACACAGAATAAAATAAGATGTCCATTAAAATCCAGTATAAGATAGACAGGGTGTTATATTAATAATCACAACACAGAGAAGCTGGAGCCACTGGATTGTAGGATTGTGGGTTCAAGGCCACAGAGTGAGATCCTATCTTTTAAAAAACACAGTACAAGTCAGAGGTGGTAGTGCACATCTTTAATCCCAAGACTTGGGAGGCAGAAGCAGGTGGATATCTGTGAGCTCAAGGATAGCTTGGTCTACATAGCGAGTTCCAGTCTAGCTGGAACTACAGGGTGACCTGTCTCAAAAAAAAAATTAAATTAAATTAAAAACTACAGTTTTTCTCAATAAACAATGGGTTCCTCCCTTTCTTGCCTTCCATATATTTTTGGATCTCACTTTGTAAGCTATCTTAGAATTGCAAACTGCCTTTGAATAAAAGCATCATCTCGGCATTTCTACGTACTTGATAATCGGGTGTGTAATGATATGCACACCCCACTTCTTGCTCAACTGCTCTACCAATGTCCCCTCCCCCAGAACCACTACTCAAAGGCTTTACCTCTTGAAGACAAATAGTTTCTCTATAGACAGCATGTTATAGAGAAGTCTTGGGAGCTTAGAGCAAACTACATCCAAAAAGGGAGAAGCTAGAGGTGGAAAGACATGAGGTACTTACTTAGCTGGAGGTCTTAACTCACCTGCCAGAACCAGATCCCATGTAGCATAGTGAGACTTGACCGCAGGAGTTCCAGAACTACATTGTTCTTTGTGAGGAACTCTATGAAGGCAACCAGACCTGCCAAAAAGATGCTGAGGCTTATCAGTTGGTGCCCAAAGACATCCACCTTTGATCGGCCATGAGTGTGATTGTAGAAGATGAAAGCTAATAAATTAGGGGGGGAAAAAAGTGTGTCTTTTGTTAAAAAGAAATTAGACTACCCACTGAACTGCTTCTCTTGCTCCTTTCTTTTTCTGCCAACAGAATTTATGCACCTCACAGTTTCCCAAAAGAGGAGTTCCCCACTGATGGCCGCAGCAAACCATCTTTCCATTATTTCAGTTATCACTGCCTATTTGTAATGGAATCTCTAAAATATAGCAGGATGATCAATAATAAACATGACAGGGGCAGGGAGCTATAATTAATCCAAATATGCAAATGAATAAACGAAAGCCAAAGTCTTGCCTTAAGAAATTCAATCCATGCCAGGTGTGGTGGCGCACACCTTTAATCTCAGCACTCAGGAGGCAGAGGCAGGCAGATCTCCGTGAGTTCAAAGCCAGCCTGGTCTACAGAGTGAGTTCCAGGCCAGCTGGGGCTACAGGGAGACCCTGTCTCAAAACTAGAAAGAAAGAAAGAAAGAAAGAAAGAAAGAAAGAAAGAAAGAAAGAAAGAAAGAAAGAAAGAAAGAAAGAAAGAAATTCAGTCCACTGGAGGAGGTAAACACATACATAAATCACTAGGATAGACCTTAATAGGTATGGAAATATTATCTAGACAATCCCAAAAAGTAGTAACTGACTGCAAGGTTTCATTTACATAGGCATCTAATTCTAATTTCATCTTAATCATTTTCATTTACATAAGGGAAAAGAATAGTCATTAAAGATTTGAGAGCCCGGCTGTCATCACCTTTTCTCTATTCCTTGTCCTCAAAGAGAAAGAGTAAAAACCTATTTTCTTCAAATGTGGGAAGGGGAACAGGCAGGAACAGAAGACTCCTAGTCACTCAGATCTTTCATAGTTCCACTTAATCTACTTTCTATTACTTTTATGTGTATAAATGTATTGGCTGTCTGTATGTAACTGTACTGGTGTTGTGCAGTGCCCACAGAAGTGAGAAGCGGGCATCAGATCCCCTGGAACTAGAGTTATTGATAGTTATTAGCTTCCATGTGGGCCCTGGGAATCGAGCCTGGGTCTTCTATAAGAGCAGTCAGTGCTCTTAACTGCTGAACCATCTGTCCAGCCCCTGTATCAATGTTTTAAAAGCTAGTTGCTAGATGGAAGAATCTATTCTGTTGTTAACATTGGTCCCATTTCTTTTTTTTTTAATTTTTTTTTTTTTTGTATGTGTATGAATGTACTGTCTGTATGCAGGTCTGTGCAGCCGCGTCGTGCAATGCCGTGGAGGTCAGAAGAGGGCATCAGATTCCCCTGGAACTGAAGTTAAAGATGGTGCTCAGCGGCCATGTGGGTGCTGGGGATTGAACTCGGGTCCTCTGCAAGAGCAGTCAGCACTCTTAACCACTAGACCATCTCTCCAGCCCCACATTGGTCCCATTTCAAGACATTCATGCTCCCATTATTCTGGGCTTGGTTTTCATTGATTAAAAAAATGGGAAAATGGTAATTTCTAAGAAAACCAAGAGAGAAGTAACTTCTGTACGTGATTTTTTAGGGCAGATTTGAAACATGAATAAATAGCATTGAGTAGTTGTATCTGCCCAGTCCTACTGAATGAGACAGCAGGAAAGAAAGATCCTTGGGACAGATACACAAATATCTCACTATGGTCCAGATACATGGCCCTGTTAATCAAGGCTTCAGCAAGAAATCAAAGATATATTATTGTAAAGAGCTACATAAATGCTCACTGTTAGAGAAAGGTACAGGAAAAATACCTCTTCAGACTTACCTTCCACAAAGAAGGCAGTTGATAGCATTAACTTGATTAAGGAGAATGGAAGTGAACTAATCTTGCAGCATAAGACTTTGGTCATGCCCAGCAATGCAAAGAAAACATAAATGGTAAAATGATGCCAGTGTAGGATTCGGATCACCTGGAATTCATTATATTTGGACGGATGCGGCTTTTTGGCAAAAATAAATAGTCCAGCTATTCCTGTAGAAAAACATATTACAGTTTTAGCAACACTGTTTACGATTTTACCTAGAACACATGAAGATACAGGAATATGTGATTATCACTTATTTTAATCTATCATGTCCTCTTATGGCATGACTTTCTTTCTGGACTGCTCCCTAACAGCTGAGCAGTGGCACTTTAGATTTTTTTAAAGGTTAAGATGGTAGTTTAGATAGGCATTTAATAAAAAATATGCTGATGAGTCCCTCCCAGTTCCCCAGGGCCAGGCCTCCCTCCTGGCTAATAGGGACCCAGACCTTTGCAGACTGCCTGAGAGTGTTTGAGTCCCACCTGACTCTGCCTCTACCGTGGGCTGAGCTTCCCCAAACAAGCCATGCCCATCTCCCTGCTTTGAAACCATTTGCAGTCCTTCCCACTGCCCCGGGCTAAAATTCTGTACTGGCTAGTGAGGGCCCAGACCTTTTAAGACTGCCTGGGAGTACCTGACTTGGTCCTGTGCTGGGCGAGGGTCTGGAATCGCCCAGTACCCTTCCCCCTCCTTTGGGATCATCTGCGGTCCCTCCCACTGCTCTAGGCCTTAGGCATCCCTCCTCACTAATAGGGACCAGTACGTCCATCTCCCAGCTCCTCCCCTTGGACCTTGCCACTATCCATCTGAGGCTTCTGAAGTACTTCTAACTAGTGAGGGCCACTTTGCCCTCCTGGAGAGTCCCTGAGTAGCCCAACTGGAGTCATCTAATATCAATTCAAGAGAGGGAACTTGAAACCAAGACCAGCCAGCTTTTCATACCCAAATTAGAAAGCAGTCAAGATACAATGACAATACAAATTTCAACTCAACCAAGGAAGGCTTGAGATTCATACCAGAATCACAAGCCACAAAACAAAAATCACATGCCAAAACGATAATGAAATAATAATATGAAAAACCAAAACAATATGATCCCACTAAACACCATCAGTCCTATAGACAGTTCTACAGTGAGAAACCCCTAGAGCTAATCCAGGACACAGAATTTGGTGGATCTCTGTGAGTTCAAGGCCAGCCTCTTCTACAGAGTGAGTTCCAGGACAGCTGAGGCTACAGGGAGAACCTGTCTCGAAAAGACCAAAAGAAAAAAAAAAAGAGCAGAATTCAATAAGTTTAAAGAAAACATGAACAGTCTCACACCCTGTTCCCCTTCTAGTCTTGGGTGCAGGCCCACATTTGCTCTTAGCACCCAAATCTCTGGACTACCCTCCTGGTCCAGACCCACCCACTGTGTCCTGATCCCCTGCACTCAGAGAAGCTCAATTTCACAGTCTAGTTGGGTAGACCCTTCAGAGGCTGTCCTCACCCCCACCTGCCGTTGGACTCCTGAGACCTTCCCTGGTACTTTTGTGATCCTGCCCACTGTGCCTTGATTCCCCTACAGCATGAGAAACTCCAATTTCTCTGCCTCCACATTCTGTTCTTTGTCTCACCTTGGACATAGCCCCATGTTTGCTCCTAGCACCCCACATATCTGGACTACCCTCTTGGTCCAGAATTGCCCACTGTGCCCTGATCCCCTGCACTCAAACCAGCTCAATCTTTCAGTCTAGTTTGTTAGAACCTTTACAGGCTGCCTCCTTCACCACCTTGCCTTTGAAGTCCTAAGACCAGCCTTCTACCCTGGCTTTTCCCATCCCCACCTTGCCTTGGATTTCTGAGACCAGCCTTCTACCCTCCCTGCCTGTTATCCTGACCTTCCTACTGCCAAGACCACCCTAATACCGAGAGAAACTGAAGCACGTAAAAACTAACATGTCATACCTGAGCAAAAGCAACTCTGCTACATCAACAACATAAACAGAACCAAAACTCAAACAGAAAGAATAGAATTTCCTGTAAGACACACAAAACCAACAAAAGACATCAATATGACAAATGGCAATGCAAAAACATATGTAATATGAAAATCAAGAGAATATGGCCCCAACAAAATCCCCAATCCTGCAGAAGTATACTACAATAAGAATCACCATGAGGAACCCCACAATGTGGAAGTTAAGAGAAAATTACAAACATGATTAAAGAACTTAAAGAAAGCACAGACAACACAAAGACCTCAAAGAGGATAGGGATAAACTTGTGATGGAAGCTCAAGAAAATACAAATATGTTGCTGAACAAAATAACAAAAACAATTCAGGTTTGAAAAGTGAATTGACAAAAGAGATAAAAATATTGAAGAAAGCCCAAACTGAAATAAATGCGGAATTGAAAAACTGAATAAGTCAACTTGAAACAACAGAAGAAAGCCTCACAAGTAGAATGAATGAGACAGAAGACAGAATATCAAGACTGAATGAAAAAGTTGAAGAACTAGACTACTCAAGCAAAGACTGAAAAAAATTAAAACACAGGAATGGAAAACGCACAAAATATGGGTCACCATGAAAAGACCAAATCTATGCATCACATCGTAGGAATACAGGAAGGTGAAAAATCTCAGGTTAATGGCATTGACCAGATCTTCAGCAGGATTATAAAAGAAAACTTCTTTAAATTAAGGAAATGACTTACCTATACAGATTCAAGAAGCTCCTGAGAACACCAATTAAATAGGAACAGAACAGAAACTACCCACGGCATATCATAGTAAAAACACTGAATGTACAGAACAAAGAGAGGGTACTGAAAGCTGCCAGAGAAAAACAAGTTACATATAAGGGAAAACCCATCAGAATTACAGCTGACTTTTTTTACAGCTGACTTTTCAATGCAAACTATGAAAACCAGAAATGCCTGAACCAAAGTATTCCCAATTCTAAATGATCCTGGATGCCAACCCCAAATACTTTTCCCAGCAAAATTATCTACCATAGTCAAAGGACAATGGAAAATTTTCCATGACATGAAAAGGTTGAAAGAATTCATGTCCACCAAACCAGCCTTACAGAGGATACTTGAATCTACACAAAGGACCCAAAATAGGAATGCATATTCCCAAAATAGGAATGCATATACAGAAAAAAACACAAAATAGGACCAAGAACACAAATTCATTAAAATGACAGTAACCAATATACATCTTTCAATAATAACTCTAAATATCAATGGCCTCAACTCCCTAGTCAAAAGCACAGGCTAGTAGAATGGATTAAGAAACAATATCCGTAATTTGTTGTCTTCAAGAAAATAATATCAACTTCAAGGATACATAATACCTTAGGGTGAAAGGACTAGGGAAAGATATTCAAAGAAAATAGCACTAAGAAGAAAGCAGGTATTGCAATTCTAATATCTGACAAAATAAACTTCAAATTAAAACTAATCAGAAGAGATAAATAGGATCATTTCATTCTAATCAGAGGAACAATTGACCAAGAAGACATACAGTTATGAACATATATCCACCAAACTCTGATGTACCCAATTTCATAAAAACAGTATTATAGAACTTTAAAACACAGATTAACCCCAATAGAGTAATAGAAGATAATTTCAGTATCCAACTGTCTCCAATAGACAGGTCAACTGGACAAAGAATAAACAAGGAGATACCTGAATTAAATGATATCATACATCTTTTGTATGAAATACATAAAAATTCAATAAAATTTTAATTTTAAAATGTCTAAAGTCTAAGACAGATTTATAGGACCTTTCTGAGAGAAAAGAGATGTGATCCTTTTAGCTCCTTTGTATAATCACTATTGACTACACTGTCACATTGCTCATAATTTACTTATTTGGGCTCAAATTTGACTAATGAGGAGAAAATTCAACCTTATGTTGAAACATATATAAATGTTTCATGATACAAATGTTGCATGGAGTTTACATATCTAATGAAATGGGTTGAAAAACATTAAGTATTTTAAGACATGTAAATCTTATAATCCAACACATTATTTTAGAAATAAAAGAATCCTTTCCAGGGCTGGATTGATGGCTTAGCAATTAAGAGCACAGGTTGTCCTTGCAGAAGACCCAACCTCAATTCCCAGCACCCACATGGCAGCTTCCTAACAAATTGTATCATATAGAAATTGTGATTAGAGGGGGCTGGAGAGATAGCCTAGCGGTTAAGAGCACCGACTGCTCTTGCAGAGGACCCGGGTTTGATCCCCAGCACCCACATGACGGCTGAGAACCGTCTGTAACTCCAATTCCAGGAGAACTCCAGTTCCAGGGGAATCCGAGACCCTCTTCTGACCTCCGCGGCATTGCACGACACGGGTGCACAAACCTACATGCAGACAGTACATTCATACACATACAGAAATAAATAAAATTTAAAAAAAAAACAAAAAAAAGAAATTGTGATTAGAATATCTAATGACAAATATTTTTGAAAAAAATACTCAGCTTTGGAATTTCATTTTCTACAGAATTGTCTCCATGTATATGAAAATGCAAAACTTGAGAAAATGCAGCACAGTAACAGTCAACTCACCGACTAACGACATGATAGTGATTATAATTCCCTCCAAAATTTCTGCTTGATGGAAGAACGCTTTGGAAATAAAGTGATAAGACCACTTTTGCTGTTTGCAGATGTACTTCAGAATACTCTTTGTGCTCCACCAAAGAGATAGAATAAAGAACACGGTTCCAGGGAGGATATGACCTCCAAAATCCCCGACGACCTAGGAAGATAAGAACAGATAGCAATCATCTACTTTCTGGAACATCGACAAGTCATTTCTTGTTCCCAAACAGCAGAATATCTTTTTGATATTCTGTTATTTGTTATTAGCACATAATATTCTGTTGATTTGTTATTAGCACATAATAGATCAGATTATGCTGTCAACCATACCAAAAAAAAGTTAATACTTTGGGACTCGAGAGATGGCTCAGAGGTTACAAACACTGGCTGCTCTTGCAGAGGACCTGGGTTCAGTTCCCAGAACATACATGTAGCTGAACCATGTGTAACTCCAGTTCAAGGGGATCTGATGCCCTCTTCTGACCTCTGCAGACATTGCATGAAACAGGTGGACTTAACATACATAGAGACATAACACTCATATACATAAAAGAAAATAAATAACATTTATAAAGAGTTAAAATTCACATTGAAATATCAAATTGCAGTCAGATGTTTTAAATGAAATCTCTAGCCCAAATTTTGTATCATACCTGTGAAAGCTTAGTAATCCATCTCAACAGCATGACATGTTTAGAGAAGTTAAATGACTTATGCTAATCTTGCAACTATTAAGCAAAAAATTTTTGGTTTTAACTCAAAACTCAAAAGGATTTCTTTCAAAGACAGTATGTTCTTCACCGGTCACTTGTCCTTTAAGTATAAAGGAAAGTAACGTGAAAGTTTGACCTTCATGCTTAAAATTATAAATGATGTCAGGCATGGTGGTGCATGGCTTTAATCCCAGCACTCAGGAGGCAGAGGCAGGTGGATCTCTGTGAGTTCATGGCCAACCTGGTCTACATAGTGAGTTCCAGGCCAGCTGGGACTAAAGGGAGACCCTGTCTAGAAAAGACCAAAAAAAATATAAATGATTTGAAATTTCCCACAAATCTTTCAATATCTGATGTCAAAGTATCAAGGGCCAAGCATGACAGAAAGTGTTAGTGTTCATCAAATGTTTGGGTGGCTTTTTACACACTTTCCCAGCCTCTCATGCAATTAGACTGGAACCATGACTTTATTTCCAGCCAGCTGACTGAGGGAGGAGTTTGTACATGTCACTTTTGGGCCGAAGTCTATGTGGTCTCCTCAGCTCTCTCTTCTTTAGCCTTGTCTTCCACATCAGTGACTGTGGCATAGCCTGACTGTAGCAAGAAGATGGGTAACCAGCTGTGTCAGATTTTCAAAGACATCATCTTTTACTTGTTGTAAGTCATTGAAACTCCAAGATTTTTTTTATTTCTTTTTGAGACAGGGTCTCCCTATAGTCCTAGCTGGCCTAGAACTCCCTATGTAGACTAGGCTAGACTTGAACTCACAGAGATCCACCTGCCTCTGCCTCCCAAGTGCTGGTATTAAAGGTGTATGTCACCATGCCTTTAGATCTATTTTTAAAACAGCTTAGCCATCTAGTCAGATGCTCAACCCAAATCACATTGCGAATTTCATTTTCACTCTTGCCAAATGGTGGAGTGCCTCTGGATAATAAACTACTTTCTAGTTTCGGTCAGTGCTACAGACAGTCTTGAATGATGTGAGTTTTTTATTATGTGGGCAACCCCTTGGTACAGTGTGCTGTGCCATCTGCAGAAAAGCGAAGGCAGTCCAGTATCATTCTGTGGATCTAATACTATGTGAGATCTGAGCACATTCATGAAAGAACACTTCAGGAGACTAGGACCCTTACTTCTCTGAATGAGCACTGGGCTGTCAGTTGAGAAAGACCCCTCTGAGTTACTCCCTACTGATTTAAAGGGAAGCTCTGGGGGAAACTGTAAATTTCATATCTCCACTCAGGACCCTAGACGCTCATTTCAGTGCACTTTTGAGTCACCTAAACCACCCAAGGGTCAGAGTCAAAGGTAGTACAGTTGAGAATCCACACATCCCACTGCACAGCAATTCAATCTGTCCTACCCACCTAGATAGGAAAACCCTCATATATGTTCTTTTGTGTATATATCAAAAAATTACATTGATGAAAGTTTGGGAAAATAAAACTCAAATAATCAGCGCTGGAGAGATGGCTCCGTGGTTAAGGGTACTGGCTGCTCTTACAGAGGACCTGGGTCCAGTTCCCAGTACCCACATGACAGTTAACAACTACCTGAAACTCAAAGGGATTTGAGACCTTCTTCTGACCTCCACAGGTACTGTCTGACACTGGTGCACTTACATACATGTAGGCAAAATACTCATATACATAAAATAAATAAAATAAAATAACTGCAAATAATCTTAGCATTAATAGATAAATTAATATGATATAAGATAGATATAATAGAATCTGACTATTATAGTTGAACTGTTTTTTAGATACATGAATGGTTCCTTCCAAGTCAGGTAGTTGTGAATAAAACTAATATTAACATTATGTGCACATTTTGGTATAGATATAATTTCTCCATTTTTAATAAGTATATTTAACACATACATTGATCTTTAGTTCACATTTTTAAATTTTATTATAGTGTTTTCAGTTATTTGATATTTTCATGTATGTGTATAATGTATTTTGATCATATTCTTCCCACTCTTCCCCTCCAACTACCCAGATCCCCCCCATGTCCCTTTCCCAGCATCATGTCATTTTTCTTTTTTGTAACCACTGAGTCTAGTTGGTGCCACCCATGCCTTTGAGCAAATTTCTAGTTTTGCTGAGAGGAAGTTCCATTTCCTTCAACATTGGTCCCACTAAGGTTCTTGGGAGTTATGTGTGTGAATAGTAGTGTTTTGTCCTGCTTATCTTTTCCTCCCTCATCCCATTCCTCCATCCATCCACTTATCCTTTCAAAAAAATATTAAGGCCAGGTGTGGTGTCACATGTTTTCATCCCAGCACTCAAGAAGTGGAAGTAGGTGAGTCTCTATGAGATCAAGGCCAGCCTGGTCTACATAACAAGTTCCAAGCCAGCCAGGGCTGCACAGTGAGACCTTGTGGAAAGGGAAAGGAAAGGGAAAAAAAAGGAAAGGAAAGGAAAGGAAAGGAAAGGAAAGGAAAGGAAAGGAAAGGAAAGGAAAGGAAAGGAAAGGAAAGAGGAAAGGAAAGGGGAAAGGAAAGGGGAAGGGAAAGGAAGGGGGAGAGGAAAGGGGTTGAGGAAGGAAGGAAAGGGAAGGCAAGGAAAGAAGGCGGAAAGGAAAGGGGAAAGGAAAGGAAAGGAAAGGGGAAAGGAAAGGGGGAAGGAAAGAGGAAAGGAAAGGGGAAAGGAAAGGGGAAATGAAAGGGGAAAGGAAAGGGGAAAGGAAAGGGGGAAGGAAAGGGGGAAGGAAAGGGGGAAGGAAAGGGGGAAGGAAAGGAAAGGAAAAATTAAATCCAAAGAGATGTCTTAGTGGCTAAAGGCATTTCCCCCCAACCCGATGGCCTGATATCAATATCCATACCCTACATGGTAGAAGGAGAGAATTGACTCTTGAAAGTTGTCCTCTGAGACAGACATACACACACACACACACACACACACACACACACACATGCACACACACACATGCACGCATAATAAAAAATATAAAAATTTTATTAAACATCTCCAGTGTTGGATATACAGTTTTGGCCAGACAAGGAACCTGCTCTCATGGAATTATCTTATATAGTAAGAAGACAAGAGACAGAAATTCTATTACACGAATTTTCAAAGTGGGGTTCTTGCTACAAGAGTATCTACTCAAACTGCTGGCTTACTAGAAATGAGAATCTCACATCTCAATCTGCATGTACAAAACCAGAGTCCGTGTTTGAGCCAGATCCCTAAGGGACCGACTAATGGAAGACAGAGTAGGTAGCCACAGCACTACTGACATTTACATTTCAAACCTGACAATTCCTCATTGGGGTGAGGAGGTTCTGTCCAATGCATCACCACAGTATGCCTAGCAGCATCCCTGAGCTCTCCTTACTAGATGCTGATAGCTCCTTCCATCTACTTATGACAAATAAAATTGTTCACAGATACTGACAAATATACACCCTAGGGGGATCTCACTCCCTCCCAAAGTTTAGAAACTTTGGTGTAGACAGCCCATGGTCAAATCCTATTAATATCAAATCATTTCTTTTTCCTTTGCTCTTAGGGAAAAGAACATTGCAACAAACTTAGCTGTTATTGTATCAGTGTAAATCCAACCAGGATTATGAGCACTTTCTAGACAAGTACATATGATTGTAACAGAACAAAATCTTGGGAAAATAATGTTTGCATAATCCCCAACAAAGCTTTTACAGGCAAAAAAAAAAAAAATCAAAGAATCTTGTCATTTAATGTTGCTGCTAAGGATAAAGTGAACACATCTGACTCAATTATATTTAGCCTATATAGTCACGTAAAAGTTTAGAACACCTGGGCTGGAGAGATAGCCTAGTGGTTAAAGAGCGCCGACTGCTCTTGTAGAGGACCCGGGTTTGATCTCCAGCACCCACATGGCAGCTGAGAACCGTCTTTAACTCCAGTTCCAGGGGAATCTGACCTCCGCCGCATTGCACGACACGGGTGCACAAACCTACAAGCAGACAGTACATTCATACACATATGAAAATAAATAAGATTTAAAAAAGTTTAGAACACCTTCTGTTTATAAAACAGCTGGATGGAGCATAAAAGTGGGGAAGTGAGGAGGAAGTCTCCACCTTAGCTGAGGAGCTGCTAGAAACCAGTGACTGCTGGGAGAGGAAAGAGCTGGTTTTCTTTAAGTCTGTGATACTAGATAGGTTAATCAGGCCCTAGTGGATGGATGCACACCAAAGGACAATCGGGGACACAAACTCGACTCAATAGGCCTTAAACTATATGACAGAGTGCATGGAATCTGCCAGGAGGGCAGACAGGGGATCTAAATGTTATCAAAATATTTTGTCATCTTTCTTTACCACTGCATAGAACTCCACTGTGTAGATGTACCACATTTTCTCTAACCACTCATTGGTTGAGGGGCATTTGGGTTGGTTCCAGCTCTTCACTATTGTGAAGAGAGCTGCAATAAACATGGCTGTGCATGTATCTCTGTGGTAGGATGAGTCTTGTGGGTATATACCCAGGAGTGGTATGACTGGGTCAGGTGGTGAGCCCATTTTGAGTCTTTTAAGGGTTCTCCATACTGCTTTCCATAGTGGCTGTACGAGTTTACATTCCCAGCAGCAGTGGATGAGTGTTCCCCTTTCCCCACAACCTCTCCAGCACTTGATCTCTTTTGTTTTTGTGATATTGGCCAGTCTTATTGGAGTGAGATGATATCTTAAAGTGGTTTTAATTTGCATTTCCTTAAATATTAGCAATGTCGAACACTTTTTTAATTTTTTTAAATATTTTATTTATTTATTTATGTGTATGAATGTACTGTCTGCATGCAGGTCTGTGCACCCGTGTCGTGCGATGCCGCAGAGGTCAGAAGAGGGAGTTGGATTCCCCTGGAACTGGAGTTCTCCTGGAATTGGAGTTACGGACAGTTCTCAACTGCCATGTGGGTGCTGGGGATCGAACCTGGGTCCTCTGTAAGAGCAGTCGGTGCTCTTAACCGCTAGGCTATCTCTTCAGCCCCAATGTTGAACACTTTTTAAGATGTTTCTCAGCCATCTCTAATTCCTCACTTGTGAAGTCTCTGTTCAGCTCTTTACTGCATCTTTTGAGTGAGTCATTTGTTTTCTTGTTTTTTGAGTAGTTTATATATTCTGGAAGTTAATGATCTGTCAGATGTATCAGCAGTGAAGGTTTCCTCCCACTCTGTGGGTTTTCTCTTCACTTCCCTGATTGTTCCTTCTGAGATATTTTAAACTCACACAAACTTCTTTTCCAATAGCCAATGAATTCCAGTAATAGAGACATGTCAAGTTCAGGTGGAACCCAGAATTACTGACTCCAGGATCTTCTTATTTCTTCCTCTGCTCAAAGGGACTGTGGAACAGCTCCTGCTCACACTTCTGTGGGTCGGGATTTAGCTGATCCATTATTGCTCAGCTTCACATCATGGGTTCATTTCTTCCATGTACCTCCCATTCTTCTGTTGGTGACATACTACCTGGAGTTTTCCTTTCTTGGCAGAAGTGGGAAGGTTCTTGAGAGGGGAGCAGGACTACACACTGTCTAGATGGGCCTAGGATCGATGGCGTTCCAACCCACATATCAAAGCAGCATGGCCAAGGCCATAGGGGTGTTTGAGGTGAGGCGTCTGCTGGAAGGCAGTGGAAGAGAAGGTAATGTGTGGACGGAATCTGATGTGCACATCCTCCTTCCTACCTCCACTCTGCAGCCTTGCCACCAGACACCTCGCCGTGAACACCCCTGTGATGGCTAAGCCTCGAGTGTCCTTTGAGGCATAGTTTTTTGTTTTTTTTTTTGAGGCATAGTCTCTCACTGAACCTGAAACCCACCAATTAGGCTCCAGTAGCTGGTCACCAGGCTCCAGGGATCTTCCTGTCTCTGCCTGCCCAGCCCTGTGATTCCAGATGTGTGCTGCCGCCATGTCTAGCTTTTCCCAGGATTGCTGGTGACCCAAACTCAGGCCCTCGTGCCTGCACAGCAAGCACTTCACTGACCAAACCATCACCTCAGCACCATTTAATTCTTTATTATTTTTAACTATTTTTAAATAGGTCTGTGACATTTCAGCTATTGCTAAAATAAACCAGAGCAATGTAATAGATTGCTAAGGCTCCCAGCTTCAGGAAGCGGGGACCATGGTTCTGCCCTGAAGTTGCTGAGCTGAGCTGAGTGGTGCACAAGGATGGAGGTTGTGGTCAGGAGGTCATATGTGAGTTAGAAGAAGCCATTCACACAGCCCTGTCCTCCAGTACTATCATCCATTTATTGGCTCTAGTTCCCAGAAAAGGCAGCTAAATTTATGAATATTTGATGATTTTCTCAAATAGCCATAGCCAGTAAATGGTAACAGAAAAAGTACCCAAACTTCTGAAGTTGGGCTAACAAAAAATTCCCCTAGTTTAATTTCATATTGTTAGTCTCATAGTTTCCAATTCGCACATGTTATCTTGTGGCTCTGGGAGTAAAGATGGCTGAGAAACATCTTAAAAAGTGTTCAACATCACTAATAATTAAGGAAATGCAAATCAGAACCACTTTAAGATAATCATCTCACTCCGATAAGACTGGCTAGGATCAAGAAAACAAAAGATACCAAATGCTGGAGAGGTTGTAGGCATATTTTAGAGTAATATAAAATTAAAAGGCAAAAGTGTGAATTCCTAAATATGATTTGGAATTAACATAAAGTTTATTTTCAGACATCATTATTATGGTATATGTGTGACATATGTATGTGTGTGTATGCATAGTTAGGAGCAATACTAATTGGAGGGAACAACAACAAAAGGACTGGGACAAACAACTGACTGAAACAGTAGAGCTCTGCACAGAAAAACTTTAAAAAGACTAGAAAAAAGAAACGAGACATGTATGGCAGAGTGCATGAACATGGGAGGGGTGGGGGCATGGAAAGGGGAATGAGTCTAAATTGCACAGAGAAATGATGTATGAAATGCACAAAACTTCGATTAAAATATTTTTTAAAAAATTGAACAAAAACACCTTAGGGGAGGACAGGGTTTATTTGGCTTAAAGATTATAGTCCAGGGCCAGGTGTGGTGGTGCAAGCCTTTAACCCTAGTACTCCAGAGGCAGAGGCAGGCAGAATGCTGTGAGTTCAAGGCCAGCCTGGTCTACATAGCGAGCTCCAGGCCAGCTGGGACTAAAGGGAGAGCCTGTCTCAAAAAGACAAAAAAAAATTATATTCCAAAATGGAAGGAAGCCAGGCAGGAGCTCAGGGCAGGGACCCAGGGTAAAGACTGAAGCACAGACCATGGCCAGGCAGGAGCTCAGGGCAGGGACCCAGGGTAAAGACTGAAGCACAGACCATGGCCAGGCAGGAGCTCAGGGCAGGGACCCAGGGTAAAGACTGAAGCACAGACCATGGTGGGAGGAAGCCAGGCAGGAGCTCAGGGCAGGGACCCAGGGCAAACACTGAAGCACAGACCATGGTGCTGCTTGTTTCCCACAGCTTGCTCAGCCACCTTTCTTCTACAGCCCAAGACCACCTGACCAGGGATGGCACCACCTTTGGTGGACTGGGCCCTCTATAACAATTAGCAATCAAGAAAACAGGCCCACAGGCCAATCTAACAGAGGAAATCCCTCAATTGAGATTCCCTCTTCCCAGGTGTGTCAAGTTGACACCCAAGATTAACCACCACAGAGTCAGGAGTTGGCAGGTCACATCTAAGGATCTAAGGAGAATCACTCTCCTTGCCTTTCCTCTGCCTCTAGGGGCCTCCTGATCTGGAATCGGGTTATTTGTGGGAAGATCCAGTTTAAATTAAGGGCCAGTTTTCAGCTAACATCCCTCAGGGCACAACTTGGAAGTCAGGAAGTTCCTCTGACCACGCCCCAAGAGGGATCAACTCCTGGCCCAGGCACAAGAAGCTAAGCCCGGCAGCAGCATACAGGGGCGTGAGACTAGGGTCTGCAATTGGCTCTGAGAGATGACATCATTTTGCTTATAAAAGTGATGCTGGAAAAAAAAAAAAAGTGATGCTGGGAGCCAGGCATGGTGGCTCACGCCTTTTATCCTAGCACTTGGGAGGCAGAGGCAGGCAGAGCTCTGTGAGTTCAAGGCCAGCCTGGTCTAAAGAGTGAGCTCAAGGCCAGCTGAGACTTAAAGGGAGACCCTGTGTTAAAAAATAGAAAAAAAAAGAAAAAGAAAGAAAGAAAAAAGTGACTCTCAGAGAGTGACAGGGTGGGCTCCTTGGCAGGCAGGTTCCAGGGCTGTTCCACAGGCCTTCCCAGCCCCGTGACATCGGCACAGGGTTCTTGGACCATCAGAGCCCTGTTGCTTCCAGGCCAGGGTTCCAGGACCATCCCAGCCCCATCGCTTCCAACCCAGGGTTCCAAGACCATCTGAGCCCAGTCACTTATGGTGCAGGGTTCTAGGACAATCCCAGCACCGTTGTTTCCAAGGCAGAGAGAGTGACAGGGTGGGCTTCTCCACAGATGGGTTCCAGGACCTTGCAAGCCCCTCCAGCGCAGGGTTCCAGGACCATCCCAGCCCTGTCACTTCCAGGGCAGAATGAGTGACTTCTCCGCAGTCAGGTTCCAGGATCATCCAACCCCAGTCGCTTCAGGTGCAGGGTCTCTGGAGCTGCTCCAACTTCCAGACTGGATAGGGTAAGGCACTATGGTCACCTTGGCAGTGACAGGATTGGGCAGGCAAAAACCAGTGCCACCCACCCCCTTGTGGGAACAGAGAAGGTGACTCGGAGCACAAAGTAACAGAAGAGACAGCAAACCTTCCAACCTAGAGGAGCAGGCCTTCAACCAAAAGAAGAAGCACTTGAATTTCACATCAGATTATAAACAACAAATCGAATCCACATGCCAAGAGCACAAAGGAAAATCAAAAACATGGGAAAAGCAAATAATAAATCCCCACCAAAATCTCGCAGTCCTATAGAAGACTCCAACAATGAGTTCTTCCTGGAGATAAACCAGAAGGTAAATTTTAAAAGAACAATAATAGACACACTCGAAGAAATCAAAGGAGAGAATGACAAACTCAGGAATGAAGTGGAAACACTGAAAAGATCCCACACTGAAATGAAACAGGAAAATGACCAGCAAATCAAGAATCTAGAAGGAGAGAATGACAAACTTGAAGGGGAACTGGAAATACTAAAGAAATCACAAGATGAAGTGAAAAAGGAAATTGCACACTCATCCAATCAGCAGGAAAAGATGGGAGAAAGCCTCAGTAACAGATTGGATGAAGCAGAAAGTAGAATAAAAACAAGGTGGAAGAACTGCAATGCTCAAAGTGTATGAAAATTTTAAAAAAAATCACAAGAGTGGAACAATCAGGAAATATGGGACACTATGAAAAGATCAAACCTCCACATCATAGGGATAGAGGAAGGAAAAGAATTCCAGGACAAAGGTGTTGATCAGATCTTCAATAGAATAATAGAAGAAAATTTCTCCAAACTGAAAAATGACAAACCCATACAAATACAAGAACCACATAGAACAGCAAATAGACAAGATTGGAAAAGGAATACTCCACACCATATCATAGTTAAAACACTAGAAGTCCAAAACAAAGGCAAGTTACTGAAGGCTGCAAGAGAAAAACAAGTTACATATAAAGGAAAACCCGGGGCTGGAGAGATGGCCTAGTGGTTAAGAGCGCCGACTGCTCTTACAGAGGACCCGGGTTCGATCCCCAGCACCCACATGGCGGCTGAGAACCGTCTGAAGCTCCAATTCCAGGAGAACTCCAGTTCCAGGGGAATCCGAGACCCTCTTCTGACCTCCGCGGCATTGCACGACACGGGTGCACAGACTTGCATGCAGACAGTACATTCATACACATACAGAAATAAATAAAATTAATATAAATAATAAAAATAAATTTATAAAAATAAATAAATAAATAAATAAATAAATAAATAAAGGAAAACCCATCAGAAGTACAGGTGACTTTTCAGTGCAAACGATGAAAGCCATAAGAACAAGGACCAAAGTATTCCCAGTACTAAACAACTATAGATGCCAACCCACATTACTATAACCAGCAAAAATGTCAATTATAGTTGGAAGAGAAAGAAAAATCTTTCATAATATAAACAAGATGGAAGAATTCATGTCCAGGAAACAAACCCTTCAGAAAATACTCAAAGAAATTCAAAGGTCAGAAGAAAGGAGAAACCATCCCCAAGCACCTAGAGAGAGTAAGGAATAAAAGTATAACTGCAAAAATACAAGCCTAGACCAAGAATGCAAACAGAAAATAAGGCAAAAGGAAGCAGCACACATCTCTCAATAATAATGAGTTTACATTTCCACTAGTAGTGGGTGAGCCTTCCCCTTTCCCCTTTCCCCACAACCTCTCCAGCATTTGGGGTCTTTTGTTTTTGTGTCTTGGGCCAGTCTTATTGGAGTGAGATGATATCTTAAAGTGGTTTTAATTTGCATTTCCTTAATTGTTAATGATGCTGAACACTTTTTAAGATGTTTCTCAGCCATCTTTATTTCCTCACTGGTGAAGTCTCTCTCTGTTAAGCTCTTTACTATCTCTTGAGTAGGTCATTTGTTTTCTTATCAGTACCAGGGTATTTTACGTCTTTGTTTTTGAGTAGTTTATATATTCTTGATGTTAATGCTCTGTCAGATGTCAGATGTATCACTGGTGATGGTTTCCTCCCACTCTGTGGGTTTTTTCTTCACTTCATTGGTTGTTTCTTTCACTGTACAGAAGCTTTTGAGTTTAATGAGATTCCACTTGTCAATTGTTGGCCTTATTTCCTGCACAGCTGCTGTTTGATTTAGAAAGTCTTTTCCTGGGGGCTGGAGAGATGGTTCAGCAGTTAAGAGCACTGACTGCTCTTGCAGAGGACCTGGGTTCGATTCTCAGCACCCACATGGTGGCTAAGAACCATCATTAACCCCAGTTCCAGGGGAATACGATGCCCTCTTCTGACCTCCGAAGCATTGCATGACACAGGTGCAACTACTTACATGCAGACAGTACACTCATACACATTAAAAAAAGTCTTTTCCTATGCCTATGTCTTGTAGACTGCTGCCAACCTTTTTTTCTATCACCTTCAGAGTTTGGGGTTTCACATCGAGGTCTTCAATCCATCTGGAGTTGACTTATGTACAGGGTGAGAGGTAGGGGTTTAATTTCATTCTTCTACAAGTGGTGATCCAGTTTTGCCAACANGATTTACAATATAAGGGCACAGTTTTCAGCTACATCGCCTCTAGGGCACAGCAACTTGGAAGTCAGGGTCCATAGTTCCTCTGACCACGTCCCCAGAGAGGGGACTCAATCCTCCTGGCCCAGGCGACAAGGAAGCTAAGCCCAGGACAGCCAGTCATATAGGGGCGTGGAACGCTACGTAGACGGGTCTGGTTCAAATTGACTTTAGAGATGATGACCATCATTGCTTGCCTTACATACAGATGTGATTGCTGGAAAACTACAAAAAAAATATGTTGATGCTGTGAGCCCGAGGGCATTTGGGCCACGCCTTTTATCCTAGCACTTGGAGGAGAGGCACGGCAGCAGAGCTCTGTGAGGTTCAAGGCAGGCCTGGTCTTCAAAGAGTGCAGCTCAAAGGCGTCCACGCAGAGACTAACAGGGAAGACCCTGTGTTAAACAATAGAAAAAAAAAAAAAGAAAAGAAAGAAAGAAATTGAAATACAGAGGACCTATCTCGGGAGTGACAGGGGGCTCCTTGGCAGGCAGGTTCACCAGGGCTGTTCCACAGGCCTCTTCCCAGCCCCGTGACATCGGCACAGGGTTCTTGTGACCATCAGAGCCCTGTTTGCTTCCAGAGCCAGGGTTCAGGACCATCCCACAGCCCATCGCTTCCAGACCCAGGGTTCCAAGACCATCTGAGCCCAGTCACTTATGGTGCAGGGTTTTCTAGGACAATCCCAGCCACCGTTGTTTCCAAGGAGAGAGAGAGGAACGGGTGGGCTTCTCCACAGATGGGTTCCAGGACCTTGCAACACCATCCAGCGCCAGGTTTCCAGGACCATCCCAGCCCTGTCACTTCCAGGGCCGACGAAATGAGTGACTTCTCCGCAGTCAGGTTCCAGGATCATCCAACCCCAGTCGCTTCAGGTGCAGGTCTCTGGAGCTGCTCCAACTTCCAGAACTAGGAATAGGGTGATAAGGCACCTAGGTCACCTTGGACCACTTGAAGGACGAGTGACAGGATTGGGCAGGCAAAAAAAAAGCGCACACCCACTCCACCTCCCCAGTGGGAACAAAGAAGGTGACCTGGAGCACAAAGAAACAGAAGAGACAGCAAACCTTCCAACCTAGAGCGCGCCTTCAGCCAAAGAAGACGAAGCACTTGAATTTTCACATCACATGATTATAACACAACAATCATCCGATTCCACATTGCCCAAGAGCACAAAAGGAAAATCAAAAACATGGAAAAAGCAAATAATAAATCCCCACCCAAAAATCTCGCAGTCCTATAGAAGACTCCAAAACATGAGTTCTTCCTGGAGTAAACCAGAAGTAATTTTTCAGAAGACACCATCATGACCACACTCGAAGAACTCAAGGAGCGACAATGACACAACTCACGGAATGAAGTGGGCAACACTGAAAAGATCCCACACTGGAAATGAAACAAGGAAAAATGACCCGCAAATCGTAGTGGAATCTAGAAGAGGAGAGCTGACAAACTTGAGGGAGGGACTGGAATACTAAAGAAATCACAAGTGAAGTGAAAAGGACGATTGCACACTCATCCAGTCAGCAGGGGAAAAAAAGATGGGCGTAGCACGCGCTCACGTAACAAGATTGGAGATGAGAGAAACATAGAATAAACAAAACCTTCGGTGATGGAAGAACTGCAATGCTCAAAGTGTATGAAAATTTTAAATTAAAAAATCACAAGAGTGAACAATCACGAAAAAGTGGGACACTTGAAAAGATCAACCTCCACGCATTATAGGCTATAGGGAAGGAGAACAGACTCCCAGGACAAAGGTTTTGATCAGATACTTCACGATAGAATACTAAGAGAGAAAATTTTCTTCCAAACTGACAAAAATGACAAACCCCATCACAAAAATACAGAAGAACCACATAGATAGAACAGCAAATAGACAAGATTGGAAAAGGAATACTCCACACCATATCATAGTTAAAACACTAGAAGTCCAAAACAAAGGCAAGTTACTGAAGGCTGCAAGGAGAAAACACAAGTTACATATAAAGGAAAAACCCAGGGCTGGAGAGATGGCCTAGTGGTTAAGAGCGCCGACTGCTCTTAAGAGGACCGGGTTCGATCCCCAGCACCCACATGGCGTGGCCTGAGAACCGTCTGAAGCTCCAATTCCAGGAGAAACTCCAGTTCCAGGGGGACTCCGCGAGCCCCTCTTCTGACCTCCGCGGCATTGCACGACACGGGTGCACACTTGCATGCAGGACAGTACTCTTTCCACCTACCGAAATAAATAAAATTAATATAAATAATAAAAATAAATTTATAAATAAATAATAAATAATATAATAAATAATAAGACACCCAATCGAGTATAGTGCTTTTTTAGTGCCAACCCGATGAAAGCCATAGAAACAACGGGCCCAGTATTCCCAGTACTCAAACAACTATAGATGCCAACCCACATTACTATACCACGCAAAAATGTCTAATTATCGTTGGAGGAGAAAGAAAAATCTTTCATATATAAACAAGATGGAAGATTCATGTCCAGGCCAACCCCTTCAGAAAATACTCAAACGCAATTCAAAGGTCCGAAGAAAGAGGAGAAACCATCCCCAAGCACCTAGAGAGAGTAAGGAATAAAAGTATAACTGCAAAAATACACGCCTAGGACCAGAATGCAAAACAGAAAAATAAGGCAAAAGGAGCAGCACACATCTCTCAATAATAATATGAGTTTACATTTCCACTAGTAGTGGGTGAGCCTCCCTTTCCCCTTTCCCCACCAACTCTCCAGCATTTGGGGGGTCTTTTGTTCTTGTGTCCTTGGGCCAGTATTCGTTGAGTGAGATGATATCTTAAAGTGGTTTTAATTTGCATTTCCTTAATTTTAATGATGTGAACACTTTTTAAGACATGTTCTCAGCCATCTTTTTCCTCACTGGTGAAGTCTCTCTCTGTTAAGCTCTTTACTATCTCTTGAGTAGGGTCACTTGTTTTCTTATCAGTACCAGGGTATTTTACGTCTTTGTTTTTGAGTAGTTTATATATTCTTGATGTAATGCTCTGTCAGATGTCAGATGTATCACTGGTGATGGTTTCCCCCACTCTGTGGGTTTTTTCTTCTCTTCATTGATTGTTCTTTCCACTGTACAGAAGCTTTGAGTTTAATGAGATTCACTTTCATGTTGGCCTTATTCCTGCACAGCTGCTTTTTTATTTAGAAGTCTTTTCCCGGGGGGGCTGGAGAGATGGTTCAGCTAGTTAAGAGCACTGGACTGCTCTGCGAGAGGACGGGTTCGATTCTCCAGCACCCACATGGTGGCTAAGAACCATATTAACCCCAGTTCCAGGGGAATGAATCGATGCCCTCTTCTGACCTCCGAAGCATTGCATGACACAGGTGCAACTACTTACAGCAGACAGACACTCATACACATTAAAAAAAGTCTTTCCTATGCCTATGTCTTGTAGACTGCTGCCAACCTTTTTTTTTTTTTTTTTTTTTTTTTTTTTTTTTTTTTTTTTTTTTGTATACCTCAGAGTTTCAGTTTCACATTGAAGGTCTGTGGTTGGTTTTGATGAGTGTCTCCCATAGGTTATAGGTATTCAGACGTTTGTCTTCAGTTGGTGGCGTGTTTTTTGAGGTCTTGGTGGTGTGTGGCCATGCTGCAGGAACGGGAAGTTTTTTTCGGTCTTGTTTTGGTCCAGTATTTCCTCACTATGCCTTCTACTCTTCCCTTTGGATGGGAATGTGTGATTCGGTTCCACTGTATTGGGAGTATGTATTTGTCTTTTGATTTTACAGGAGATGTACAGTTTGGGAGATTGGCCTGAGTCTCAGAGGAGACTTTGGACTGTGGACTTTTGAATGGCATTGAGACTGGTAAAGACTGTGGGGACTTTTAAGGTTGGACTAAATGCATTTTGCATTTTATATGGTCAAGAGCCTATGGGGGCCAGGGAGTGGAATGTGGTGGTTTGGATGAGTGTCCCCCATAGGCTCTAGGTATTCAGACATTTGTCTCCAGTTGGTGGCACTGTTTTTGGAGGTCTTGGGGTGTGTGGCCATGCTGCAGGAAGTGTGTCACTGGGGGCAGGCTTAGTGAGCTTAACAAGTCTCCTGGTCTACAGTTGCTCTCTCTCTCTCTGTTTTCCTGTGCTCTTTGCGAGATGTGACCCTCGGTTTGCTGCTCCAGATCCAGCCGCCACGCCTCCCGCCACAATGGACTAATTCCCTGGAACCGCCAATCGTAAGCTCAAATAAACTCTTCCTTCTGTAAGTTCCTTGGTCTGGTGTTTTATCACAGCAACAGAAAAGTGACTAATACAAGGTCTTTGATCCATTTGGAGTTGACCTTTGTATAAGGTGAGAGGTAGGGATTTAATTTTATTCTTCTACAAATGGTGATCCAGTTTTGGCAGCACCATTTGCTGAAGATGATGTTTTTCCTCCATTGAGTCTTTCTGGACCCTTTGCACAATATTCCTGGATCCATTATTTTTGGGCATATACAGACAGTGCAGAACCTGAATTTCGAGTGTCAGGGGCCAGTGGGTTAGAAGGGAATCACTCAGATCTCTAACCTGGTTTGCTGGCAGTGGATGGTTGGAAGGGGGCTTTCCAGGCAGCCTACCCGAGAAGTGGCAAAGAGTGTTCTTGCTATCAGTTTTTTGGCTGGAAGGAGATTTCCCAGCCAAAAGACTTTCCAGCCAGCCTATGAAGTGGTGAAGAGTGTTTTGTGATGGAGGCTGAAGGGAGCTGTCCAAGAATTAGCCTGGAGGTTCCCAGCCTGCGCATGGTAGACTCAGGCGGACAGGACCGTAAGACCATATACTACAGTTATCCATATACAAGGGTCAGCTCCACCATTGTGCTCTGACCTAGGGCACATTATTTAACTTATCTAAGTTCCTTCTATAAAACGTAAGGATATAAATAAAACTACTTTACAAAGATGAGGATAAGCAGATATGATCTTAGTTCTTGTCACATAATGGGCACTGCCTAATGTCAGAGGCTGCTCCTGACTCAACACTTCAAAATTTTCTAGGGAGTTTCTTCATCCTTCCTCAGGCTGCAGCCAAGGAGATTTCTATGTGGCTAGAGTACAAAAGGAAGGCTGGGAGACTAAGCAGAGTCTACCCACACACTGACCCAGAAGTTGAGGTAGGATGCAAGATGCATTCCCCAGTGTGATAATGGAGGTGGCATTGGTAACAAAGTTACAGCTCTGGACTCCACAAGACACAGGAGTGAGAAAAAACTGGAAAGTCTGGAGGTGTCAGTGGGAAGTTATGCTGTATGTGATCTGACAGTCATCAAGGCTTAAGTGTTAGAGGGCTGGTTCTCAGCCAGGGCACCTACGCCAATCATGAGGCACCAAGCAGAAAACATCCAGAGAGCCATAAAAAATATTCATGAAGTCTGTTCCCCAGCCCAGACCTATTAAGTCAGAATCTCTAGTGCTGAGTGTGGGGGATCTTTTTCTTTTTTCTTTTTTTTTTTACCCCCCCCCAATCTCTATAGTTCTAATACTTGTATGCCTTTTTTTCTATTTTTGAGGTAGTCTCATGTAGCAAAGGCTGACTTGAACCTGGCCATGAACTCCAAATCCAGCCCCCCAAAAGAGCTGAGGTTATGTATGTGCACCACCACATCTGTCTTTTCTACAGTTGGTCGGTCTTACCAATTGCATCATTAAATGAAGGGAGACAGCCAGGTGTGGTGGCGCATGCCTTTAATCCTAGCACTTGGGAGGCAGAGGCAGGCGGATCTTTGTGAGTTCAAGGCCAGCCTGGTCTACAGAGTGAGTTCCAGGACAGATGGGGCTACAGGGAGACCCCGTCTCGAAAAGACCAAAAAAAAAAAAAAAAAAATGAAGGGAGACAAAGATGAGTTGTTAGTGACGAGGTTCTTACATGGTGCCAAGAAGTTTTACATGAATTAACTAATCCTTATTTCTGTTTATCATCATTATTTCTATTTTAAATATAATAATAAAGAGCTACCTATCATGGGGTTTACCATGCAACTCAAAGTTGTGCTGTGACAATTGGAAGTCTATGTCCAACATAGACAAAGAAAGAAAAATTACATTTATTGGGCATCTACCTCTCAATTCTATCAGGATGTACTTTTTCTTTTCTTTTTTTTTTTTTTTTTTTTTTTTTTTTTGGTCTTTTTGAGACAAGGTCTCCCTGTAGCCCCAGCTGGACTGGAACTCACTCTGTAGACCAGGCTGGCCTTGAACTCACAGAGATCTGCCTGCCTCTGCCTCCCAAGTGCTGGGATTAAAGGCATGTGACTACCTTCCCCAAGTCCGTCCCCTGAAGTCCCAGGTTGTGGATGGCAAAGGTTTTGTCTCTTATGCTGGGGACAGAGGAGGCTTCTGTTATTTGCAAATTCTGGTCTTAGGAAGACTGATACTCTGAAGCAGACCTCCGACCTCTCCGGGGGCCCAGCTGTTCTCCCTATTCCACACATGGTCCTGTGTACCCAGGCCTTAATGTTGGGACCTCTCCCATTACCAGGCAACAAGAGACTTTCCATTATTTTTCTATTACTTTTCTATGGCTCCACTATGCCCTAATTGAACTAGAGAGAGAAAAAAAAAATCACAGTTTCCGAAGCTAAAATAAAGAAATACGAAGTACCATAATAACTAAACTGATATAATTCTCAAACTAAAAACATTTAATCTTACATTACAATACAAATTCAAAATTCTATATGTCTGCCATATTTTTTAACATCATTTACTGACAAAACTCTACCACCAGACTTCAACGACAATGTGAAATTTGCCACTGTTCGTATCATGTGAGTCTGCCATTCACTCCCTTTCCAAATTCTCCAACTTATACAGGGTCTTAAATTTAATTGTGTCATTTTTAAAAAATTATTTATTTTATATGTATGAGAGTATTTCCTGGATGTGTGTAAATACACTCATGTCATGCAATTTCTGCAGAGGTCAGAAGACACTAGATTTCCCTGGAACTGGAGTTATAGACTGTTGTTAGCCACCATGTGGGTGCTGGGAATCAAACCCCAGTCCTCTGCATCTCTGGTATGAATCTGACTTGGTCATGATGGATGATCTTCTTGATGTGTGCTTGTATGTGGTTTGCAAGTGTTTTGTTGAGAATTTTTACATCTATGCTCATTAATGAAATGGGTCTATAGTTTTCTTTTTTGGTTGTATCTTTGCCTAATTTTGGTATTAGAATGTTATTGACTTCATAGAAGGAATTTGGGAGATTTCCTCCTGTTTCTATCCTCTTGAATAATTTGAGCAATAATGGCTGTAGGTCCTCTTTAAATGCCTTATACAATTCTGCTGTGACTCCATCTGAGCCTGGGCTTTTTTTAGTTGGGAAGTTTTTTTATTACAGTTTCAATTTCCTCATATATTAAAGGTCTGTTTAAGCTCTCAATCTCTTCTTGGTTAAGCTTTGATGATTTCAGATATTCATCCATTTCTCTTAGGTTTTCAAATTTAGTAGAGTATAAGTTTTTAAAGTATTTCCATATGCTTGTCTGGATCTTTTTGTTATCTGTGGCAATGTTTCCCTTTTCATCTCTAATTTTATTGATTTGGACTTGTTCTTTCTTCTTTTGATCAACTGGGCTATGGGGTCTGTCTATCTTGTTTATCCTTCCAAAGAACCAACTTTTGGATTCATTGATTCTTTGTATTATTTTCTTTGAAGAACAGCCAATGGTCTTAACTGCTGAACCATCTCTCCAGCCTTTGTTCTCTGGAGATAAAATGGAATTATGCAAAGGAAGGCCTCATGAGAATGGCATTATTGCAGAACCACAAGAAGCCTCTTCCCATATAGACTCTGCAGGAAAAGTGGAGAGAGCCTGCTATCGAATACCTACTGAGTCTACCCAACACCAAGCCCTTGTTTAGCAATGAGAAAACCTATGGGGCTGCCAGATCCATGAAGGGTCCCTTTGAAGCATACACTGGTGAAGGACAGGTAGGAGAGGAGACCTTCAGAGAGGGTCACTGCCTGGCTTAGCAGTGCATTTCCCCTTTCTTCTCCCATCTTAGAAGCATCAAAGACTATAGCCTTGACTACACAGGCTGGGGCGTGTGTGTTCTTTCTTCAAGGTGGGTAGTAGATAACATGCATGTTTGTCCCTTTATTTCTCATTGCCCTGTTCTGACTCAGACTTACCATCTGAGAAATGAGCGTCTGTAATAGCCTTCTTGGCCTGAAGCCTCTTTCTCCTTTTCATATATTCTGGGTGTGGCTGAGAAGTTAATCTTAAAATAGCATTTAGATAACGTAACTTCTTTGCTCCAGAGCTTTTTCCTTGCATTGTCCTGTCAGAAGAGCAGTTTGCTGGGAAGTGCTGTATCTTTTTTTTTCTCCCTTAACTCTTTCTTACATGCCTTGAAGTCAACTTCCTATGAGTGCATTGTTTGCATACAGGTAGGTGCACCTGTGTCATGCAGTGCCCACAGAGGTCAGAAAGGACATCTGATCCCCTGAAACTGGAGTTATGGATGGTTGCTTGCTCATGGATGCTGGGAATAGAACCTGGATCCTCTGCAAGAGCAGCCAGTGTTCTTAACCACTGATAGTGCCAGCCTTATCAAATAGGAGTCAGATCCATTTCAACATCAGAAGATTTATAGGCTCCCTCCTCATTCCTTCCTCTAATTTGGAGGATACGCTTCTAATATCAATTGACTGAGAACAAAGGACTTATCCATGCCCATTCATTTGCCATTCTCTAATGAAAACTGGAACTTCAGCACACCTGGTAGAATCAATAACATTTTAGAATTAATTTTTAGTTGTATAAATAAGGCAAAGAAACACTTTTTAAAATATTTTATACATTTTTATTTTATGTGTATGAGTGTATTGCCTGCATGTGTGTAAGTCTACCTGTGTGGTGCAATGCCTGCAGAGGTTAGAAGAGGGCATTGGAGCCCCTGGAACTGGAGTTACAGACAGTTATTAGGTGCCATGTGGGTGCTGGGATATGAACCTGGGTCTTCTGAAAGAACAGCTAGTGTTCTTAACTGCTGAGCCATCTCTCCAACCCCCAAGGAGCACTTTTGGTTAAGGAATAGCCTGAGTCTGATGGATTACGAAAAGTAAGGCTGTTTAAATAGCAATTTGGGAATATGCAGAAGTCCAAGTCAACTAAAGACAATGAGTAAGAGACCTCTGTGGTGTCAGGGATTGAACCCAGGATTCTGTGTCTGTTAGACAAGTGCTAAGCTCAATTCCTCCTCAGTCCTTTTTTGTGAGACAAGTTTTCCCTATGTAGTTCTGGCTGCCTTGAACTCAATGTGTAGTCAAAGCTAGTTTTGAATTTGCTGTCCTCTTGCCTCTGACTTCCAAGTGCTGGGATTACAATTGTGTGCCCCAATGCCCAGCAAGGCTTTTGGTGTAATTCAAGAAATCTCCACACTGGACTATTGTAATGGGTGCTATCCCATGGAAATTTCTTCATGGCTTTCCAGATAAAATACAGAATGGTTTGTTAAATTTAAATGTCAAATGACACATAAAATACACAGACACATATGATAAAAAATTATGAGTTGTTTACATGCAATTCAAATGTCACAAGGCATCCTGTACTTCTATTGTATTGTTGCTAAATGTGGCCAGCCAACTTTCAGGTACCACAGTGACACCAAGTTCTGGAGGGAAGGCATAGAAAACATGGGTGACTTTTCTGTACAGCTGTCCACACAGCTTATTGGCATATTTTCTGTGGCCCTTTCAGATCTCAGCAAAGGCTCTTTGTTAGGTGTTTGCAAGGACTCTTGCTCTTACTCATGGACAAAGAATCCAGAGACAGACACTGATTCATCTCTTTATTCACTTTGTTCATTTTCATTGACCTTGAAGTTTTTGTCATGAATTGGCAGACTTGTTTTGCACAGCAGAGAAAGAATCAAAGGTGGGGACTTCCTGGGGCTGAAGTGTTGTGTAAAGAGACAGGGGAAGAGGTTTGATGGAAGGACAATTCACCTGGCCTTTGTTTTTCTGTGCTTGAGTCAGCCCCTTTCCCATGGAGTTAGCTCTTCTTTACCTTTTCTTACCTGAACTCGAGGCTAGAGTTTACATGTCTGTTTATGGATAGGGGAGGGGGCTAAATTTGATTAACAACTGTCATAGTTCCAACTGGCCTAGAGCTCACTATGGAGAGATGGAGAGCAGATTGGCCTCAGCCTCACAGAGATCTGCCTGTCTCTGCCTTCCAAGTGCTGGGATTAAAAGTATGTGCCACTGTGGCTGACAAAATCTTTCCTTAAAAGAAGGCAATGGCCATGCTATTCCCAGGGGACAGTGTTCCACACCAGAGCTAAATAACTTATATTCTTTATTTCATCAGAGCAACGGAAAACAGATTATTTAGAAAACTTCAAACATAATGTATACTATTATTATTTTCATAAAATAAAAAATTTGGAATGATTTTGTTTTCATTAGAATTCAATGATCTCCATACACTGCAATCATAAATATAACTCAGATGTCTCTTTTATTTTTTATTTCTTCCTTCACCTCTTTAAATTTTTTTTCTTAAAATTTAGTTGTTGTGGCTGGAGACATGGCTCAGTGGTTAAGAGCATTGGCTGCTCTCACAGAGGACTCAGGTTCAAGTCCCAGCATCCACATGGCGGCCAACGACTATCTGTAACTCCAGTTCCAAGGAATCTAACAACCTCTTCTGACCACTATAGACATTGCATGATACAGGTGAACTTACACACATGCAGGCAACACACTCATACACATAAAATAAAAATAATAAATAACATTTTAAGAAATTTATTTGTTGCAGGAAGTGGCTTATCTTAAAGAATTTGACATCATTGGTATTTTACTGTTTGCTTCACCCCAATAACATTTAATGTTGTTCTTTGCCTCTAAATTTCTTCTTAAGTCATAATGACCTATGCAGATTAAATTCCTTTCTACAAGAATAGTTTGTACACTGTTTTATTTTTCTCTCTCATATGTGGACATTTAAAAATTAACATTACCCCAATTTAAAGATAGTAAAGTTTTAGTTTCTACCATTTTGGTCTTGTATTTATTAATTTGAATATTCTTATATAGGAATTTCCTCTCATTAGACATTTGAGTACAGTCCTTCCCAATTATTTATCTCAGCATTTTCTCAAAGTTGAGATGTTAAACCCCTGGGATCTGCTGATATGTTCCTGTATTATAGAAGGTAGATTCCTTGAAGGGTTTTTTTTTTTTTTTTTTGGTCTTTTCAAGACAGGGTCTCCCTGTAGCTCCAGCTGTCCTGGAACTCACTCTGTAGACCAGGCTGGCCTTGAACTCACAAAGATCCACCTGTCTCTGCCTCTCTGTGCTAGGATTAAAGGCGTGCACCACCACACCTGGTGAAGGTTTTTATTGTAATAATCTATAACCTACCTCTGCATTAGTTTCTCAACAATGATTAAGAAATGTTCTAAGCATATATATCTCATCTAAATGAGATTCTTGCTGGGCGTGGTGGCGCACGCCTTTAATCCTAGCACTTGGGAGGCAGAGGCAGGCAGATCTTTGTGAGTTCAAGGCCAGCCTGGTCTACAGAGTGAGTTCCAGGACAGCTGGGGCTACAGGGAGACCCTGTCTTGAAAAGACCAAAAATAAATAAATAAATAAATAAAAATGAGATTCTTGTGTTAGAGATGAACCAGTAATTTTTGGTGCAATTTGCATTTGTATTTAGGAATCCTGATAGTGGGAGGTAGTACTACTTTAGTTACCAAGATAACGAATAAAAAATAACATAATGTGCAAAGTTATTTCAGTTTCAACAGAGAAGTTTGAATTAATTTGGGGCACACAATGGTATAGTTAATGTGGATCATAAAGAATATACCATTCATTTTTTGTGCTGTGACTTGAATGTCTATAATTGTTACTGCAGCAATAGGAGAGGTGGGATCTCTAAGAAGTAATCAGGCTTAAATTCTCATGAATGGCTTAATGCTGTTTGGGGTGGGATGTTATTTGTCATTTATATGGATTTGTCATGAACTCGTCCTCTTCTCACTTCCTCTCTCTATCTGGTTAGTATTTGCTTGCCTTTCTGCCATGCTGTGACAAAGCACAGTGGTCAGCATCTAGTCCTTGCTTTTGGAATTCTAGTCCTTGGCACCATGAGTCATGAAATTATAGGGTTATATGTTACCTAGTATTACTCTAATACTCAAACCAGGTAAAGGGGCAACAACAAAAAATTATAGGTCCATATCCTAATGAACAAAATTTGTAAATAAAATGCTTGCAAATCACATAGAGACAGACACATATCAAAAAGATCACAATGAACAAGTTGGCTTTATTCCAGGGGTGCAGGTTTGGTTCAATATAAATCACTCAATAAGTGTAATAAATCATATAAATGGACCCAAAAGACAAAAATCACACGATCATTTCAGTAGATGCAGAAAAGGCCTTTGACAAAATCCAACATGCACTCACGATAAAAGTCCTAGTGGGACTTGTACTACATGGAACATATCTTAACATAATTAAGGTTATATACAACAAACCCACACCCAACATCCTTCTAAATGGAGAAAATCCTGAAGCATCCCCATTAAAATCAGAAAACCAGAAAGGACTGTCCACCATCTCCACTCCTGAATATAGTGCATGAAACTCTTGCTAGAACAATAAGAGAAGGAAATTAAGAGGTACTAATTGGAAAAGAGGTCAAATTATACTTACTTGCAGGTGATATGATATATACAATCCCAAAAATTCTACCAGAAAACTGGAAACAACAATTTCAGCAAAGTGGCTGGAACGTGTGCATTCATGTTTGGGTCTTCTGTTTTGTTCCATTGATCTACATGTCTGTTTTTGTGCCAATGCCATGTTGTTGTTTTTTTGTTTGGTTTGGTTTTGAGACAGGGTCTCCCTGTAGCCCCGGCTGTCCTGGAACTCACTCTGTAGACCAGGCTAGACTTGAACTCACAGAGATCCCCTTGCCTCTGCCTTCTGAGTGCTAGGATTAAAGGCATACACCACCACTCCTGGCTTAAAGGTGGTGCTTAGCCACCATGTGGGTGCAGGGAATCAAACGCAGGTCCTCTGCAAGAACAGTCAGCACTCAACTTCTGAGCCATCTCTCCAGGGCATCATGCTGTGATTTGTTGTTGTTGTTGTTTTGTTGTTGTTATTGTTGATTTGTCATGCTGTTTTTATAATAATATCTCTGCAATATAGTTTGAAATCTGCTATGATAATCCCTCCAGCATTGCTCTTTTGCTTAAAAGTGTTTGGCTATCTGGGGTCTTTCGTGTTTCCATATGCATTTTAGTTTTTCCATTTCTGTGACACATTTCCTGGAGATTTTGATTGGAACTGCATTGAACCTATTAATTGCTTTTGGTATATGGCCATTTTCACAGTGTTAATTCTACCAATCCATGAGCAAAGAGAGGGCTTTCTTTTGAGGGGTTTTCTTTTGAGGGGCTGTGGTGGTTTGAATGTGTGTCCCCCATAGGCTCTAGGTATTCAGACATTTGTCTCCAGTTGGTGGCGCTGTTTTTGGAGGTCTTGGGGTGTGTAGCCATGCTGCAGGAAGTGTGTCACTGGGGGCCGGCTTAGTGAGCTTAACAAGCCTCGTGTCTACAGTCGCCCTCTCTGTTTTCCTGTGCTCTTTGCGAGATGTGACCCTAGGTTTGCTGCTCCAGATCCAGCCGCCACGCCTCCCACCACAATGGACTAATTCCCTGGAACCGCCAATCTTAAGCTCAAATAAACTCTTCCTTTTATAAGTTCCTTGGTCTGGTGTTTTATCACAGCAACAGAAAAGTGACTAATACAGGGGCTTTCTTTTGGGGTGCTTTCTTTCTACTTGTGTCTTCTTCAATCTATTTCTTCAAAGATTTAAAGCTTTCATTGTAAAGATCTTTGATGTCTTTGGTTAGGTTTATTCTTAGATATATTTTTTGAGGCTATTGTGAATAGGTGTGCTTTTCAGGTTATTATGCCTGGGATATTTTTCCTGATTTCTTTCTTAGTATGTTTACAATTGGGGAATATTAGACCTACTCTCTTTTTTTTAAGATTTTTTGGGGTTTTGTTGTTGTTCATTTGTTTGTTTGTTTAAATAAAAAATTTCTTATTGCCAGGGATGATGATGCATACTTTTAATACCACCACTCAGGAGGCAGAGGTAGGTGGATCTCTGTGATTTCAAGGCCATAGTCTACATAGTGAGTTACAGGCCTGCTGGACTACAGGGAGACCTTGTCTCAAAAAGACCAAAAAATATTTTTATTGAGCTTTTGTATATTTGTACTACAATTGCTAATCAAACTTAGGCCCTTCCCCTATTCATGCCCTGACAACATACATAAATCAATAAATGTCATAAAGCACATAAACGGACTGAAAGACAAAAACCACATGCTCATCTCAATAGATGTGGAAAAAGCCTTTGACAAAATTCAACATGCCTTCATGTTTAAAGTCCTAAAGGGAACTGGACTGGAGGGAACATTCCTCAATATAATTAAAGCCATATACAACAAACCCACAGCCTACATTATTCTAAATGGGGAAAAGCTAGAAGCATTCCCCTTAAAGTTAGGAACCCAGAGAAGCTGGGCCCTATCCCCTCCTTTACAATATAGTGCTTGAAATGCTCCCTAGAGTGCTAAGACAAGAAAAGGAAATTAAAGGAGTACTAATCAGAAAAGAGGATGTCAAACTATCCCTTTTTGCAAATGACATGATAGTTTACCTAAAGGATGCCAAAAACTCCACCAGAAAACTCCAGAAAAAATTAACTATTTCAGTAAAGTGGCAAGATACAAAATTAACCTAGAAAAACCTGTAGCCTTTCTTTATGCCAATGACAAGCAACTGGAGAAGGAATACAAGGAGACTTTCCCATTCACAATAGCATATATATATATATATATATATATATATATATATGAACAAACCTGACCAAAGACACTAAAAATCTCTACAACAAACATTTTAAATCCCTGAAGGAGATTGAAAAAGATATCAGAAGATGGAAGGACTTCCCAAGCTCATGGATTAGAAAATTAACATAATGAAAATGGCCATCCTGTCCAAAGTAGAATACAGATTCAATGCAATCCCAACTAAAATCCCCATGAGTTTCTTCACAGACATAGAAAAAAATTCTAAACCTCATATGGAAAAACAAAAGACTCTGGATAGCAAAAGCAACACTGTGCAAAAAGAGCAGTGCAGGGGGGATTACTATACCAGACTTCAAACAATATTACAAGGGTATAGTCATAAAAACAGCCTGCTATTGACAGAAAAACAGAGCTGTAGATGAACGGAACAAAATTGAAGATCCAAACTTGAGCACATGCAATTTCAGCCACCTCATATTTAACAAAGGGGCCAAGAAGACTCAATGGAGGAAAGAGCATCTTCAGCAAATGGTGCTGGCAAAACTGGATCACTACTTGTAGAAGAATAAAATTAAACCCCTACCTTTCACCCTGTATAAGAATCAACTCCAAACCGGGCGTGGTGGCACCTGTCTTTAAACCTAGCACTCAGGAGGCAGAGGCAGGCGGTGAGTTCAAGGCCAGCCTGGTCTACAAAGTGAGTTCCAGGACAGCTGAGGCTACAGGGAGACCCTGTCTCAAAAAGACCAAAAAAAAAAAAAAATCAACTCCAAATGGATCAAAGGCCTCAACATGAAACTAGAAACTCTGAAGGTGATATAAGAAAATATTGGCAGTGACCTACAAGACATAAGCATAGGAAAAGACTCTAAATCAGATTGCAGCTACACCGGAAATAAGGTCAATGATTGACAAGTGGGACCTTATTAAACTCAAAAACTTCTGTACAGCAAAAGAAACAATCAAAGATGTGAAGAGAAAACCCACAGAGTGGGAGGAAACCTTCACCAGTGATATATCTAACAGAGCATTAATCCAGAATATATAAACTACTCAAAAAACAGAAGATCAAGAAAACAAACAACCCACTCAAAGATGGAGTAAAGAGCTGAACAGAGACTTCACAAATGAAGAAGTAAAGGTGGCTGAGAAACATCTGTTCAGCATCGCTAATAATTAAGGAAATGCACATTAAAACCACTTTGAGATTTCATCTTACTCCAGTAAGACTGGCTATGATCAAGAAAACAAAGGATACCAAATGCTGGAGAGGTTGTGGGAAAAGGGAAACAGTCAATTCACTGCTGGTGGGAATGTGAACTCATACAACCCCTATAGAAAGCAGTGTGGATAACTCTTAAAAGACTCAAAATGAGCCTACCACCTGACCCAGTCATACCACCCCTGGGTATATACCCACAAGACTCATCCTATCACAGAGATATATGCACATCCATGCTTATTGCAGCTTCTTCACAATAGCAAAGAGCTGGAACCAACCCAAGTGTCCCTCAACTGACAAGTGGATAGAGAAAATGTGGTACATCTACACAACAGGAATTCTATACAGCAGTAAAGAACAACATCATGAACTTTGCAGGTGAATGGATGGAACTAGAAGCCATTATGCTAAGTGAAGCAACACAGTCCCAGAAAAACAATGTACGATGTCCCTCATTTGTGGATCCTAGCACCAAATCTCTATTTGTAAGGCAAAATGAATAATTCTCTCTTTCTTTTTTAGTAAATATAATACCTAACATTACTCATCAACTTGCTATGTAATGTAGGAATGTGAAGTCATATTTTTCCTTTATGTACATACAACCTTACTGTCAAAATGTGAATCCCTAAACAGGTTTTGGAATTAACCTATAGTTTGTTTTCAGAGGTCATAATTTTGTGTAGTTAGCACTCTCCCTGACCTAGTTTGTGTTCCATTGCTGTGACAAAACACTCAGACCAACACCAACTTGGGGAGGAAAGGGTTTATTCAGCTTACATCTCCTGGGTTCATCACTCAGGGAGCCCAAGGCAGGAACTCAGGGCAGGAACCTGGAGGCAGGAGCTGAAGCACAGGCCCTGGAGGAATGCTGTTCACTGGCTTGCTCCCCTGGCTCATGCCCAGCCTGCCTACTTATACAGTACACAACAACCTGCCCAGGGTGGCACTACTCATTGTGGGCTGGGCCCTCCCACACTGCTCGACCATCAAGACAATACTCCACAGATGTGGCCACAGTCCAATCCAATGGAGCCAATTCCCCAATTGAGGCTCCCTCAACCCAGGTGTGTCAAGTTGACACTAAAGCTATCCAGCACACTCCCACACTTGGAGATGTAAACCAAGCCTGCTTAATTAAAGGAACAGGAAAAAGAGCAACTGCCTGTGGCTGTTAACCTTAGGGCTAGTGGCTGGTAACCTTTCTCAAGCCCACCCATTAGCCCCTGACATCTACACCAGACAGTGACCTATTGATTCCACTGCTGCACCTCTCAGACTGATGCTTGATCAGCACTACTCAGTCTCTTCCCACCAGCACAGACTCACCACTCATACCACTCATCATGCTGTTGGCTCCGAAGCTGGACTTCACAGGCTTGCACTGGATTGGTTCTTCCCAGCCAAATTTCCACTAGCACTCAACACTCAACACAAGTCTGATGGGCTTAATTTACACATTTGTGGAAAATAATGGACCCAGAAATCTTATCAGATGGTCATGGAGATTCAATTTATTGTTTACAGTCCGTTTGGGGGTTTTTTGTTGGTTTTTTGGTTTATTTTTTTGTACTTTTGAGACAAGGTCTCCCTGTAGCCCCAGCTGGCCTGGAAATCACTTTGTAGACCAGGCTAGCCTTGAAATCACAGAGATCTGCCTGCCTCTGTCTCCCTAGTGCTGGGATTAAAGGTGTGTACCACCACACCCTGCTACAGTCCATTCTTTTTATAGACAAAATGATCTCATCTCTCTCAGCCAATCTTAGACCTCTACATCATCCCCCCTGAATACATCACTCGGTATTGTTTTGCCCCATATCATGTGCTTGGGTCACAGTTGATAAAAGCTATTCTCACCTAGGGTCAGAGTCAGGTGCAAATGACAGGCAGGCAACTTAAAACAATGTAGCCACAGGTGCCCTGCCTCTACCTACAATTGTGGTATATATGTGTGGCATGTATATATGCATGTTTTGAAGCAATATAAATTGGAAGGAACAATAACAAAAAGACTGGGTCAAAGAACTAACTAAAACAGTAAACCTCTACCCAAAACTGTAAACTTCTGAATTGGAAATTTTTAAATGAGACATGTCTGGCAGAATGCATGAGCTCTGGCAGACTGGTGGGGGGGGTGGAGAGGAAGTGGGAATAGGTCTAAATTTGATTAAGAAATGTTGTATGGGGGCTGGAGAGATGGCCTAGCAGTTAAGAGCGCCGACCGCTCTTACAGAGGACCCGGGTTCGATCCCCGGCACCCACATGGCAGCCGAGAACCGTCTGAAACTCCAGTTCCAGGAGAACTCCAGTTCCAGGGGAATCCGACACCCTCTTCTGACCTCCGCGGCATTGCACGACACGGGTGCACAAACTTGCATGCAGACAGTACATTCATACACATACAGAAATAAATAAAATTAATTAAAAAATTTAAAAAAAGAAATGTATGAAATGCACAAAACTTCAATTTTAAAATTTTTAAAAATAGCCCTGGCTGTTTTTGCAGAAGACCTGGGTTCAGATCCCAGCACGTACATGGCAGCTAAGCACCATCCAGAACCCCAGTTACAGAGGATCCAAGGACTCTTCTGTCCTCTTCAGGCCTTACACAACACAGATGCCCTTGATTGCTTCCCAGACCCTCTTGCTGAATATAGGACATACTTCAGACACAGGACTTGGAGTAAAGGAGCTTGAGGTGACCTGGAGGACGCCTCCCAGAAAGCTAGATCTCATAGTTTTGAAGAATACTATGCAACCTGCTAAGGAAGAACATCAACAGTCCAACATCAGCTTTTTTTTTTTAATGAAGGATGTTGCAAAAACCAAGTTTTACTTCAGCAAGGACACATTATAACTTTTCCATTTGAAAACGACCTGACATATGAGCAAGTATCTGACCTCAAATATCAATGTTCTGAGGTCAGATACTGGCTTACATGTATGTCTACCCTGAGTACTGAGGCTGCAGCACCAGGTCTATGTCACTTGGTCACAGTCCAGCTGGACACCTTGGACACAGCTCGGACTTTTGGACTCAGTCTAGAAGATTTGGGGCTCAGTCTGTCATTTGGATTATGGTCTGGCTTTCTTGTACCTCTCAGGATCACACAGTGGCAGCTCTTGGGATTACTGAAGAGGACAGGGAGGGAAGACCTTCTAGCAAACCAGCTTGATGAATGAATAAACCTCATTACATAAATACACAAACTTAAATTATTACAGTTAACCATATCTAGAGGAAGTGTCTCCCAAGGGGGCTTGTAAACTAGAACAGTACATAAGAAATTTGCTTTAAACAGTGCTCTTGATGCAAATGTCATTTTGATAGAACTGTTGTCTTGGGCTTAGGCCAACACTCTCCCAAGGGTATGGGCCTGGTTACAACATCGTAAGCATGAAAGGACTGGTTTGTGACTATCCTGCAAAATTCCTGGGTGCTCAAGCCATATTGATTCTCTGGGCCTAGGGGGTTAGAGGGTGGCAGGCCTGATACTCATGAGCTGCCATTCAGCTCTGTTGGGAGTGTGGTGGATCTGAGTGGCTGCCAGCAGTAGAACCGACTGGAGCCTAAGCTTGCCACAGGCTTATAAAACAGTAGTAGTCCACACAGCATAGCTGTTTTTGAGAGTAATTGGTCTACAAGGAAAAAGTTCTTAGTTTCACAGTTTTGATGGGGTAAAAAGATACAGGCCTAGAATACTGTAAGAACATCAAAAAAATACACGAAGGCAGAAGATGGTCCCATTGTCTGGTGGGCATGGCTAGTTGGCATCTACTTGGCCACTGATGTGCTGTTAAGGGGCTGCAGGGTCACTGCCCTCCTGCCCAAGAGTCAAGTATGGTTTCAAAGTCACATGAGCAGACATTGGACCAGCTTTTGTTCCCTTAGAGGAGCATGTCTCAAATAGGATTTTCTCTGTCTCTATATTGCTTAAGAAAGTCAAGAGCCTTTGATGGTATGTTAATTCATGAATTACATTTTCTTCTGTTAAGTATGGCAGGGTCTTCGTGTGGTTTATAACATCTCCTAACCATTAGAGGATGTAAGCTTGTGGCATCAGCCGTGGGTTATTCCTCCAAGGAGAGAGCTAATAGCCAATTAGATTTTTGGGATATATAGACATATGGCTGCCACTGCTGCACAATATTTCCAGGCAGATGAAGTGTAGCTGGTGCTGACGGAGGAGTCTTGCTTGACTCAAGGAGATCTATATTTGCTTTATTGGTTTATTAGTACTGTTTAAATACCTATGTATTAATTGTGTGCTTCATTAGTAGGATCGAAAGGCTATATATTATACTGTTTAAAATACCTAAATATCTAATTGCAGGTGCTCATTAGTAGGATCAAAAGGTATGCCTGGACAAGCTGGCAGCCCATGAAAGAAAACAGCCAGAACTGACTAGAGACCAAGACAACAGCTCCAGAGAAAGTAGACTGTTTTGGCTTCTCATCCACCTGTGCCCCTTTCTAAGCTAGGGAACAATCTGCGGAGATGGGGGCATGGTAGAATGTAAGGGGGGCATTGGGGTTAATGGTGAAACTACAACAATATAGACTGGACACTCATTTGATCAACTTGATTGAACATACAAGCCCCCCCCCTTTCAGGATGGTGGGACCCATGAGCTGTGGTGGGTGTGGGGCACAACTGCTTGGCAAATTGGTTTACCATGAAGGATGCTTGTACTCACAAATTATCACTTATTGTTAAAAAAAATGAAAACAAAACAAAACAAAAAAGCAGAGAAAGATGCAGAAAACTTACGGCAGAATGCATGATCTGGGATGGGTAGGGGTGGGGTGGGGGGAAGGGAAGGGGATATATGCCTGAACTGAATTGGAGAATGATGTATGAAATACACAAAGCATCAATAAAAAAAAATAAAATAAAATAAAATAAATAAATATAAAAAAAGAAAGTCAAGAGCCAAGAGTCATCAGTTTCCCAGTGCTGCAGGGAAGAGAGTTTCCCTGGCAGGTGGCAGGGGGTGGGTCCTGGCATGGTGTATGCCAAGTCTGGTTGGGTCTGTGATAGGGCATTGGGGCTTCACAGTGACAGGTTGCTTTGACAGAGGTCCAAAGGAGAGAAAAATGATCAGGATGGAACAAGGAGCCTGCCCTCAGTGGCCTTACCAGACACCAAGAGCCGTGCAGTTCTTCCAGAGCTCTGCCTGGGTAAGGCAGGGTGCCAAGAGATATATCGGGGTCTGCACTGGCACATCCAGAAAAAATATGTTAAACCATCACCATATTCCTCAGGTCTGGACACGTAGGTCCCCATAGGAATGGTCCTGCAGCTGTGACGGTTTGCAAAGACTGGGTCAAGTGAAGACAGCTGGACCTCAGGATTCAGCACGTGATGTAAACCAGACTGGTCTCAGGCACATGAAAAACAAACCAAGCCCCACACTGTTGGTCTACCCCAAGAAATTTCTCAGAAGTCCCTTTGGAACTGCAGTGCACTTTGGAATGAAAAGCAACCCCTTTCCAAGGAAACCAAGTAAAGAGCCATTCAGGCTATGAAGGGCAGGTGCCTCATAGGGACACTAGTGGCCTCAGTGCCCTACAAGCTACATGCCTTCCCACCAAGCAGCCTTCCTGCAGGGTGCACAGTCCTGGGCCAGAGGTGCTAGCTGAGGTGTCTAGTGAGGTGACGCTTGATTCATGGGGAGTTGCAAAGCCAATTCCAAAGCCCCAAGTACCATGAATGAGATCTCTCCTGTTGAACAGGAATCTTTTCTCCTGAGGTCCAGCTGTCAATGAGCTGCTTCAAACTGCCCTTCCGGAAGTCATCACTGCTGGCCTTCGTGGCGAGCAGCACACAGGCACCAACACACAGCTTGTGGTTCTGTTTGTTGAACTTGCCCTGCAGCACAAGCTTCTCAAAGTACACCATAGACCATGGACATGGTCACAGGCTCCAAGCTGCACTCATCAGACAGGTTCCACATCTCCCATTTCAAACCCCTGATTTTGCCCAATGTCAGTCGGATATGAACTTCTCCCAGAAGGTCTCATTCGTGTCCTTCTTGTGGTCTGCAGGCTTCACATTATCACTATAGTCAAGTATGAGGCAAAGATGAGCACACACTTTGTGCTTCCTGCAGGGCCACTGTGGGTGTCCAGGAGGTTGAGGTTGTACTCTACTGCATCGCCATTATTGCCCCCTAGCTCTGTGCCAGTTGGTGCTAACTTGGTGAGCACAGGTTTATGTCTTGACCCTGGAGGATCCTGGGGGACGTTGGGCCAAGGCTAGAGCAGCAAGCCATGGTTATCATTCTTGTATGTGGCCAAAGCATTGGTAGGGTGCAGGAACCTCACATAAGACATGACCTTTCACCTTCCAACTCAAAGACCATCTCAAAAGAAGAAACACTCACCAGATGGATGCCTCTGCTTCTGGCTGTCCACCCTCGGGTCACTGATCCACAGGCTTTCTCCATAGGGCAGGACCAAGAAGGCTGCACACAGGGAGCACTTGCACAGATGATCAGTAGCCTGCTCTTCATTGTGACATACTGCCTCATGTTCTTGGTGAAGTGGGTTTTCTTCAGGCCTTTGTGTCTTGGTAATCCAGATACACTATTTGTTTCTCTGCACAGAGGTATATCCCACTACATCTTCCAGATTCTGGGGAGCAGAGCTGAGATGTGATGTCTTCTCTGGCACTGCCTTTCCAAAGTGAGGCCAGACGGACACATCGAGGGGCTTCTCAGGCCCTGGGGTGTGAGCCTGGTGAGTAGCACAGGAAAACCTGATTGGGGGTGGCCAGGCCTCAGTGGGCAGCAGTGTTGGGGGCTTCTTGCTGCCAGGACCCACACTGGGAGGTCTTCTGTCTAGTGAAATGTTGTTTTGAGGAAGAAAGGCTGGCCTGACTGCTGGGAGGGAGTGTCCATGCATCTAAGCCCCAGCTTCAAGGCCTGATAACCACAGCAATGACTGCCATAGCAAACTATACCGGGGCAGCAGTGGCACTCTTTTATCTTGGGGGTAAACAACAGCCACCCAACTGGACCTAAAACCCACTCAACAGGAGGGAACCCATGTGTGGTATTGTAAACATAGCCAGATCTGCATATCTAGAGAGGTCATAGATTTTAGAGAAAACCCCTAGACAAATGTAATTTCTTACTACATGCTAAATATGGATCCTTATATTCACAAACAAGTATTCCATTCACTCATCAAAGAAGCTTCTTTTGCAATAGACAGAGACTAATTACAGAGTTCCACAACTGGTCACACCCAGAGATTGTGTCTGTGAAATGCCCAACCCTAAGTAACACATCTGTAGTAGAACATCTACACTTAAGCCTCATGGAACAGTTGAACAAGGGTTAGAGAGAATACTAATGCATCTCTTGACTCTCATCAACAAAGTGCTCTCATGCAATAGAGGGCAATGAACCCAGGGCCCAGGAACCACTGTGAAAGACTGGGCAGAAAGACTGTAAGAGCCATGGGAGGAGGTGCACGACCCTATGGAAATAGTCTTACAGGCTTATGGGACCTTGTTCATACGAACTTACAGCAATGGTGACAGCATGTACAAGACCCATGCAAACTCAGGCAGGCAAAAACCTAGCATAGAACTATGGAAAAGGGCAGCAAGCCCCAATCTTAGCCAAAGAACTTGACTCGGTAGGCCTTAACGACAGAATGCATGAAATACAGTGGGGGGGGGGGTGTCTATGAGAGAGTATAGATGGGAAAGGTGATATAAAGATGATTAAGATGCTGTGTATGAAATAAACAAAAATTTAAAAATTTAAAAATACCAAAAAGAATGTCACTGCAGATAAAAGGAAAGAAGGAAAGTACAACTGCCAGAAACAGGAAAACCACCTCAGAAACACATTAAACTCTGGCTTTCTATAGAAAAGTTCTCCACACCCCTACCTCTCACCCCTGTACAAGTCAACTCCAGATGAATCAAAGACCTCAACGTGAAACCCCAAACTCTGAAGGTGATAGAAGAAAAAGTTGGCAGCAGACAACAAGACATAGGCATAGGAAAAGACTTCCTAAATCAGACAGCAGCTGTGCAAGAATTAAGGTCAACAATTGACAAATGGGACCTCATTAAACTCAAAAGCTTCTGTACAGCAAAAGAAACAATCAAGGAGGTGAAAAGAAATCCCACGGAGTGGGAGAAAACCTTCACCACAGATACATCTGACAAGGCGTTGATTTCCAGAATATATAAACTACTCAAAAAAACAAGAAAACAACAACAACAACAACAACAAAAATAAATAACCCACTCAAAAGATGGAACAAAGAGCTGAACAGAGACTTCACAAGTGAAGAATTGGAGATGGCTGAGAAACATCTTAAAAAGTGTTCAACATCACTAATAATTAAGGACATGCAAATTAAAACCACTTTAAGATATCATCTCACTCCAATAAGACTGGCTAGGATCAAGAAAACAAATGATACCAAGTGCTGGAGAGGTTATGGGGAAAGGGGAACACTCATCCATTGCTGGTGGGAATGTAAACTTGTACAGCCACTATGGAAAGCAGTGTGGAGAATCCTTGGAAGACTCAAAATGAGCTTGCCACCTGACCCAGTCATACCACTCCTGGGTATATACCCACAAGACTCTTCTTACCGCAGAGATACATGAACACCTATGTTTATTGCATCTCTGTTCACAATAACAAAAAGCTGGAACCAACCCAAAATGTGGTACATCTACACAATGGAGTTTTATGTAGTAGTAAAAAAAAGACATCATGAAGTTTGCAAGTAAATGGATGGAACTGGAAGATATTCTGTTAAGTGAAGTAACACAGTCCCAGAAAAACAAACGACAAATGGTATCCCTTATCTGTAGATGCTAGTGCCAATAACCTAGTTGTAAACATTTCTTGTTGGGAGTGATGCATATTGGAAAGAACAACAGCACCAACAACAGAAAAGACTGCATCAAAGAACTGACTGAAAGGGTGAATCTGGTGGGGTGGGGGGACTGGGAGGGGGACACAGGTCTAGATTTGATTTGTAACATAATCTTGTACAAAAAAAAATATGTAAAACAATAAATTTAAAAAAAAGAAAAGTTCTCCACAGACTCAAGTGTGCTCTGGTCTTCTGACCTTAGGAAGACATTCCCTGGGAATATGGTTTAGAGAGAAGGCTGAATGCCAACTAGTGACCCCATATGTTTTACACTGATAACTCATCTGAGATGTCACATTTCAAATGCTTATTTAATAGCAACATGGGGTAGTGGTTATTTGTAGATTTTGCAGGATTCCTGATACATAGTGGTTATTTGTAGATTTTTCAGGATTCCTGATACTTAATGAAAATTTGAATGAAAAGAGGAGGTAGGAAGAGAAGCAAAAGATAAAAGACATGTAAAGGGAAGCTAACATCCTTTGAATGCAGACTGCTTTGTTCCTTCATAAGACAGTCTATTTCATGCTCATAGAAGCCCTGATAAGGTATTAGAACCACCTTTACCAGTGGATATGGATGGGAAGATGCCATCTCCCTTGAGCATAGTCACATTTTCTTGGCATGAAAGAGGCAATATTCAGAGTGCAGTCTCCCCCGCCACATCTCCTGCACTCACCACAATCATTCCCATGTCTACTCCAGCAACTGCAAATCATATTTCTTCTCTCTTTCTTCAGGTGACAAACTGCTGGGATCCTAAAAACACATTGTTTTAATCCCACAGATATGCTCCTTTAAATGTATGGTTTCACCATCGCAAACTAATGTGAGATAGATTCTCCCCTTTTCCTGGAGTGATCACTTACTGCTACCCACTTGCTAAGACCAAACTAAACCATCCACATGTCATTCTCCAAAGATGGGAAGCTCACTAACAATGCCTTCCTGGTTCTATACAATTTCCTACTGCCTATAGCCCTTCTATCCTTCAACAAATGAGCACATCTTATAAGAAAAAGGAGGAGGAAGTAGAAGAGGAAAGGAAGATAGTCATCTCCTCTCACTCTCCAAGTGTGAGGGTGTCCCCTTTTTTGTGTTTTCAAAGCCATGATTATGAAGCAGAAGATGATGCCTTCCAGAACTCAGCTGTGGTAGCAAGTGGGAGCCCCACCAATTTATCCTTATCTGGCTGGCATCCACTAGCATGTTAACCTGACCTTGAAAGTACATTGAGAGGGGCTAGAGAAATAGGGCTGCTCTTCCAGATGACCTGGGTTCTGTTTCCAGCACCAACATGGTGGCTAACAACCATCAGGGACTCCAGTTCCAGGGGATCTGATGCTACCTTCTTTCTGGTCTCTGTGGGCGTAGTACACATAGGGCGCTTACATACAGGCAACACACATCCACAAAAAATAAAAATAAATACATATTTTTAAAAAAGAAAATGTAGCCAGGCATGGTGGTGCACGCCTTTAATCCTAGCACTTGGGAGGCAGAGGCAGGCGGATCTTTGTGAGTTCAAGGCCAGCCTGGTCTACAGAGCGAATTCCAGGACAGCTGGGGCTACAGGGAGACCCTGTCTTAAAAAGACAAAAAAAAAAAAAAAGAAAGAAAGAAAGACAAAAAGAAAACCTAGAAACTGTATTCTGTGGTCCCAATCAATTACTGTTCCCATAAGTCATAAGTGGAGAATCTCTAAGACTAAAATATAAGGGCAAGGAGGAAGTACACTGTACAATTCTGTCCTCACCACTGCAAGGGAACACTCTTCTTTAACCCTCAACAATAGCTCAGTCATCCACAGGGTTAGGACAGGGGAAGAACCTTTCTAAAATATCCGTCAAAGCCCACAATCACCTTTGCAAACCAGGTGGCCTTGTGCCTATCGAGACCTTCATAGACATGAAGGGCACGGCCAGACCTGGGGAAGCATCCTAATGTATTGTAAATTCTCTTCGTCCTTCTCTGCTTTGTGCGCATTCTGTCACTCTTCCTTGAGAAATCCAACAACTTATCCTATTTGAATATCTCTATTTCCTGGCTCTCTACCCATTAGAAGACAGGTGTAGAAATACAGGTATCACTGAAGCCTACGCAGGAGGAAAGGAGAACAAACCCAAACCTGCCCACCATGTTCTCATGCCAGGGCATCCTCCCATTCTAAAAGCTCTACCAAGAAGAACGCCCATCTCAGAGTCATGCCTGTGGCCACATTTCTATAACCAAACAGCAAGGGAAGTGTTCACATGCCCTCAACTGAACAGAGGGTGGAAACAAAGTCATTAGTTATTGAATCCCTTCTCAGCCCAGTCTAACGGCATCCAAAGACAAACAGACTGGCTAACGTAAAAATGAATGAAAGAGAACGCGCCAGGCCAGTAGGATCGAAAGGTTATTCCTGGACAAACTGTCAGCCCATGAAAGGAAACAGCCAGAATTGACCAGAGTCCAAGTCAACAGCTCCAGAGAGAGTGGACTGTTTTACCTCTCATCCACCTGTGCCCCTTTTCTAAGCCTAGGGAACAACCTGCGGAAGAGGGGGCGTGGTAGAATGTAAGGGCTGCGATTGGGGTGAATGGTGAAACTACAGCAATGTAGTCTGGACACTCATTTGATCAACTTGATTGAACAAACAACCTGTCACCCCCCACTGGATGGTGGGGCTGTAGGTGTTTGGGCACAACAGCCTGCAGATAGGTTTTGCATGAAGGATGCTTGTACTCATGGATTATCACTTATAGCTAAAAATGAAAAAAAAAAAAAAACTGAGAGAAAGATGCAGGACAGTTATGGCAGAATGCATGATCTGGGATGGGGTGGGGGTGGGGGGGGAGGGAAAGGGAAATAAGCCTGAACTGAATTGGAAAAAATGTATGAAATGCACAAAGCATCAATAAAAACTAATTTAAAAAAAAAATGAATGAAAGAGTACGAAGCTGAGATTTGGCTCCTGCATTTTGGGCAGGGAAATCTGGCAGCAATTTGATGGTCTCTGCCTTCACCTTGCCCACCTGAGTCTGCCATCGTTTGCTGTTCCCACATGACTAAGTAAGCAAAGCTCTTCGTTGCTGTGTTCAGTGGACAATTCTGTCCTCATCTTACCTCCGCCACTAGCAGAATTTCACAGCACTCACCACTGCCTCCTCTCTGAAAGTCTTCTATTGACCCCCATTCCCTCTTCACTAGTGCCTCCTAAACTTCTAACTGCTCAAAATTGGCGTGGTTGAAGGATCCCACTATTGCATCCTTCTTTTCTGGGGGACTCGTCCCACTTCACAACTTGAACCACTGTGCCTGCCTCCCCCAATTGCCTACCTTCAAGCCAGACTTCTCCCTGTACTATGGCTTCTCTCCTCAGCGGCCCCTGGCTTCTTCACCCAGGGGTTCAACACACCTCTCAAGCTCAGACCAGCCAGAACATAGATCCCAACATCCCTGACATGGAGGCCCTGCCGTATCTTCCCCACTTAAAGACAGCTTAATCCTCTGGATTGCTCACAGCAAACTTCAGTCATCCTTGACCCTTCATCTGCCCTCACCTCCCACAGCCAACCCAATGAAGACTGCTCTAGCTCCAACGCATGCCCAGGATGAGGCCGCTTCCCACCATCTGCACTGCTACCGCTCCCATGCAGGCCTTGATTGTCATGATGCTCTACCATCTGGATTCTGCTCTGCCCTGGCCCCTGCCAGACTCTCTCAACATAGGAGACAGTGTTATCTTCTTAGCATTAGGTCCCAAGGCCTCACACGGCCCCAACTACCAACACAAGTTGGTTCCTTGACTTCACCCACATCTCTTAGGGTCTCTGCCTTACCAGCCACACTGGGCTTCTGGCTTCTCTAGCATGCCAGGCTCACTGCCTACCTAGGACACCGGCACTTGTAGCACTTCCTGCTAAAAATGTCCTTCTCTTTACTCCCTACAATGCTGTGTTCCAATGCTACTTTCTCAATGAGAATCTCCTGCACTGCCCTATTTTGAACTGCCTTAATATCCCATCTCCTTTCCAGCTTTATTTTCCATATAAGACATTCCTTTTTAACATGCTACATAATTTACTGATGTATTATGTTTACTTAATTCTCCACCTTCTTATGAGAATAAATGTTCAACAAATCTTGTTCCATGAAGCAGGATTCTTCTATTTTTCTTTATTTCTTAATTCCTCACTCTTATAGAAATAGTTCTGGCATGTGGCAAATGATATAATACATAAGAGTCCAATACCTGGATAGATAATGAACAGATGGTAGATGACAGTATGACAGGCAGATGGATGGAGAATTGGGCAGATGGAGGGATTTGTAGATGGATAGATTCAAAGGGTATATAGAAACTTAAAGGTTGTAGCAGGTAATCAGCTTTTATTGCAAATCTATTACGTTATGGCCACTATTTCTAATTAGCATACATACATTTTGTTATGACATCTTCAACAAAGTTGTGTTTCAATGAATTGACTTCCTCCTTCATCTTCCCTACCCCCTGCCTCATTTGTATCTTTGCCTCTCTTTCCACTTTCATATGGCACATGTGCCTTTACCATCTCTCCTTTCCCAACAACTTTTTGCCAACGTTTGGTCTCTTTTCTAGAATTTTAGGCTTTAACCATACTTACAACCATTTATATGTGTAGATATATACATTAACTAGTAGAAGTGAACATGAAGTTTCAACTGAAACTTTTTTTGGTTGTTCTGATGATTCTACCTAGGCTTCATGCATGCTAGGCTGCATCTTGGCTGAGCTATATCCTCAGAGTGTCATCCTGGCAGGCATTCTTTACTAATCATCTCATTAAATCCTTGCCACCCTGAGAAGTTCATGTTATTGCACCCATTTTTACAAAAGAAAACTGAAGTTCAGACAGATTAGATTATTTTCACTATGTCTCAAATACACCAAATCGTCTGGAATCAAACTAGAATCCGTAATCACAGCAGGCAGAAGGGAGGCAAAAGTCTCAAGAGTTCAAAGCCAGCCACAACGATCCAATGAGTGTGAGGCCAGCCCGATCTACATGAGACCAATCTCAAGAGGAAAGAAAAAAACAGTCTTCTTTATCAAATGAAAAGTTACTCCAGAAATACCAAACTAACCTTTGGATGTTTCAGGTCACTTCTGCCTTCTGAGCTATTCATCTTGCTGGAGCACGTTAGAATCGACACAATAGGAAAGGAATAAGGCAGCTATCTTCCTCAGTTAAGGCTGAAAGTTTTCTGGAATAAAGGAAAAACAGTAAGCTGAAACTTGCTATCTTACAGACAGCTTTACACAGTCGCATGTGCACAAAAGCAAACTAGAGTCCTCTTTTAGAAGTTATCGCCCTAAAAAAATATATAAAAATAAATAATAAAAAATAAATAAATAAAATAAACAAAAATAAAATGAAAGAAAGAAAGAAAGAAAGAAAGAAAGAAAGAAAGAAAGAAAGAAAGAAAGAAAGAAAGAAAGAAAGAAAGAAAGTTACCACCCTTTTTACCTTTGCCACAGTTCCTGGGTGCTGAAGATGCACTGCTTGGTAGCTAGCGATCCTGCAGATGATGTTCACTGCTCATGAAATGTCTAGTCACTATGATCAGCCTTGCCAAAATGCAGAGAAACCCAATGTCCTCCTCCCACTCATAGGAGGTTTTACATTCTGAGGCCAACACCCAAACTACAAAACGCCACTTCATAAAGTAATGTCATCACAAAAAGATACATGAATCTCAACCTGTTATGCAAGTGCCCAGATTACCTGACTGTCCTGTACATCCAGGGAAGAGTCACTGTTAGCAGGTGCTGTTCCCATGAACGTGTGGTAAACTTGCTTATTTCCATTCTCACTAAAGCCTGACTCCCAGATTAATCATTCCAATGATTATTCAGTCTGCCAAATTAATTGTCCCGATGTAAGCATTTAAGTAGAAGTTTTCCACAGGAAACTGGCCCACCCAGGACTTTGCTTCTCTCACCTGAAAAGACCTGCCAACCCAACCACTTTCCTTTCATTCAAATAAAAGGAAGATAGACAAATAATCAAGAATGCTCCCCACACCTGCCCTGTACCTATGAAGACGAACACAGGAAGGAAGTCATAGTTATTGGTGCTGATTTCAGCATTTGGGCCTATCAGCCAATGAGACATTCTTTAAGAAATTATCCCTGGGGGCAGGGCAGGGGGGAGGGGGAGGATGGGGGGAAGGCTCAGTGGTTAAAAGCATGGCCTGCTCTTGCAGGGTTCAAATCACAGCAGCCATATGGCAACTAACAACTATCTGTAACTCCAGTTCCAGGGAATCTGATGCCCTCTTCTGACCTAAAGCATGGTATGACACAGGCGCACTTATATACATTCAGGCATAACACTGATACACATAAAATAAAAAATAAATAAAGTTTAAAAAAAAGAAATGCGGGGCTGGAGAGATGGCCTAGCGGTTAAGAGCGCCGACCGCTCTTACAAAGTACCCAGATTTAGTTCCCAGTACCCAAGTAGCAGCTAACAACCTGACATAAACTCCAGTTCCAGGAGACCCAGTGCCCTCTTCTGGCCTCGGTGGCTATTGTACAACACAAGTGCACTTGCATACATATAAAATAGAATTAAACCAATAAACAAATAAATAGAAATGAGCCATAATGGAGTGACTGTGGAGTGGTGGTGCATGCCTATAATCTTGGGTACTCAAGAGGCTAGGGGAGGATTCTAACAAGTTCAAAGTCACGTTGGATTACATAGGAACTTCAAAGCCAGACTAGGCTACTTAAAGAGACTCCATCAAAAGCTAAAAGTCAAAAAAGGAAGAGAAATTAAGGAAGAAGGGAGGCACACAGAAAGGGAAAGAAGGGAGGGAGACAGGGAGGGAGGGAGGGAGGGAGGGAGGGAGGAAGGGGGGGAAAGGGAGAGAAGAAGGGGAAATGGTTTCTTTTCATAGGACAGCAGTAACACATGCTGTGGAGGCCTAGTAAATCCATATGTGTTCTGGAGGCTTGGAAACAAGTGCTTTACAGAGACATTCTCTCTGACCATTCTTTCTCCTTTACTACCTTCCCCTTCATATTGTTCAGGGCTTAGTAGAACTAACCATCAGACATTACTCTGGACGTAGCCACCACAAACTCAATCAATATCCACTCGTATGATCAACCAAACAATTCATGTAATACACTAATCTTTTTATGTCACTTTAATATCTCAGGATAAGAGTTAGAGGATAGAATACCGTCAGATGCCATATGTGTTTTAAGAAATTTACACATGTACACAGAAACCTCTGGAAGATTAAACAAAGATTTCACAGCCCTTGTGATGAGCAGCACAACAGACAAGATAACAGGGGTTTTTACCTGTAGATTTAAATGTCCTGCATTATTTGAATATGAATTTTTAATTTCATTTTTATTTTTTATATTTTTATTGAAATTTGTGCAAATCATACAAAATTTCTCAGTCCAATTTTAGACTCATTCCCCTTTCCATGCCCCCTACCCCACCTGAGTTCATGAATTTTGCCATATATGTCTTGTATCTTTTTTTTTTCAGTTTTTTTAAAGTTTTTCTATGCAGAGGTTCATTGTTTGGGGCTGAAGTTTACTGTTTCAGTCAGTTCTTTGACCCAGTCCTTTTGTTGTTGTTCCCTCCAATTTGTATTACTCCAAAATATGCATATATGCTTTTCACATGTATACCACAATTATGATGTCTGAAAGTAAACTGTATGTTAATTCTAAAACATGTTTAGTAATTCACATTTTCCCCTTTAATTTTATATTACTCTAAAGTATGCATACATACCCTTCTCCAATATGCCACAATTACAAAGTCTGAAAATAAGTGGTAGGTTAATTCTAGATCACATTAAGGTACTCACATAATGGTACAGTGGCTTTCAGGTAAAAGAAAAAAATGCATATATATGTGCATATATATTTATATTTATATTTATATATATATAAATATGCTTTCAGGTAAAAGAAAAATACATATATGTGTGCATATATATTTATATGTACATATATAAATATATATGTACATATATAAATATACATACATATAAATATATATTATATATAAATATATATGCACATTACTCAGTTTGTCTTACTGCTAGGTATTTGGTGCTAGCATCCAGTTGTTTGTTTTTCTGGGACTGTGTTACTTCACTTAGCATGTCTTCTGGTTCCATCCATTTACCTATAAATTTAATGATGTCATCTTTCTTTACTGCAGCATAGAACTCCATTGTGTAGGTGTACCACAATTTCTCTATCCAGTCATTAGTGAAGGAGCACTTGGGTTGGTTCCAGCTCTTCGCTATTATGAAGAGAGCTGCAATAAACATAGATGTGCATGTATCTTTGTGGTAGGATGAGTCTTGTGGGTATATACCCAGGAGTGGTAGGACTGGGTCGGGGGGTAGACTCATTTTGAGTCCTTTAAGGGTTCTCCACACTGCTTTCCATAATGGTTGTATGAGTTTACATTCCCACCAGCAGTGGATGAGTGTTCGCCTTTCCCCACAACCTCTCCACCATTTGGTATCTTTTGTTTTTGTGATTTTGGCCAGTTGTATCGGATTAAGAGGGTATCTTAGAGTGGTTTTAATTTGCATTTCCTTAATTATTAATAATGTTGAACACTTTTTAAGATGTTTCTCAGCCATCTTTATTTCCTCACTGGTGAAGTCTCTGTTCAGCTCTTTACTCCATCTCTTGAGTAGGACATTTATTTTCTTACATCTTTGTTTTTTGAGTAGTTTATATATTCTGGATGTTAATGCTCTGTCAGATATATCACTAGTGAAGGTTTCCTCCCACTCTGTGGGTTTTCTCTTCACTTTGTTGGTTATTTCTTTCGCTCTACAGAAGCTTTTGAGTTTGATGAGATCCTACTTGTCAATTGTTAACCTTATTTCCTGTGCAGCTACTGTTTGATTTAGAAAGTCTTTTCCTACGCCTGTCTTGTAGGTTGCTGCCAATGTTTTCTTGTATCATCTTCAGAGTTTCGGGTTTCACATTGAGGTCTTTGATCCATTTAGAGTTGCTTTTTGTACAGGGTGAGAAGTAGGGGTTTAATTTTATTCTTCCACAAATAGTGATCCAGTTTTGCCAGCACCATTTGCTGAAGATGCTGTCTTCCCTCCATTGAGTCTTTTTGGCCCCTTTATCAAATAAGAGATGGCTGAAGTTGTAAGAGCTCAAGTTGTAATACACTAATCTTTAAGATGGAGTTAATAATGGTATATAGATTGAGGGTAGGGTAAACCCAAAAGGAAGGATAGTAGAGAAGTTTGTTTAAATCAGAGTCTTTCCTAAAGCAATGGCACTAAAGATTGGCTTTTTCTAGTCACCCGCACCATAGTCTTTCTACTCAAGTGAGATGCTCAGTTGTTGGGTGGAAGTACACATGCTCATTATATATCCAGCTGGACCAAGAACATCAGAGAAAAGCACACAAGCCTTTCTCATTGTCTGATATTCTGGTCCACTCTCTTTTATTGCCACCACAAACACAAACAATTACATATCAAAAGTGAAACCAATAGCACTTACCACATTAACCACCTGATTATATCAAGTTTCAGTGAATTTCCCTCCAGAAATCATCATCTTGGTCTTGGAAAAAAGAAAAAACTTTTTTGATGAGCAAATGGACCTGGATCTAGGCAGAAGTACAGAGGCAAGTCTTCAGCTCATGAGACAGAAGCGGGAGTCTCTCACCTGTGCTTCTTAGTCTCTTCTGTGTCTTTCTCATTGGAAAATACAGAACAGAACCTCTTCCAGTTCATGTTGACGTCAAGAATAATAAAGCTGCCTGGAATACTCTTTTCTTGTGGTCACCATGTACCTCTTCTACGGTGATCCTTGCACCTTGGGAACAGAAGTTTGATGCAGGTATTCTATTTAGGGATAAGCAGTCTGAAGCTTCTTGTGTTCTGCATATTGGCCAGTTGTGGTTCTCTGCATTAATCAGCATTTGCCATATACAGAATCTTCTGTGCTGAGAACTGAGAGATGGCTTAACCTCTGGCTATAACAATAAGTCATTTGAGATCAGTTTAATACTAGATGTATTCAGCACAACAGTTATATTAGGTTTTCTCCCATGGCCTGTGGGCTATCTAGCCACAGGCTCCTAGGCCTGATATCAGCTTTAGGTGCGGGCTCCATCTTATAGCTTCATCCTTTATCATATGAACGCAGCAATGCTGACAGCAAGGTCAAGTGCAACATAAGCTCAAGGTGGACAAAATCCCAACGTAGGTTTGGAAAGTGGGTAGAAAACCCTGACCTTATCTGAGGAACTACTGGGAAATGATGGCTGCTGGGAGTGGGGGATTCCATTTAATTTAAGAGATTTAATTTATTCTGATATATATATATGTATATATACATATGTTTGTGTATATATATATATACATACATATTTATGTATGCTGATATATATATGTATATATACATATATGTATATATATGGGGAAGTAAGAAAGGGAAGTATAGATGAGTGCATCTAAATATGCTCAAAAAAAAAACATGCTCAAAATATATTGTATGAAACTCACAATTTTTTAAAAGAAAAGAGATGTATTTTTTCAGAATTTTCCCTCTAAAAAAAGAAAAATAAAGCAATATGTTTACTGCATCTATTGTCTAGAGTTTTAGTGGATTTTATTGTCAATATGAAATAGTATAGGTAATTGTTATGATTCTGAAAAACAAAATGATGATCATAATAATGACTAATGTCCACCCTATAGTTCCACATCCCAATTTTAGTCACTCAATCCACAGTAGTTACTCCTGGAGTTGTTGTTTGGTTGGTTGGTTCTTTGATATGTGTGTGTGTGTGTGTGTGTGTGTGTGTGTTTGTATGTTTTCTGAGACATTGTCTCCCTATAGCACCAGATGTCCTTGAATTTGTTATGTATACTAGGCTGGCTTTGAACTCACAGAGATCCACTTGCCTCTCCCTCCAGAGTTAAAGGTGCATACTACCATGCCTATCAAAAGCACAGTGTTTGAAAACTAATGGTCAATCTACTTCTTAGATAAAAAAGTAATTCAGGCGGATCTCTGAGTTCAAGGTCAGCCTGGTCTACAGAGTGAGTTCCAGGACAGCCAGAGCTACAGGGAGACCCTGTCTCAAAAAAGACCAAAAAAAAAAAAAAAAGTAATTCAAAGGGGTACTCTTTTAGATGGGAAATCAAAATTTCCAAAGACTTCCACCTTTATCTCCCAAAGAAAGTAAAATTTTAATCAATAATGATATTGATACCCTGACATGATGTTTTATAATAAGATCATTAATAAAAACTGACATAAGTTAAACTTTTAAGGAAACTGATGATTTTCTCGTAGTCAACAGCTTGATAAATTGCATGAAGTAAACCTACATATCTGCATAGGCAGAGTAGAAAAGAAGGTCTGGGTACTTACAACCAGCCAATCAAAACTTGTTCTGGCAACAAAGTGCTTAGCAAAGATACACAGAACATGGAGTCCCAGATTTGTTCTCTTGGCTAGGGAGGAGTCAATCAGAGAAACAGGCCTGGCAAGCACACTAAAATCTGCCAACACCACCAAAGGAGAAGAGAAAGCCAAGCTCAAAGTGTGGAGTTCAGTTGTAGAACTGCAATGCTGTCATGGTTCTGCACAGACTCTGACCCAACCTCTAGCCTCTGAATAAAGACGCCTGGACCTTCAGCTTCTGCCACAGTGCTATTGGACTCAACTCAGGTCACTCTGCCTTCCTCACTAGGATTCAAAGGCCTTAGCTCTAACTTTGAGTTATCCAGTCTCCTTAAACCTGTCTGAAATCTTGCCTCCTTGGTGTGGCTCTACTCTATATACTACACTATATTTCTAGATCTACTAAATATGATTTTACTTTTAATTGAATTTTTGAAAATTTCATACATCTTGATCATATTTAGATTCCCTCCCTATCTGCACTCTGCTTTAGTCCTCCCCCCATTGAATTTCATGGATTCTGCCATATATGTTAAGACCTATCAAGCCAACTTTGAGTCCCCAAATATCCCTGGAGAGACTCTATCCATTATAGCTTGGACAACCTCTCAAGCATTACTCCCTTAAAGAAAACCACCCCCCCAAGTAGTCATCAGTTATCAATAGTTCCTCAGCTAAGGCTGGGGCTTCTTAGTTAATTCCCCAGTTCTATTTTGGGTTTTGTCTGGTTTCAGCTTGCTTGGGTCCTGTGCATGGTGCAAGTTCACATGAGCCACTTTCCAGCCACTTTCCTTCTGGCTATCTACCGTCTCGGGCTCTCCAGTCTTTCTGCTCCTTCTCTGCAGTAGTCTCAGGGCCACGAGTGACATAGGTTTGATAGGTGTGCCACCCAGGGACAATCAATCACTGTGCAGCTTCTTAATCTCTGCACTTTGGCCAGTTGTGGCTTTCTTTCTGTGTCAATCATGATCTGTTGCACGAGAGTCAGCTTCACTGATGAGAGTTGAGAAATATGTTAATACTCTGTGTGCCCTTTGTTCCACTATGCACTATGCCTTAGGTGTAGAGGTTGCATTGTAGATGTGTCATTTTGGGATGGGTATCTCATAGACATGTATAATCTCCATTTGACCAGTTATAGCATTCTGTCATAGTCTCCATTTGTTGCAAAAAAGTTTTTGAGGAGGGCGGGACCCGGGCGCTGGGCCAGAAGGTCCAGAGAGTCCGGGGGCCAGTGCGGCTGCGCCTTTGGGCAGGATACCCAGAAGCCACCTGGGCAAGTAGCTTGGGAGCTGGGGCATTGAGGGCGGGACCCGGGCACTGGGCCAGAGGGTCCGGAGAGTCCGGTGGCCAGTGCGGCTGCGCCTTTGGGCAGGATGCCGGGGCGCGGGCTAGATCAGGCATAACCCCCTCCCCCACCCCACCCCCGCCATCGGTGAGAATCCAAGTGGACTCCTTTTTTTGGAGAACCTTCAGAACAAGAAGAGAAGAGTGCTTTGGCTTCCAATACCTAATATAGCAACAAAATTGAAAAGCAGACAAGTCCATACTCCATAAACAAGGAGGAGGAAGGGGAACAACAACAACAACAAAAAAGTTATCTGAAGGAGGAAAGCAAAACCGTCTGCTATTTGTGATCTAAACCACAAAAGGGAAGCCCACATGCCAGGGACACGACGAAGGGACAACATGGGAAAGACACAGGATAATCCTGCACCAAGCTCTACCAAACCTGTAGGAGACAGCTACAATGGGAACCCCTTGGAGGAGAACCAAGGAACAGATCTTAGAGGAATAATTGCAGACCTATGCAGAGAAATTAAAGAACATAAAGAGGAATTCAGAGAACTAAAGAGAGAGAATGAAAAACTCAAAAAGGACCTAGAGGGATACAATGACAAACATCAGAAAGAACTAAAGGAACAGATTGACAAACTCCGGAAAGAACTAGAGGGAGAAAAAAATAAAGAATATAGAGAACTAAAGAGAGAGAATGAAAAACTCAAAAAGGACCTAGAGGGATACAATGACAAACTTCAGAAAGAACTAAAGGAACAGACCAACAAACTCCAGAAAGAACTAGAGGGAGAAAAAAACAAACTCCGAAAGGAAGTAGAAACACTGAAAAAGGAAGCCAACCAACGAAGTAAGGAGCACCAAGAAGAGATTGAGAAGCACCAAGAAGAGATTGAGGAGCTCAAAAAGGAAATGGAAGTACTAAAAAAAACACAGGATGAAATGAAAAAGGAATTAGAACACACATTCAATCAAGAAGAAAGGAAAGGAAAAAGCCTCAGAAGTAGAATGGAGGAAGCAGAACAAAGAATATCAGATCTGGAAGATAACACAGAGCAATTAAAAAGCTCAAATAAAGACTATGAAAAATTTAAAAATACACAAACGTGGAACAACCAGGAAATATGGGACACTATGAAAAGGTCAAACGTCCGTATCATAGGAATAGAGGAAGGAGAAGAATCTCAAGAGAATAGTATTGATCAGATCTTCAACAGAATAATAGATGAAAACTTCCCCAAACTAAAAATAGACAAACCCATACAAATACAAGAAGCACATAGGACCCCAAACAGACAAGATCAGAAAAGAAACACCCCACGCCATATTATAGTTAAAATGCTAGATGCCCAAAATAAAGACAAAATTCTGAGGGCTACAAAAGAAAAACAAGTCACATACAAAGGGAAACCCATCAGAATTACAACTGACTTCTCGCCTCAAACCATGAAAGCAAGAAGAACATGGAGCAAAGCATTCCCAGTGTTAAGGGACTACGGATGCCAACCCAGAATACTTTACCCAGCAAAAATGTCGACTATACTTGAAGGAGAGAGAAAAATCTTCCATGACATAAACAAGATGATGGAATACATGTCTGGAAAACCAACTCTTCATAAAATACTTGAAGCAATTCAAAGGGCAGAAGAGAGGAGCAACAATCCTCAAACACCTAGGAAAAGAAACTAATAAAAACATAACCATAGGAGCAAAATCAAAGGCTAGAAGTCCAAATGGATAATAAAGTGAAAGGAAGCAACATCCATCTTTCAATTATAACCTTAAATATTAATGGGCTAAACTCCCCAATCAAAAGGCATAGACTGGGAGAATGGATTAGGAAACAAAACCCATCTATATGCTGTCTACAAGAAACCCATCTCAATTTCAAGGATAGGCACCAACTTAAGGTGAAGGGATGGAAGAAAGTATTCCAAGCAAATGGTACCAAAAAGAAAGCGGGTGTGGCTATTCTAATATCAGACAAAATAGACTTCAAAGCAAAAGAAATCAAAAGAGACAAAGAGGGCCATTACATCTTTATTAAAGGAACAATTGACGATGAAGATTTCACAATTATAAATATATATGCACCAAACACCGGTGCACCAAACTTTATAAAGACAATTCTTCAGGATCTCAAGGCACAGATTAACCCCAGCACACTAATACTAGGGGACTTCAATACCCCATTAAGTCCCCTAGACAGGTCAACAGGACAAAGGATAAACAGAGAGACATCCGAACTAAATGACACAATACACCAAATGGACCTCACAGACATCTATCGAATATTTCACCCAAACACCAGAGAATACACTTTCTACTCAGCACCTCATGGAACATTCTCCAAAATAGACCATATACTGGGACACAGGGAAAAACTCAACAAATATAAAAAGATTGAAATAATCTCATGCATTCTATCAGACCACAGTGCAATAAAACTCAATATCAACACCAGAATAAACCCTACAACCTACAGGAACACATGGAGACTAAACAACACTCTCCTGAATAATGAGTGGGTCAAGGAAGAAATAAAGAAAGAAATAAAAACATTCCTGGAACTGAATGACAATGATAAAACAACACAGCAAAATCTATGGGACACTTTAAAAGCAGTCCTAAGAGGGAAGTTTATAGCTCTAAGTGCCTACATTAAAAAAACAGAAAGAACACAAGTGAATGACCTAACACTGCAGCTAAAAATACTTGAGAAACAACAACAAATGAACCCTAAACGGAGCAGACAAGAAGAAATAACAAAAATCAGAGCAGAGATCAATGAAATAGAAACAAAGAAAACCATACAAAAAATCAATGAATCCAAAAGCTGGTTCTTTGAGAGAATAAACAAGATAGACAGACCTCTAGCCCAGTTAACCAAAAGAAAGAGGGAACAACTCCAAATCAACAGAATCAGTGATGAAAGGGGAAACATCACAACAGACAATGAAAAAATCCAGACAATCATACGGGACTACTTCAAAAACTTATACTCTACTAAGTTTGAAAACCTAGAAGAAATGGATGAATATCTGAAATCCTGGGAATCACCAAAGCTCAACCAAGAAGAGATTGACAGCCTAAACAGACCAATAGTACAGGAAGAAATCGAAGATGTAATAAGTAGCCTCCCAACCAAAAAATGCCCAGGCCCGGATGGTTTCACGGCAGAATTTTATAAAATATTTCGAAAAGACATACAACCATTACTACTTAAATTGTTTAGAAGGATACAAACGGAGGGACTTCTCCCAGAATCCTTCTATGAGGCCAGCATTACGCTACTACCAAAACCAGGGAAAGATACAACCAAAAAGGAGAACTATAGACCCATCTCCCTAATGAACACAGATGCCAAAATTCTAAACAGGATTCTGGCAAATCGCATACAGACTCACATCAAGAAAATCATCCACCATGACCAAGTTGGATTCATACCAGAGATGCAGGGATGGTTCAACATACGAAAATCAATAAACATCATCAAACATATCAATGGACTGAAGGACAAAAACCACACCATCATCTCAATTGATGCGGAGAAAGCCTTTGACAAAATCCAGCATCCTTTCATGTTTAAAGTCCTGGAGGGAATTGGCCTAGAGGGATCATTCCTCAATGTAATCAAAGCCATATACAGGAAACCCACAGCCAATATCATCCTAAATGGGGAAATGACAGAAGCATTCCCCTTGAAGGTAGGAACTCGGCAAGGCTGCCCCCTGTCACCACTCCTCTTCAATATAGTGCTGGAAACCCTTGCAAGGGCAATAAGGCAAGAAAAGGAAATTAAAGGAGTTCTAATTGGAAAAGAGGAAATCAAGCTATCCCTTTTTGCTGATGATATGATTGTCTACCTAAGGGATGCTAAGAACTCCACCAGAAAACTCCTAGAAATGATTAAGAGCTTTGGTAAAGTGGCAGGATACAAAATAAATCTAGAAAAATCAGTAGCCTTTCTTTACACCAACAACAAGCAACTGAAGAAGGACTACAAGGAGACCTTCCCACTCACAATAGCCTCAAAAACAATAAAATACCTAGGAACAAACCTAACCAAAGACACCAAGGATCTCTACAACAAAAATTTTAAACCCCTGAAAAAGGAAATTGAGGAAGACATCAGAAGATGGACAAACCTCCCATGCTCATGGATTGGGAAAATAAATATAGTAAAAATGTCCATCCTACCCAAACTAGTGTACAGATTTAATGCAATCCCAATCAAAATCCCCAAGAGTTTCTTCACAGGCTTGGAAAAAAAAATCCTCAATTTCATTTGGAAAAACAAAAGACCCCGAATAGCCAAAGCAATCCTGAGTGAAAAGAGCAATACAGGGGGGATCGCTATACCAGACATCAAACTATACTACAGGGCTATAGTCATAAAAACAGCTTGGTACTGGCACAAAAACAGACCAGTTGACCAATGGAATAAAACTGAAGATCCAAACCTGAGCTCATACAATTTCAGCCACCTCATATTTGACAAGGGGGCCAAGAATACACAATGGAGGAAAGACAGCATCTTCAGCAAGTGGTGTTGGCAAAACTGGATCACCACTTGTAGAAGAATGAAATTAAACCCCTACCTCTCACCTTGTACAAAGGTCAACTCCAGATGGACCAAAGACCTCAATGTGAAACCCCAAACTCTGGAGGTGATAGAAGAGAAGCTTGGCAGCAGACTACAAGACATAGGTGTAGGAAAAGACTTCCTAAATCAGACAGCAGCTGCACAAGAAATAAGATCGACAATTGACAAATGGGACCTCATTAAACTCAAAAGCTTCTGTACATCAAAGGAAGCAATAAAGGAAGTGAGGAGAAGACCCACAGAGTGGGAGGAAACCTTCACAGCAGATACATCTGACAAAGCATTAATTTCCAGAGTATACAAGCTACTCAAAAAACAAAGAAGAAAGAAAACAAATGAATCATTCAAAAGATGGAGCAAAGATCTGAATAGAGACTTCACAGAGGAGGAGTTAGAGATGGCCGAGAAACATCTTAAGAAGTGTTCAACATCTCTGATAATTAAGGAAATGCAAATTAAAACCACTCTGAGATATCACCTTACTCCAATAAGACTGGCTAGGATCAGGAACATGAATGATACCAAGTGCTGGAGAGGTTGTGGGGAAAGGGGAACACTCATCCATTGCTGGTGGGAATGTAAACTTGTACAGCCACTATGGAAAGCAGTGTGGAGAACCCTTAGAAGACTCAAAATGAGCCTTCCATTTGACCCAGTCATACCACTCCTGGGTATATACCCACAAGACACAACTTACTGCAAAGATACATGCACAGCTATGTTTATTGCAGCTCTGTTCACAATAGCAAAAAGCTGGAACCAGCCCAGGTGCCCTTCAACTGACGAGTGGATAGAGAAAATGTGGTACATGTATACAATGGAATACTATGCAGCAGTAAAGAGGGACAACATCATGAAATTTGCAGGTAAATGGATGGAGCTGGAAGACATTATGTTAAGTGAAGTAACACAGTCCCAGAAAAACAAACGACAAATGGTGTCCCTCATATGTGGATGCTAGTACCAACAACCCAGATATAAATATTTCTCATGGAGAGGGAGGCATAGTAAAAGAACAACAGAAAGACTGCATCAGAAAATGGACTGAAATGGTGAATTGGAAAGGGGGGATGGGTGGGAGAGGGACACGGGTGTATATTCGATTAAGGCATATTTAATTGACGTGAGCTCAGCAAGTACCCAGTTTCGCCTAGACACTGTCTACAGGACACATGGTGTTTTAGGACTTAGTAAAAGTAAAAGTAAACATGTGTATATTAAACAACATTGGTTTACAGAATCTGATAAAAATGGTAATGCATCTGAATTAAATGGAGATATAATTCGCTGTTGCCCACATTTGCTTTACATAAAATCTGTAGAGCAAGAACTTTGGGATTGACACATACAAATGTTCTCTATAATTTCTCTGTTGTACAGTATCACCTTGTAGCATTCTCTTTAAGATGATTTAACGTAAAAATTAAGTTTGCTTCCCAAGTTAATCATATATAGTCACCCAAAACAACATGGGTGAATTTGATGAAATCTGTGCCTTGACTCCACCCTATAGTCATGTATAATACAACTGTCTTCTGGAGACTCATACGCTAAAAAAAAGGGGGGGGGATACAGAAAGACATGAAACCTTTTCATCAAACCCTTGCAATTCAAATCTTAAAACTAACTATGGGAAAAGATTTGTTTGTTCCAACAGGACAAAACGTCACCAACTTAACGGCTGAGAAAGAAAAGATACAGGTTTGCATTGAGTAGGATGTACCAAAAAGTGGCAACGGAAAGGCTGACCCGTCTGAACATTCAAAGGAAGAAAAGCCTCAGATTGCCATAAACATCGAACCCCTCTGTGGATCCTACATGTAACAACTAGTTATAATGAGTCCTAATGAAACTTACCTTCTAGGTGCCACAAAGGTTCTGATATGAGAGACTTCCTTGCCTTCCCACCCATAGAACAAGGAGAAATATGACAATGATGAGGTCGCTCCCCAACTGTAAATTGGAGACAACTATTGTAGAGGTAATCTCTTATAAAACCGGTAAAACTGCTTTCTTTAATTGACTACTAGACATGGGAACTGTGGAAGGGATTACTCTCTGTTCAGAACCAAATATAATACTAAAGTCCTAGGGCTATGCACTCAGGCAAAATATATTAATACAGGAGCTCTGACATCAGCAATGGATTGTTCTACCAGGTGGATGTTGGCCAGGGGATCCAAGGCCCCACAAAAGGTAAGGGCTCCTTGCCTCTAAGTTGGGATACCTACAGGAGGAGAGGCAATAAGACCCTGCTGCCGAAGACCTGACGTTAACATGGGAGGGATGTATTGAGACCACACATGCAAGTGTACAGATGGCCTCTGGAATGCCAGAGAGTGTTACCAAAGGCCACTAAACCAATAAAGCAAATATGGGTCTCCCTGAGTCAAGCAAGACTCCACCGTCAGCACCAGCTACACCTCACCTGCCTGGAAATACTGTGCAGCAGAGGCAGCCATGTGCCTGTATATCCCAAATCTAATTGGCTATTGGCTCTCCCCTTGGAGAAATAACCCATGGCTGATGCCACAAGCTTACATCCTCTACAGGTTAGGAGATGTTATAAGCCACAGTAAGACCCTGTCATATTTAACAGGGGGGAAAATTGTAATTCATGGATTAACATATCCAAACATGTGTCTATGCTAAAGTAACCTACCATAACTATTAGTGCTGCTTAAATACCTATATATCTAATTGCTTGTTCTTCATTAGTAGGATCGAAAGGTTATTCCTGGACAAACTGTCAGCCCATGAAAGGAAACAGCCAGAATTGACCAGAGTCCAAGTCAACAGCTCCAGAGAGAGTGGACTGTTTTACCTCTCATCCACCTGTGCCCCTTTTCTAAGCCTAGGGAACAACCTGCGGAAGAGGGGGCGTGGTAGAATGTAAGGGCTGCGATTGGGGTGAATGGTGAAACTACAGCAATGTAGTCTGGACACTCATTTGATCAACTTGATTGAACAAACAACCTGTCACCCCCCCCCACTGGATGGTGGGACTGTGGGGATTTGGGCACAACAGTCTGCAGATTGGTTTTGCACAAAGGATGCTTGTACTCATGGATTATCACTTATAACTAAAAAATGGAAAAAAAAAAACCTGAAAGATACAGGACAGTTATGGAAGAATACATGATCTGGGATGGGGTGGGGGTGGGGGGAAGGGAAAGGGAAATATGCCTGATCTGAATTGGAAAATGATGTACGAAATGCACAAAGCATCAATAAAAATTAAATTAAAAAAAAGTTTTTGATAAGTTAGAGGTTCATTTGTCTGTAAATATAAGGATACACACTTCAAGTAGAGTAAGAAATTACATTGTCTAGGAATGTGACCGATGTAGCTTTTTCTCTTGGATCTATGACCTCTACACCCATGTGTGTTTGTGTGTATTTACAGTACCACACACAAGTTCCCTCCCATTGAGCAGACCTTAAACCAATTAGACAGCTATTGATTACCCCCATGATAAAAATGCCACTAGTGCACCAATAGCGATAGTTTTCTGGGCTAGTCATTGTTGTCTGTTAGACTTTCCAGCTTGGTAGTTCCATTACTTGGTTTTCTTCTTTGGAAGCTTACATAATATTCTGATACTATGGAAGCTAGTCTCCAGGAAGAAGGCTTCCAGGTCAGTGCCAGCTCCACTGCTCCAAGACCTGTGTCCAATGTACATTCTGTCTTCAGCAATAGGGTTTTATCTTCAAATTCTGGGAGGCAATCAAGAGCTGTGGCAACAGCCTGTGTTATTTTGGGACTCTTGGACTCCCTGACCAACTTCTCAAAAGGAAGTTCATCCTGCCTGCAACTGTGCTTTTTGTTATATAGCCTTCAACTACACACATACACAACACACACACATACACATACACACACACACAGTGTGTGTGTGTGCATATTTTTCAATAGGACTTTCAATCAATACCTTTCCACTTGGTTTTCTACATTACTTAAGTATTATTTATATCTCTGCTCACACCTCCTTTGCAGCCCGATCTCTTCCCTCCTCAATATGGTACTCGTAACTTTCCCCATTTCTGACTAAATAACACCCATCTTCATCTTCCCCCTCTCTCAAGCTCCTTTTTCTCCTTTACTCCCATGGTTCATTTCCACTTTCCAGGCTCCTGTGGATATATACTTATATCTAAGAATTTGGAGCTAATATCCACAAATGAGAGAGAACATTATGTTTCTGAGTCTATGTTACTTCACTTTCTAATTCCATCCATTTACCTGCAATTTCATGATTTCATTTTTCATTACTGCTGAGAATGCTATCGTGTAAATGTACCACATTTCAATATCCATCAATAGAGGGATATTAAGGTTGTCTCCATTTCTTAGCTGTTGTGAAAAGAACAAATACAGTGTGCAATTACCTCTGCAGTAGGAAGAGTTCTTTGGGCCCATGTCAAGGAGTGATATAACTGGATAATGTAGTAGATTAATTTTAGTTTTTTTTTGAGACAGGGTCTCCCTTTAGTCCCAGCTGCCCGGGAGCTCACAGAGATCTACCTGCCTCTGCCTCCCAAGTGCTAGGATTAAAGGCATGTACCACCACACCCAGCCAAAGATGGTTCTTAGCCACCATGTGGGTGATGGGAATCAAACCCAGTCCTCTGCAAGAGCAGTCAGTGCCCTTAACCACTGAGGCATCTCTCCAGCGCCAATTAATTTTAATTTTAAATTTATTTTTATTTTATGTATGAGTCTATTGCCTGCATGTATATAAGTGCATCCATGTTAGGCAATGCCACCTGAGGTCAGAACAGGGTATTGGATTCCCCTGGAACTAGAGTTATGGATGGTTGTTAGCCACCATGTGGGTGCTAGGAATAGAACCCTGGTCCTCTGCAAGAGAAGCCAGTGCTCTTTTAACCACTGAGTCATCTCTCTAGCCTCAATTTAAAAATTTTTAAAGAGTTCTCCATACTGATTTCTACAGTGGTTATACCAGTTTTCAAACCCACAGGCAGTTAATGAGGGTTCCTTCCCCTTTCTCAGAATCTATGTCAGCTTTTGGTATAATTTGTTCTCTTGATCTCAGCTGGGGGGCCAGGGGGCCTACTTCTTGCCACCCTGAAGGCGTGAGTTGCAGCGAAAAGTCGGCTGGAGCCAGTTCCGGGAGATTGGCTAGTTACTGTTATAACCTGTTTATAAGCACATCACAGAAGTCCTGGATGAGTTTTTAAGTACATTTCTTTTTTTAATTTTTTTTATTTATTTCTGTATGTGTATGAACGTACTGTCTGCATGCAAGTCTGTGCACCCGTGTCGTGCAATGCCGCGGAGGTCAGAAGCGGGTGTTGGATTCCCCTGGAACTGGAGTTCTCCTGGAATTGGAGTTTCAGACGGTTCTCGGCCACCATGTGGGTGCTGGGGATCTAACCCGGGTCCTCTGCAATAGTGGTAGGCGCTCTTAACCGCTAGGCCATAAGTACATTTCTTTATTCTAAGGAAAAATCTTATGCAGCAAATTTCATCTTAAGCAAAACTCATACAGGTACTTATGGCTACAGCTTCTCATGTCAGGATCTCTGCTTATGGCAAAAAGATCTCTCTCTCTCTCTCTCTCTCTCTCTCTCTCTCTCTCTCTCTCTCAAGAGAAATGGTATCTTTCTATTCCTTTTTTTAATTCACACTATTTATTTATTTATTTATATGAATGTACTGTCTGCATGTAGGTTTGTGCACCCATGTCATGCAATGCCTCGGAGGTCAGATGAGGGTGTCTCAACTGCCATGTGGGTGCTGGGGATTGAACCCGGGTCCTTGAAAGAGCAGTCGGTGCTCTTAACCACTAGGCCATCTCTCCAGCCCCGGTGTCTTTCTATTCTTTGTTCAAACATATTTATAGGGCCAGAGCACATGGCCCAGAAAAAGCCCACGCAAAAATCTAGGAATGTGCTTCACACCAAGGGCCTGGGGAGAGACAGCTCCAAGAGATAAGGCCTGAGTGAACTGCTGACCTCGGGGAGCAGGGGGCTGAGCCATGAAGACCATACATAAATTCTGGTAAAAGCAAGGAAGAAACACTAGTAATGGTGGACTCAAGTTCTAATCCTAAAGCATGCTAAAGCATGCACTAACTAGGAGAAGAGGTAGATATTAAATCAAATGGAGACTGTCCAGGATGGCTTTTCCACAGAGCAAAGGAATTTGAGGCCTAGCAGTGGCCCCTAACTCTGGTGTTCCAGAGACAGGGCTGTAGAAGAAGATCTGGTTTCAGACTCCTGCCCTGTCAGGGCTGAGCTGCCAGCTCAAAAATTCCTAAATTCCGTGCTAAACCTATTTTAACCCATTCTGGACTACAGCACTCAGCCATTCTGACTGGGTAAAATTAAATTTTAAAGTACCTTTGATTTGCATTCCCCTAATTACTAAGGATATTGAACACTTATGGTACTTCTTAGCCGCTTTTACTTTTTCTTTTGAAAACACTCTGTTGAGTCATTTTCACAATACTAGTTCTACCAATCCATGGACATAGGGACACTTTCCATCTCTTTGTTATCCATCTCTTTCTTCAAAGATTCAGTTTTAATTGACAATATCTTTGGATAGGTTTAAACCTAGATTTTTTTGAGGCTAGTATGAATGCAAATATTTCCATGAACTCTTTCTCTGATTGCTTATTTATATAGAGAGAGGCTGTTGATTTTTTTTGTGTGTGTGTCATTTTGACAGAGGTCTCCCTGTTAGCCCCAGCTGGCCTGGAACTCACTATGTAGACCAGGCTGGCCTTGAATTCAAAGATCTGCCTGCCTCTATCTCCTGAATGCTGGGATTAAAGACATGTGCCACCACACTCAGCAAGAGGCTGCTGATGTTTGTAAATTGATTTTTATTCTGTCACTTTTGATGAAAGTATTGATAATTTCTACAACCTCAATACCTCAGTGTCCCTTCCGTTTGGCAGTCACCAGGAGTCCTGAGGGTTATGGGTGGGGCTTATGGCAGCAACAACTCTAGCAGACCATCCCAGTTGGATGATTGGATTCTGGTCCTAGTCATGGAAAGGGCAGAATCCCGGTACACGGCTCTAGAACAGCAACTACTATCTAAAGCACTGCAAGAGGTACAATCGATTATGAGTCCCACCTTGGTCACTATAAACATTATATATCCCATAAAAGGATGGGTTGGAGGCCTGTTAGCCAAGCCTCTGTCAGAGGTAGCACAAAACTAAACATTGAAAAGATGGCACACATCTTTGCAACTGTGAGGGAAGGTGTCAGCAAGCCCAATCGCCAATGCCATGCAAGCAGTACTATGGCCAGTGTCATTTCAAGGCACCATGCCCCTCCCTTCACCTTCTATAGGTGACTGTCTGGCAAGGCCAGCAGAATGCTAGAAGGTAATCCCCCAACTTCTGCTGATGCCTGGTACACTGATGGCACCAGCAGGGGACCCAATCAAGAACAGGTAGCTGTGCCAATACAGATGAACACCCACACTATGTGGCCGGACTGGGGAGGAGAAAGCAGCCAGGGGGAAGAATTAAGAGCTGGATGATGGCGGGCATGTTGACGCACGCCTTTAATCCTAGCAGAGGTAGGTGGCTCTTGTGAGTTCAAAGCCAGCCTGGTCTACAGAGTGAGTTCTGGGACAGCCTGGTCTACAGAGTGAGTTCTGGGACAGCTGGGGCTACAGTATGGATAGGAGTAACATGAGAGTAGCCATATGCACTGACCCTTGGCCAGTGTTGAAAGGCCTAACCTTATGGATGGGGCAATGAGAGAAAGAAAGCTGGCAGGTAATGTGACAGCCACTATGGGGACAACAAATGTGGAAGGAAATACATAGTAAGATGCAGCAGGAACTAATGGCCCAGGTGGTTTCCCATGTGGCAGCCCACCACCTGGGGAATCCCCCAGGGAATCAGGAAGCTAATGCTCTCACCAAGGTGAGGGATATCTGCCCCCAGGTTCCCCTAGAAGCAGCTCACTGGGTCCATATTCATTCTGGCCACAGGGGAGCCAGCACAGGATGGAAAATAGCCAAAACTGCTGGAATTCCTAAAATCTACTCTGATATTCAGCAGGCTGTTCAGGTCTGTGAGGCTTGTTTCCAGTTACAGCCCAACAGGATGGATGCCATGATAGAACATGTGCCTCCCCGTAGGGGACTGGCAAACAGATTATATAGGGCCCATGCCAGCCAGTGAAGGGTGCAAGTATGCTTTCACTTGTGTGGACACTGACACAGGCCTTCTGCAGGTCTTTCCTTCCAAGCAAGTGATGAGTAAGGCCTTTATTAAGAGCCGACTCAGTGTCATATATGGATACCCACAGAGGATGGGCAGTGACAGGGACACTCAGTTCACAAGTACTGATGTACAAATCTGGGCTGAGAATAATCGGGTTCAATCGTATTTCCACCTTCCCTACAACTCTACTGGGGCAGGCTTCATTTAAAGAAAATATGGATTTAAAATTTTTAAAAAGGGGGGGCTGGAAAGATGGCCTAGCGGTTAAGAGTGCCGACTGCTCTTGCAGAGGACCCGGGTTCAATCCCCAGCACCCACATGGTGGCTGAGAACCATCTTTAGCTCCAGTTCCAGGAGAATCTGACGCCCTTTTCTGACTTCCACGGCATTGCATGACACGGATGCACAAACCTGCATGCAGACAGTACATTTATACACATAAAAATTAATTAATTAATTAATTAATTAGTAAAAAATTTAAAAAAAAAAAGAAAGAAAATATGGATTGAAAAGACTTGAGTGCACAGAGCTTAGATCAGGGATTTCCCAGGACCACCTGAAGCACAGGCTTGGAAAAAAAAATTCTTAAATTCATATGGAAAAAACAAAAGACCCCAAATAGCTAAGGCAACCCTGAGTGAAAAATGCAGTACAGGGGGGGATTGCCCTACCAGACTTCAAACTATATTACAGGGCCATAGTCATAAAGACAGCCTGGTACTGGCACAAAAACAGACCTGTTGACCAATGAAACAAAACTGAAGATCCAAACTTGAGCACATACAATTTCAGCCACCTCACATTTGACAAAGGGGCCAAGAAGACACAATGGAGGAAAGACAGGATATTCAGCAAGTAATCTTGCCAAAACTGGACCACCACTTGTAGAAGAATAAAATTAAGCCCCCACCTGACGCCCTGTACAAAAGTCAACTCCAGATGGATCAAAGACCTCAATGTGAAACCCAAAACTCTGAAGGCAATAGAAGAAAAAGTTGGCAGCAGCCTACAAGACATAAGTGTAGGAAAAGAATTCCTAAATCAGACAGCAGCTGCTCAAGAATTAAGGTCAACAATTGACAAATGAGACCTCATTAAATTCGAAAACTTCTGTACATCAAAAGAAACAATCAAGGCAGTGAAGAGAAAACCCACAGAGTGGGAGAAAACCTTCACCACAGATACATCTGACAAAGCATTGATTTCCAGAGTATATAAACTACTCAAAAAACAAAGAAAAAAAATGACCCACTCAAAAGATGGAGCAAAGAGCTGAACAGAGACATCACAAGTGAGGAATTAGAGATGGCTGAGAAACATCTTAAAAAATGTTCAACATCACTAATAATTAAGGACATGCAAATTAAAACCATTTTAAGATATCATCTCACTCCAAAAAGACTGGCTAGGATCAAGAAAACAAATGATACCAAGTGCTGGAGAGGTTGTGGGGAAAGGGGAACACTCATCCACTGCTGGGGGGAATGTAAACTCATACAGCCACTATGGAAAGCAGTGTGGAGAACCCTTGGAAGACCCAAAATGAGCTTGCCACCTGACCCAGTCATACCACTCCTGGATATATACCCACAAGACTTATCTTACCGCAGAGATACATGCACAGCTATGTTTATTGCAGCTCTCTTCACAATAGCAAAGAGCCAGAACCAACCCAAGTGCCCCTCAACTGACGAGTGGATAGAGAAAATGTGGTACATCTACACAATGGAGTTCGATGCAGCAGTAAAGAAAGATGACATCATGAACTGTGCAGGTAAATGGATGGAGCTAGAAGATACCATGCTAAGTGAAGTAACACAGTCCCAGAAAAACAGACGGAATGGTATCCCTCATCTGTGGATGCTAGCACCAATTACCTAATTGTATGGCAAACTGAGCAATGTTAATGTGATCTGAAAACAACTGTGCTCTTATATTGTGAATCCCTTAAAAAAAGAAAATACGGATTACTAAAAGAACAGTTAAAAGCCTTAAGCACAGAAGGAACCCTATGGGGATGGAAAAAGCCCTTCCAGAAGCCATACCATTGTTAAATGAAAATCCCAGTACCAGGAGTGGGTTGCCCCACTATGAGCTGTTGGCCAGGGAGTCACTGGAGGCCCCCAAAACAATAAAGATTATTGACACTTATGTTGGTTGTATCCTGGAAGCAGATAGTAAGGTCCTATGTTGAAGATACTGCATGGCGTGAGTGTGTGAGAATGAGAAATCAAGCTCAGACTAAGCTGGAAAATCCATGCCACAGAATGGGTGGCTTTCACAGTACCAGAAGGCGCTGTGCAGATGGCCAGGGGAGAATTGTTCCCTACAGTTCTGCTTAATGATAGACCCCACATGCCACACTATCAACATGCTAAGCAAAGTGTTCCTACTGGTGCNATATATATATATATATATCTCCAGCAAATTTCAAGAATTTAAGGCCTGCTCCTCAGAGAGGAACACACATCTGGTACTGTAAGTCAGATCGACCCCAGTAGCAGGGTAAGTTATAGGCTCCGGCCAGGAAGCCACTGCAATTGCTTTGTTAGATGGCTGTGATGCACCTGCTAAGGTACCATCCAAGCATCTGTGCTTCTGCCATAGGTTGGGTTATTATAGCAGTCAGTGTTTAGGTGTCCCTGCTTTTTTCTATCTGTGTTTTTATAGTAAGGGGAATATCTCTGAATTGGTCGAACAATCTATTGGAAACAGATGATGAAAAGACCCAAGAGTTAGATACCTTACTGCAGTGGGAGAAAGATCACCCTACCTCTTCCACTCCCTCCAGAACTCAGGGACTCTTGTGAAGAGTATGCTGGAAAAATGTAAAAGCCAGAGGAAGGGGTAGAGTGTAGCATGGACTGTCCTCCAAAGGACATCAGATGCCTTCTTCCCAAGCATAGGGGTACCTGCTTGCCCAGAATTTTAAGCTTGACTATTGACCTTCGTGGGACATGGAGCCAGGAAAATCAGTACCTCTCCCAACCAGCCAGTTGGCCTTGGCCATATGAGGGGGAGGGCCTAGGGGTATATAAGCAGGGGATGTCATGAGGCAGGTCCCTCTCCTTCTTGACCTTTTGAGCAGCTGTTGGGAAGTCACAAGATCTAAGCTTGGTTGTAGATTTTCCAGTAGGGCCTCAGAAGGGGGGCTCCCACTCTTCCTTAAGTAACCCGTCAACCCACTGTTATGTTACAAAGTCTAAATAAACTCACTAGGATTTTCCAAACTGCAGTTTGGGGGAATTCATATCCAGTTTTGCCATAGGACTGAGGGAGGAAGGGGCTGAATTCTGTTCAAGCCTCCCAGTGGGAATTTTAGTGACACCTTGTCATTATCTTTACATATGATCATTAATACAAATTAGTATAGGATAAACTTTTAAAGAAATTGATCATTTTCTCAAAGCCAAGAGCTCAATAAATTGCATGGAGAAAAATCCTCATATCTATATAGGCAGAGTAAAAAGAATATCTGGTACTTGGTGCCAGCCAATCAGAACAAAGCTTGTTCTGAAAACAAAGTGCCTACCAAAGATACAGAATGTGCAGTGTCAGACCCTCCTCAGGGCCAGGAAGGAGTGAGTCAGAGAAATAGGCCCGACAAGCACACTGAAAACTGTCCACCCAATATATATATATTATATATATATATATATATATCTCCCCCAAAGTGAAGAACTTATCACTGCATTGCAATGTGGTAGAAAGCATCTCATGGAAAGACAGAACAAGCTTGCCAGGCCAAGTCTTTTGTTCTAATAAAGTGACTAATGTCACAGTGGAGGCCCTCCCTCATGACCTCATCTGATCATAATTACTGCCTTAAGGTTCCATGTCCACAAGCCATTAGTATATGAAGGTGGGTGCTGATTAAGTTTGAATACATGCACTTTGGGGGGTATATTCAAGCTATGTCAACCTCCATGTATGCTGCCAGTAATGTCCTCAAATGCTTGTGCATATCCATCTGGTGTTGAATCTTCCAAGGGAAACCTCTACAGATACGTAAGTTCTCTTTTTTATAAAGTTCCCTTGTTTCTGGTACTCTGTCCTAATGCTAGGCACCTTGGTCTCCACCAAGTTCTTCTCACCATCCAATCATAGATGAAATTCTCCAAAATCTAGGGAAAGAGAGGCTCATCCAGGTGTAAGAGGCATTTAGAACATAAAACTGACAGGACCAGAAAATAAACTCCCCATGTATATTATAGATTAAACACTAACTACACAAAACAAAAGTATCAAAAACTGCCAGAAAGAAACATCTAATTATATATAAAGGCAGGCCCATAGGAATAACAGCTGGTTCCAAGTCCAATTAGATAGCTGTTGGCCACCCCCAGACAACAGTGCCTCTACTGCGCCAACAGAGGTATTCTGCTGAGCAGCTCATCCTGGTTGCTAAGGTTTGGTGCTGGGTTGTACCACTGGTTGATCTTCTCTCATAGCAGTGTGCACATTGTCTAGTATTATGAGTGCTTAACTTCAGATAGAAAGGTTCCTGGTCAGTTCCTGTTCCATTCATCTAAGTCCTATCCCTGAAGCATGTCCTGTTCTGAACAACAGGGTCTTATTTTCCATTTCTGGTAGGTAATCAAGGGCTTTGGAGATAGCCTGCTGTATTTTGAGAGTCACTCTGATCACTCTCATCAACTATTCAAGGGGAGATATCCTCTGTCTTGCACTGTGTTCCCTGCCACACAGCCACCAGGTTACACAACCCATGCACTAATATTCAGACACTGCATTCGGAACCCTCTCAATGGGAGTGAACCCATGAGAGCCACTATAAACTCAGCCAAATGCACAGGGCTGGAGAGGCCATAGAGCCTAGAGAAAAGCCTATTGGGGTCATAGCTCTAGATAAATGAAATTTCTTACCATACCCTGACTATGGAATCTTTTATTTACAGACATGCATACCATGTGCCACTCATCTAAAAAGGTTCTCTTTGCAGAAGGTGGAGGCCACTGCAGAGTCCAACAATGGGTCAGACACAGAACATGGACGTCTGAAAAATCCCCACTCCCAGGAGACACATCTACAAATCTACACACAGAATAAGGGCAGAGAAAAAACAAGTGCACCCCTCAGTTCTCACCAGTAAAGCTTCCTGAGTGTGAGCAAACAGAAGGCCACAACTACTCATGATTTAAAGAATGGGAGCTCCAGAGTGTGTGTCCCTGGATGGGGCTCCTATATTAAACCTCACCTACACAGGTCAGGGATCATTGCAGAAGAGGAGGCAGAAAGATTGTCAGAGCCAGGGCTGGTGTATGAACGTAGAGAAGCAGTGATTTACAATCGACTGTTACTTTCACCTGTAAAACTGAGGCAATGTAGGCATCAGACACAGGACCCACACCAACTGGAACAAGGTCTCAAAGTGGAGAAAGAAAATGGGTGGGGGACCTATCCTGGAACAAGAAATACAAAAGACTGAGTACTGTTGGGTGAGGAAGAGTATGCCTTATCTAGATATAGTGACTAGACTCCAGCAGATTTATTTGCACAGAAGGATGTCTGGGTTTGGGAGCTTGACTGGATAGGGCTTAGCTTGGATTTTGTAATGCATGAGTTCTTACGGGGGGGTGGGGCATGGGGGTACTGAGTTTGATTGGGAACCATTGTATGAGTTGTACAAATGCTCAATTAAAAAAAAAAGAATAACAGCTAATGTCTCAATAGAAATGTTAAAAAGCTAGAGGGACATGGGAAATCCACACTACTAGAACCAGCAAAATATCTTCCACGATTAATGGAGAAAAAAAGCTTTTCATGATCAAAATTAATTAATTAATTAATTAAGCCTAGCCCAGTGTGGTGGTGCATGCCTTTAATCCTAGCACTCAAGAAGCAAAGGCAGGCAGATCTTTGTGAGTTCAAGGCCAAGGTCAGCCTGGTCTACATAGTGAGTGCCAGGCCAGCTGGGGCTCTACAGGGAGACCCTACCTCAAAAGAAGACAAAAGAAGAAGGAGAAGGAGGAGGAGGAGGAGGAGGAGGAGGAGGAGGAGGAGAAGAAAGAGGAGGAGGAGGAGGAGGAAGTGGAGGAGGAGGAG
>VZQC01014507.1:252947-274526 GCA_009823505.1 Rhizomys pruinosus
AAAAAAAAAAAAAAAAAAAAGCAATAAAGATAAAGAAAATACTATAATTCTAAGAATATAACACCAAACATTGGTGCACCAATTTTCAGAAAATAAATTCTGCTAGATATAAAGTGGTAGATTAACCTCAACACTGTCATAGTGAGTGACATCAGTGCTCCATCTTACCAATAGACAGGTGGTGCTGACAAAAAAAGAAAAAAGAGTAACATAAGAGTTAATGACACCATAAACAAGCTGACATGATGGCACATACCTTTAATCCCAGCAATCAGTAGCCAGAGGCAGGTGAAACCAGCCCTGTTTACATAGTGAATTCCAGGCCAACCAGGGCCTCATAGTTTTAAAAAATGGCATCATAAATCAAATAGAACTAGCTAGCAAACACCCACAAAATATTCCATCCAAACAAAATAAAATACAGATTCTTTTCAGTAGTCTGTGCAGCTTTCTCTAAAAGAGATCATATACTGGAAAATTTTTAAAGTTTAAACAAATACAGGAAAATTGAAAGAACTTCTACTATTCTCAGTGACTACAAAGGAATAATGAGAAACTACAAACCCATGGAGATTAAAGAAAAGACTACTGAATGATGAAGAAATCAGGAAAGAAATGAAAAAAAATCCTAGAATTAAATGAATGTGAAAATACAACATACCAGAATCTATGTTACACAACGAGAGGAGTCCAGAGGAAGAAGTGCATAGCTGTAAGTGCCTCCATTTTAAAATTTATTTTATTAATATTTATTTATATAAAATTTATTTATTAATAGAGTTAATATTTTTCCAATAATATCCAAATGCTTCCATATTACATTAAAATGACTCATAAGTATGTACTTATAAACTACGGTACTCATTTTCCTTCTTCAGACCTATTAAAAAGGTGTCTTTGGGTCTATTCAATGTTTTGTAAAATCTTAAATGCTATTTGTTTATATATAACAACATTCATTGGGGGCATAAAAATTTCATCAGGTTATATAATTTGACATTTTTGGATACAGAGACGATAATTTATTTGTAGAACAAGTTCTTCATTTCATTTGTGTGATAGTCATGGATTATAGAAAAAAAAGGCCTACCAAGATAAAACAAGGAAATACATTCGTACACATAAAACAAAAAAAAAAAGGGCTGGAGAGATGACCTAGCGGTTAAGAGCGCTGACCGCTCTTACAGAGGACCTGGGTTCGATCCCCAGCACCCACATGGTGGCCAAGAACCGTCTGAAACACCAACTCCAGGAGAACTGCAGTTCCAGGGGAATCCGACACCCTCTTCTGACCTCCGCGGCATTGCATGACATGGGTGCACACTCTTGCATGCAGACAGTACATTCATACACATACAGAAATAAATAAAAAATTTTTAAAAAGGGAGGGGGAAAATAAATGAGTAAATAATTAAGTAAATAAGTAAATAAATAGAAAAAAAAAAAAGAAATGGTGGGAAATGCTGGTGGGGTTCCTCTGGTAATGTACATTATAAATTCTTGTTAGACCAATTGCTATGTTTTTGTTTATGTTTTTCCCCAAAATATTCTTAGTATACAAAGGTTAAATATGAGGAGGTTTTCCTAATTAAAGCTATAATACATGTAAAATAATACATACATATATTTGTCAAATATCTCAAATTTCCTTTTCATGATGGGGATTACAGGAGATACAATACCAATAAACAGCAGCATTCAAATCTGGGTAAGCTTGCTCTGTATATAACAGAGATGGCTATGTAATTAATTCTTAAGATGATAGTAACTAGATAAATTTTAACTTACAGCATTAAGAGACAGAAACTATTGGCTACCTGTGTTCTCCTCTTGCAAAAAGTTTTTTGCAAGGTTCTTATTTTATCCAGTTTAAACTAAATCTGGCTGTGGTCACACACATCTTGAATCCCAGCATTTGGGAGGCAGAGACAGATGTCTGAGTTCAAGGCCAGCTCAGTCTACACAATGAGTTCCAGGCCAGCACTGGCTCTAGTAGTGACACCCTGTTTTAAATAAGCAAAAGAAAAAGCTTTAAAAAAAAAGCTATCTTTGTATGTATGTATGTATGTATGTATGTATGTATATATATTGTTTACATGAGCTTATTTTTTGTATTTACGTGGTATCAAAATTGCTTATATGTGAATCATATTAATTAAAACTGCCAAGTCAATCCTAATTACTCTTAATTCATAGTACCTAAAGTTAGTAAAAGGTAAGCAGTCCTACTCAGATGCTCACTAGTCAGTCCTCTCATCTCTCACGTGTGGCTCTCCATGCTTCTGCTCCGCAGTCCAGCTTTCCCACATGTGTGGCTGTCCTCATCTGGCAGCAGTCCACTGGGCTCTGCTGTTCCTAGCATCTAAAAAATGACTTAGTCCTGCACTTGCAGCCCTGTGTTTATTGTTTCTATTAAATATACCAGGCTTCTAACTAAAAACTGAGTTTCAAGTCAGTCTCTGCTGACTTGATTATAAATATAACAAGTACATTTTCAAGCAATCCTGGTGTGACAGTTGCCATGCTTGGAGGCCTATACCAATATGGTCAGAGGGCCTAAATGGGACATTTTGACCTTGCCCTCCAAGATCATTTAGGTCCCAGAGGACTATGGGGCATCTCTCAAAATGTCTTGCAGCTCTGTACAATCTGTCTTCTTATTCTGAGAGGTCATGGAGACTCCACTGAGTAGACTAACCAGTGTACATAAGAAGGAGAACCCACACAGGAGCACGTTCGCTGTGCTTCCCAAGGAAGCTGTGGCCAAGCAAGACCCCTGACCTACTCTCAGAAGATGGAACACCTGGTACAAAGAAAGGCTGAAGAAGAGAGGGGGCTCATTCCTGGCCCAAGTTACCCCTAAGGACCAGATGTTAAAAACAAAATGATTAAAGTTGGCCATGAGCATGGCCTTAAACACCAAGCAGAAAAGTATAACCAAAGTCAGATAGTGATTGTGTAAAACAAACAATGGGTCAGGTTTTCTAGGCCTCTGTAATGGAGTAATCAATAATCAAATGGAAGGACTCATGCTTTTCATAGCCGTAAAGATACTGCTCTTTGTATATTGCTAATAATCCTGCTTATGCTTTTGCTTTACAAGATCTATGAATCAGACTATGACCATGCCAAACACCATCGGTGAACAGCTTTCAAAGCGGATCTCTGGATTTTATAGTAAAAATGTATTTAAACTATTATAACCTTAGGAGCCATGCCTTTAATTTTTTTATCTTTGTGTTCAAATGCTGTCTTACTTTTATGTACTCTTGTTTACAGTCAGTCTATACTCAGACTTTCCTGCCACAATCTTAACTTCTATCTGGGTCCCCTGATCACCTTCCAATGCCTGAAAGTTAGCAAGAGTGGAGACTCCTGTCTACGCCCCCAATGCCAGCCTGAAGCAGCCAGACTGACTCGACGTCCATCTCCATGATTTTAGGATCTCGACTTTTGAGGGGAGAATGTCAAGTAGCTAGATAGATATTACCAGGCTTGGAGGCCATTGAGGAAGGACGCCCCACCCCCCAATAGTATTCTCCTCTAGAACTTGTGATACCGAGACTTCTCTAAGACCCCTGGCGAGAACACAACTCCTCCCCAGGAGAGTACCAGCATGTGATAACCACAGCCCCCTTTTCACCTAATCAGAACAAAAGTCTGGAGTGTCACCTGAATGAGGGGCAAGCCATTTTGTAAAGCTACTCTATTTTTGTTGAGCTGTGACAACTCGATAACTATGGTAATTTGGTTTCTATAAGTAAAGTAACTTGTTTATATTTTTGCCTTCCTTGAATCCCAAATAACAGCTCCCCTACCCCCCCAAGATGCTTACCAATCCCCTAACAGTCTCTGACCGCTGCTCACTGGTTACTCCTAGTGGCCAACTGGAGCCAGAAAAGAAAACCTCAGTGTACCCTCCCTTCTGCCCTGTAACCACCCCAGCTTGTAAGCAGAAAGTGGACCCTGATTCCTAGAGTCCCCTATGCAGGCTTCTCTCCCAAATAAAGGCCTACACTCCTTTAAAAATAAATAAATAAATAAATAAATAAATAAATAAATAAATAAATAAATAAATCACAGAGATTAGCCAGGCGTGGTGGTGCATGCCTTTAATCCCATTACTTGGGAGGCAGAGGCAGGCAGATCTCTGTGAGTTCAAAGCCAGCCTGGTCTACATAGAGAGTTCCAGGACAGCTGAGGCTGCAGGGAGACCCTGTCTCAAAAAGGCCAAAAAAATAAAAAATCAGAGATCTCATATATTTAACTTAATTATGCACCTTACAACTTTCAGAAAAGAACAAGCCAAACCTTATAAACAGTATAAGGAAAGAAATGATTAAGGTCAAGGCAGAAACTAATGAAATAGAAAGAAACAAACACAAAGAACTGGTTCTTTTAATTTTGGGGGGGAGATCTTTTTAAGAAAGGAATCCATGCAACCCCCCCAACTGTCCTGGAACTCTCTATGTAGACCAGGCTGGCCTTGAACTCACAAAGGTCCACCTGCCTCTGCCTCCCAAGTGCTAGGATTAAAGGTGTGCGCTACCACGCCCAGCAGAACTGGTTCTTTAAAAAGAAAAAAAGACTGAGAAAACCTAGGCCAAACTAACCAAAAGAAAGAGAGAAGACCTAAATAAATAAAACTGAAGTTGAAAGGGGGCGCATTACAACAGATACCAATTAAATTCGGAAAATCCTAAGGTTATACTTTAAGGCTTAAATTCCCCTAAATTCAAAAATCTAAAAGAAACTGTTGGATTTGCAGATGAATATGACCTACTAAAGTTAAACTAAGATTGTGTAGTAGAACAAACAGATTTATAACAAGCAATAAGACTGAAGCAATAATTAAACAAACAAAAAAATCTCCCAAATTAAAAGGTCCAAGCTGAGACAGATTCACTGTAGAATTCTACCAGACTTTTAAGGAATAACTAATACAAATCATTCTCAAAAGATTACACAAAATAGAAAAAGAAAGTATTTCCAAACTCCTTTTTTTTAAAATGTGTATGAGTATTTTGCCTGCAGGAATATAAGTATACCCATGCATGTAATGCCTGTTGAGGCCAGAAGAGGGTGTCTGATCCCCTGGAACTGGAGACAGTTATTAGCCACCATGTGGGTTCTAGGAACCAGATGCAGGTCCTCTGCAAGAGCAGCCAGTGTTCTTAAGCTCTGAGACATCTCCCCAGCCCCCAAACTCCTTTTATAAAGCCAGTGTTACCCTGAGATAAAAACCAGAGAAAAACACAACACACAAAAAAATTTGCAGACCAGTCTCCCTGATGAAAATAGACACAAGAAGAATATTCCTCCCCGCATTCGGGAGCCATGGACGGCCGCCCCACTCCTCCAGACCCGTGGCCTTAAAATGAAATCCCAGGACTTGGATTCATTTGGGAAGAGGCTGTTTGCATTGCCCCTCCTCGCCATAATTGCAAGCCTTAAGGGCTCCTCCGCAGAGGATGTTCTGTGTAAGTATAACTCAACTTGCCACAAGAACACCTGTGTCCCTGACTTTCACCAGGACGAGGAAGGTTCCCCCCATCCCCATCCCCCCAAACTCCCTTCAGCTGCCCCTGCTAGGGATACTCATTCATCCCCAACTAATACACGCTTGGAGGGGGGCCCAGGAAGCTCTCTCCCACCAGAGGGACTAGAGACATCTCGTTCGGCTGGCTGTGTCTTTTGGGTCTCTGTTTCACTTTGCTCACTGCCAACGCCAGGTCAACAAAACAACGGGCCAAGTCAACAAAACAACGGTCCAGGTCCTCTCAGCAATGGTCAATAGGGACTCTGCATGTACTCCTCCGGATGAGGTGATTCACATCTGGCTCTCATCCATCCACAATTCACGGGAATGAGCTTGTCGCTCCCCTCCGTGGTACCACTCCTGGCCTCTTCCCTCAGTGGCTGGCCAGTCAAAGATGGACCCCGAAATTCCCCAGCAGGCCTGGGGGACTGTCTACACACAGCAAGCTCTCTACCCACTGGGCCAGTTCTTCAGCTGCAGGTGTATGCGCATGAATGCAGCTCCCCAAGGCCAGAAGAGGGCGTTGGATACCCTGGAACTGGAGTTAGGGATGGGTGTTATCCACCATGTGGTGCTGGGAACTCAGCCTGGATCCTGTGGAAGACCAGCCAGTGCCGTTAACCGCTGAGCCATCTCTCCAGCCCATGATGAATTATTATAATCAGACAACAACAAAGAAAAAATGAGAGCCAGTCAATTGGCTCTGCAGGTAAAGGCTTTTTCCACCAAGACTGATGACCTGAGTTTGATCCCTGGGACTCACACAGTAGGAGGAAAGCACTGACTCCTGCAAGTTGCCCTCTGACCTCCACATGCATGCCAGGACACATACATACACACCCATGTACACACCCACAAACAAGCTGCGTGTGGTGGTGCACTTTTAATTCCAGCACTCAAGAGGCAGAGGCAGAGAGATGGACACACACACACATATATACATGATTTAAAATAAAACTAAAATAAGTTTAGGAAAGAATCAAACATTATCAGTGTGGGAAACCACAAAGGATGATGGGAAATGTTCAAAACAACCAGAGAGAAACCAAGGGGACAGCCTGATCTACGTAACAATTCCAGGCCAACTGAGACTATAGGGAGACCCTGCCTCAAAAAGACTAAAAAAAAAAAAAAAAAAATAGCAGTTATATACCAAACTTGCAGGACATGAGCAAAAGCTAATCTCAAGATTAGTGGGTCTGGGCAAAGGCATGGAATGTGGGATAAAGGTTCATAAAGGCACACTGAGGGAAGTGCTAAGAGTGTCCCACATCTCGAGACCCGTATGGGCACCTGTAGCTAAAATTCCTTCTTCTGGGGGGGTACGAACAAAATTCACCACCCCCATCCTTGATCCCAGACACAAACCACAAACCAAGGCACAATTTCACCAGGCTTCAGAGCAATGGGTGAGGGTTCGCTTACAGGAGTGTGGGTGTTCCCTTCCACCATCCCACCGCCCACCCCTGCCCCCACCCAACCCAGGCCTAGGGCTGCACTGGAAAGTCTTCACCCAAGTGTGGATGTTGGCTTCTCTACAGCTGCATAAAATGAGGACCCTCCTCTCGGCTTCCTCAGCTATGTATCCTTAGCCCTGCCCCAGACCACCTGCAACCATGGCTGATTGGTTGCTGGGGTAGGGAGGTATGGCTGACTCTTCCTGTTCCCCGTCTCTTGAGGAGTTTAGCAGTCAACACCCTTAGGTCTAAGGATCCCAGGCAACCAGATACAGCTGACTTGGGAAGATGGCGTCTGTCCGTGGTCTGTCAGAGGACAGGCCTGTATAAAGGGATCCCAGGACAGAAGGCATGTAGACCCTAGTAGTCCTGCCCAGGGGTGAATTTAACTTTCCCGTGTTATAGCTAAACAACATGGAATGGAGAAAGTATTGGAAGCAGCAAGAAAAAAACGCGTGTGCTTACAAAGGCAAACCAACTGGAGTTGTAGATTTCTCAGCAGAAACTCTAACAGCCATTAATGAACACATAGAATGATGTGTCTCAAACCCAGAAAGAAAATTATCTGCCAACAAAAATCAGTACATTGGCAAAGCTATCCTTCAGAAGTGATGTAGAGACAGTGGACTTCTAAAGAAGTAGCTAACTCCAGTTCCAGGATAACTCCAGTTCCAGGGGAATCCGACACCATCTTCTGACCTCTGCGGCATTGCATGACACGGGTGCAGAAACCTGCATGCAGACAGTACATTCCTACACATACAGAAATAAATAAATTTTTTTTAAAAAAGTAGCTAAAGCTGGGCATGGTGGCACACGCCTTTAATCCCAGCACTTGGGAGGCAAAGGCATGCGGATCTCTGTGAGTTCAAGGCCAGACTGGTCTAGAGAGCGAGTTCTAGGACAGCTGGAGCTACAGGGAAACTCTGTCTCAAAAGGACAAAAAAAAAAAAAAAGCATCAGAAGGAGGCAAGCAAAATAAAATAAGCTTTCAGCCTTCAACACACTGAAAAGGCATTTGAGATTTGAATCACAAAAGGGAAACCCACATGCCAGGGACACGACGAAGGGACAACATGGGAAAGGTGCAGGATAATTCTGCACCAAGCTCTACCAACCCGGTAGGAGACAGCTACAATGGGATCCCCCTGGAGGTGACCCCAGAAACAGACCTTAGAGGAATAATTGCAGACCTATGCAGAGAAATTAAAGAAAATAAAGAAGAATTCAGAGAACTAAAGAGAGAGAATGAAAAACTCAAAAAGGACCTAGAGGGATACAATGACAAACTTCGAAAAGAACTAAAGGAAGGGATTGACAAACTCCAGAAAGAACTAGAGAGAGAAAAAAAAACGAACACCTTAAGGAAGTAGAAACACTGAAAAAGGAAGCCAACCAACGAAGTAAGGAGCACCAAGAAGAGATTGAGAAACTCAAAAATGAAATGGATATATTAAAGAAATCACAGGATAAAATGAAAAAGGAAATAGAACACTCAAAGCCAGCCTGGTCTACAGAGCAAGCTCCAGGCCAGCTGGGACTAAAGGGAGACCCTGTCTTAAAAATACCCAAAACAAACAAAATAAATAAATAAATAAAAATAAAAACAAGATCCAACTCTGTGCTACCCACAAGAGATTCCTCATTGGGCAGCAAAGATGTCTCAGTGGCTAAGAGCTTGTGTGACTCTTGCAAAGGACCAGAGTTCAGTTCCCAGTACACAAATCAGATGATTCACAACAACCTGTAACACCAGTTCCAGGGGATCTGACGCCCTCTTCTGGCCTCTGCAGGCATTGATTCATATGTGCATAAACACAGACACCTGATACAGTAAATTTTTATATTAATTCAAGAAACTTCAGTGGCAAAGAAACAGAGGGACTTTAAGTGAAAGAATGGAAAATGGCTAAGTGTGGTAGCACGTACCTTTAATCCTGAGCACTCAGGAGGCAGAAGCAGATGTATCTCTGCATTATGTAAAACAGAACAGGAAGGAATTTTTCTAACCCTCCCTCCTAAGCCAGGATCACTCTGGTACCAAAACCAGATAAGATCACAACACGGCAAGAGATCTATAGGCCGATATCTTTGCTGAACTCAACACAAAAATACTCAGTAAACTCTTGCAACGCAAACTGAACAACACACTTTAAAGATCAAACACCATGGGCCAGTGAGGTGCATTGGGAAAGGAACTTCCTGCCAAGCTTGGCAACCTGAGTTCAATCCCCAGGCCCCACGTGGTAGAAGGACAGAATCATCTACCTCAAGTTGACCTCTGACCTCAACACACACGCCGTGGTGTGTATGTACCCCACACAGACCATGAAGAAACGTTCTGGAAATTCTTCAGTAAGTAACCCAGCCATGGTGGAGCACACCTTTAATCTCAGCACTCAGAAGACAGAACCAGGAAGAGCTCTGAGATACAGGCCAGCCTTGTCTACGACAGCAAATTCCAGACCAGCTGGGGCTACAGGTAGACCCTGTCTAATAAGTAATTAATAATAGGCTCTGCATGCTGTTCCCTCCTTGAGAAATGCCTGCCCAGACTCTTAATACCACCTTCACAGAATCCATTCCTAAGGAGCCTGGCAGGTGACACTACATGCTTGCACACACATGTGCACACCTGGTGCTGGGGGCTGCCCTCCCCGTCAGCTGCAGGCCCCGATCACCTCTCCTTCCTAGATTTGGGAACAAAGCCATAAAGAGAAGTGAGAAGCCATGCTAACAGCCACCACTGTAAGAGAAGCATTACTACTGGGTCAAGGTGATGAGTTCTCTCACAATGGTTTCAGATTGAAGACCAGATCCTAAGGGTCCTGCACTGTCCTTCCTGATACCTACACAGAGTAGAGGTACACTACCACAGTGGACTTACCTGAACACACCGGTGTGGACAGAGGGGCGGCGTCTTCTCTGCTCAGACACCTGCTTATTCCCAGTTCAGACTAATCATTCCTGCCACCCACGACTCAGTGGACTCTCCCTCTAGTCCCTCCCAGCCAGTTTACAACTGGCTCACCCATTCCTCCCTCCTGGCTGAGCTGACCTAGAACAGCCCCAACCACCTCTGTTCTGGCCCTGGGCACTTCAGAGGTGAGCTAGATGGTGCCAGAGCTGCCAAGTTGGAGAGCGTGGGTGGAGTGGCTGCCTGGGATGCCTGCTGAGCTGGACACTGACCTCGCTGAGCAAGGCAGAGCCTCCCAGCCATCACCTTCCATGTCCCAGTGCAGAGTCACAGAGCGAAGCTGCCCACTGTTCCCCGCAAGGCAGGCTCCTTTCTCAGGGATGCAGCCAATGTCTACCAGCAGGGATGGAGCGGGCTCCTTCAGGCCAGTGACCTGCAGCCCAGCTCCCAAGTACAGCACTCTCTCCGAAGCTGCCTACCACTGTCTGAAGAGGAGTCTGATCTCGAGTGACACATGTGACTCACCTGCACCTGAGACTGGATCAACAAAGATGGCTCCACAACAGCCTGTGGGTCTTCCTGATGTCAGTCCAGCTGCCGTGTCCCGGTGTGCTGCCAGTGTAAGATCTGATGTGCTGACCACAGGCTTCAGCGCAGCTGGCCCCTGTCAGCACTTCACCCTGGGGGAAGCATGCTGCACTCCAGCCCTGGGGATGACACCCCTGCTCTGTTCTGGTGTCTGCCTCTGCTATGAGCCACTGTCTCCAGCTCTGCTGATGGACGTGAACACATTCCTGTGGTCTGCTGGCACTCTGAGGAGAGCCACCCTGCTCTCACCCAGGCTGACTCCTCTGCTTCTCTGAATGTCAGCACTGTCCTGCCGGGCCTCCTGCCTGGGACACTGAGGGAGGTTTACCATCTTTTCCTGTCAAATCAAACCAAATCTCAAGCTAATAAAAGTCTTCTCATTCACTGCAAAAATAAAAGAAAAGAAAAGAAAAGAAAAGAAAATAGACACAAGAAGCAATAAAATGTTTTTGAACAGAAGTCAGGAACAAATAAATATCACTCATTATGATTAAGTTGACTTCATCCCAGAAATATAGGTATCATTCAACACAAGCAAATCAGTAAATTTAGCTCACCACATAAAGAGACATTATGGACAGATATGACATAGTCATTTCAATAGATATAGAAAAGGTCTAAAAAATCCGACACCCCTTCATGATAAAAAAAAAGCCCTGAAGAGATTTAGAATGAAGGAACAAATCTCAATAAAATATCATAAAACTACAGCTAACAACATGTTAAATGAAGAAAAACTCAAATCAGTTCTAGTAAGGTCAGGAACAAGACATAGATGCCATTATCTGTACTGCTATTCAATGCAGTACTTGAAGTCTTAGCCAGAGCAATAAGACAAAAAAAGGAAACAGAAAGGATACAAATAGGAAAGGAAGAAGTTAAAGTATCCTTATTTGCAGATGATATGATTCTATGCATGAGATGCAAAAGACTCCACCAAAAAACTCTTAAAGTTGATAAACAGTTCAACAAAGCGTCAGTATAAAAAATTAACATACAAAAATCAATAGCCTTTCTATATGCTAATGACAAACATACAGCGAAAATCAGGTAAACAATCCTATTAGCAGTAACCTCAAAAAATTAAAATGCCTTCAATCAATCCTCATATTTGAAAGACTTCTATAATGACAACTTTAAAATAATGAAGAAACAAAAATATTAGAAAATGGGAAGACCTCCCATGCTCATGGATTTGAAGAATTAATATAGTAAAATGGCTATCCTGCCCTCTATTCACAGTAGCTGGAATGGAATAAGTATCAATGTCCATCAGTTTCAATGTGCATCAACTGATGAATGGATAATGACAATGTGATACATATATACACACTGGAATTTAACACACAAAAGAAAAAAGAAATTTTCAGGAAAATAGATGGAACTGAATGCTATAATCAAACTCAATAAGACAAGTAGCACATGTTCTCTTTCTAATGTAGATCCTAGCTTTGAAGTTTTAGATTTCTGTGTTTAAGTTTCTGAGAGTGTCAATAGAAGCCAGGAAGCAAAAACTGAACCAGGGGTTTGGAGGAGGCCTTACAGGAAGAGCCAATAGTAAAACACCTGTAATATAAAAGTGGGAGGGAACATAGGTGTGGAAACATTTAAACAGGGATGGAGATGGATAGGTGGGAGAAAACTGAACTAAAACTAAGGATATATGAAAACTCCATATAGAAATATACTACTTTATAAGCTAACTCAAATACACAATTATATTTTTAAAAAGAGTTTAAATGGTTCCAGGCCAGCTGGGGCTACAGGGAGACCCTGTCTTGAAAAGACCAAAAAAAAAAAAAAGAGTTTAAATGGAAGTACCTAGTATGACTGGATAACAGTGCTCCCAAAGTCATAGGTTCTTAAATTAAAATCCCAGTGATGGGACTGGAGAGATGGCTCAGCAGTTCAGAGCACAGACTGCTCTTGCAGAGGACGTGGGTTGGATTCCCAACACCCACATGGCAGCTAAGAACAGTCTTTAAGCCAGGCGTGGTGGCACATGCCTTTAATCTTAGCACTCAGGGGGTAGAAGCAGGTGGATCTCTGTGAGCTCAAGGCCAGCCTGGTCTACAGAGTGAATTCCAAGCCAGCTGGGGCCATAGGGAGGCCCTGTCTCAAAAAAAAAAAAAAAATCCCAGTGGCAAAAGTGTCAGATACCTTGCTATAAGTGGATGGGCAAGGAGACTCCCAAGACTGCCGTAACAGTACAGGCTATTGCTAGTGCTCTTGATTACCCACTATAACTAGATAGTAAGACCCTATTGCTGAAGACACCACATACTTTGGTTAGAAAACAGAGAAATCAATCTCGAATTAGACTGTAAGATCTCTTCCCTTCTGGCTAGTACTCATAGTACCTGAGAGGCTAAGTAGTTCTCTAATATTTAGGGGTAGTCATTAATGGTATTACCTACTTGTACATCCTACATACTATAATACTGTTATGCCAGACAAGGTATTCAAGTACAATAGTGGTATGAATGTTTGGGGTAACCAACTACTTTCCGACTGGATTTGATGCATGTTCCACAGGAAGACAATACATGCCTAGTTTTATAAGCCTGGTCAAAAACCTATGACTGGGGAGCTGGAGAGATGGCCTAGCGGTTAAGAGCACCCACTGCTCTTACAGAGGACCTGGGTTCAATCCCCAGCACCCACACAGTGGCTGAGAACTGGCTTTAACTCCAGTTCCAGGGGAATCCGACATCCTCTTCTGACCTCCACAGCATTGCATGACATGGGTGCACCAACCTACATGCAGACAGTAAAAAAAAAAAACTATGACTGGAGAGGTCATAGGCTCTAAAGGGGAATCTACTACTGCTGTCTTATGGGATAGCAATGCTATGAAGCAAGCTGCCTTCTAAGTATTGATGTTTATGCCCACAAATTAGTGCTGCTCTCAGTGATGGACAGGGAAGCTTCTTTTTATTTATTTATTTATTTTTTTGGTCTTTTTGAGACAGGGTCTCCCTGTAGCTCTGGCTGTCCTGGAATTCACTCTGTAGACCAGGCTGGCCTTGAACTCATAGAGAATCACCTGCCTCTGCCTCCTGAGTGCTAAGATTAAAGGCATGTGCCACCATGCACAACTTAAAGACTGTTCTTAACTGCCATGTGGGTGTTGGGAATCAAACCCAGGTCCTCTGCAAGAGCAGTCTATGCTCTTAACTGTTGAGCCATCTCTCCAGCCCTGTCATTGGGATTTTAATTTAAGAACCTATGACTTTGGGAGCAGTGTTATCCAGTCATGCTAGGAACCTCCATTTAAACCCTTTTTTTTAATTTTCATTTTTTATTGATGCTTTGTATATTTCTTTTTTTTATTTCTTTTTATTGATGCTTTGTGTATTTCATACATTTTCCAATTCAGTTCAGGCATATATCCCCTTCCCTTCCCCCCACCCCACCCCTACCCATCCCAGATCATGCATTCTGCCGTAACTTTTCTGCATCTTTCTGTTTTGTTTTGTTTTCATTTTTTTAACAATAAGTGATAATTTGTGAGTACAAGCATCCTTCATGTAAAACCAATTTGCAAGCAGTTGTGCCCAAACCCACACAGCTCATGGGTCCCACCATCCAGCAGGGGGGGCTTGTATGTTCAATCAAGTTGATCAAATGAGTGTCCAGTCTATATTGTTGTAGTTTCACCATTCACCCCAATCGCAGCCCTTACATTCTACCGCGCCCCCTCTTCCACAGATTGCTCCCTAGGCTTAGAAAATGGGCACAGGTGGATGAGAAGCAAAGCAGTCTACTTTCTCTGGAGCTGTTGTCTTGGTCTCTAGTCAATTCTGGCTGTTTTCTTTCATGGGCTGCCAGCTTGTCCAGGCATAACCTTTCAATCCTACTAATGAAGCACATGCAATTAGATATATAGGTATTTAAACAGTATAATATATAGCCTTTCGATCCTACTAATGAAGCACGCACAATTAAATATATAGGTATTTAAACATTACTAATTGTTATGGTAGGTTACTTAGGTATAGACATAGATGTTTGGATGGTATGTTAATCCATGAATTGCATTTTCTTCTGTTAAGTATGACAGGGTCTTCTTGTGGTTTATAACATCTCCTAACCATTAGAGGATGTAAGCTTGTGGCATCAGCCGTGGGTTATTCCTCCAAGGAGAGAGCTAATAGCCAATTAAATTTGGGATATACAGACATATGGCTGCCACTGCTGCACAGTATTTCTAGGCAGATGAGGTGTAGCTGGTGCTGACGGAGGAGTCTTGCTTGACTCAAGGAGACCTATATTTGCTTTATTGGTTTAGTGGCCTTTTTAAACCTCCATTTAAACCCTTTTTAAAAATATAATTGTGTGTTTGAGTTAGCTTATAAAGTAGTATATTTCTATATGGATTAATGGCGTTAGCCACCATGCCCGGCAGAAGCTTCTTTTTATAGGGACAGCAGTTAAAGCAGAAGCTCATAAATGATCAAAAATCTCAGAGAGTAAGTGACTTTTCCGTACTCAGCCGTAAATGTGACACCCACATCTTCAACTCTAAAGCTCATGGAGCATGCATAAGAGAGGGCTGAAGTGTCAGAGCTGGAGGATGAGGAAGAGTGCTATGAAGCAATGTCTTCCAGGTATCTTGTGGCCATTGCAATAATGAATACACAGTAGCTACAGGTATCTGCACAAGACTGGACCCTTCAGACATAGAAACTACAGATACCTGCACCGGATTGAGCCTTTAACATTCCATCATGGATGGGGAGTGTGCCTATAAATAACTCCCCATGTATGTTCAAAGCAACCCTTACTAAACTCAGTGGATAAAAAAACCATGAAAGTGGGAGAGGAACTAGCTGGGAAGGAAAGGGGGTTAAGGGAGAGTGGGAAGGAAACAAAATAAGGTAACTGAGGGTTAACATAAATCATACATTGTACAGATGTATGAGTTTTTCAGAAAGAAAAATACATACAGAAAAAGATTTGTCGGAGGGGACAGTGAACAAATGTGAAGTGTCCAGGTGCAAGTGTGTGCAGGTGTTTGTGCATGTGTATGAAAGCCAGAGAGTGTGTCTCCTATCACTCTTCACTCTGTGTGTGTGTGTGTGTGTGTGTGTGTGTGTGTCACCCACATGCCCGTGTGGCATATGTTTGATGGTGCACTCACTCTCACCCACACAACTGAGGAGACCATTCCCTTGAGAGAGCACCTTTCCACTTTTCATCCAGCTAGCCTGGATGACCCACAAGCCTCGGGTATACTGCAGCACAGGGACACCTGGGTATGTAGCCATAACCAGCTTTGTCTTTGCATGAATGTTAAACATTCAAGCTCAGGTCCTCATGTCTCCATAGCAAGCAGTCTTACCCACTGAGCTATCTCCCCATCCCTATCCATCTTTTTTAATTTTTTTATTTTTTATTTTAATTAATTTTGGTCTTTTTGAGACAGGATCTCCCTATAGCCCCAGCTGACCTTCTATGTAGAGCAGGCTGGCCCTGGACTCACAGAGATCCACCTGCCTCTGCCTCCCAAGTGCTGGGATTAAAGTTGTGCACCACCACACCCGGCTTTATGAGGAGTGTTTTTATTTGAGGAAGAAAAATTAGAAAGGAGAGATTGAAGCCAGGCGTGGTGGCGCACGCCTTTAGTCCCAGCACTTGGGAGGCAGAGGCAGGCGGATCTTTGTGAGTTCAAGGCCAGCCTGGTCTACAGAGTGAGTTCCAGGACAGCTGGGGCTACAGGGAGACTCTGTCTTGAAAAGACCAAAAAAAAAGGAGAGAATGAAGAGAACAACCAAGGACTGGAGGATAGAGGGCAGATTCAAGTATCATAAGCAGTACATGCAAAGCCAATTATTGTGTGGCTTTCCCTAGGGAGATGTGAAAAAAAATATTTATTCACTCCAGACAGAGCACTGAAGACAGAATAGAGAAATTATTACTGGAGCCAGGAAAAGAGCTCAGTGGGTGAGAATGCTATCTGCATGGTATGAAGACCTGAGTTCCAATCCCCAACATAACAGCCAGGCATTGTTGCCCATTCCAACCCCAGAGTTGGAAAGCACAGTCAGGCCTATTCTAGGAGCCTCCTGGGCAGTCCGGCTCACCGAGGACAGTGAGCTTCAAGTTCATCGAGTGAAGGTGTCTTGTTGCAGGTACATGCTGGAAGATGAGACACGGAGGCTTTCTTTTCTCTATGAAGCAATTTATTTACCCTAGCACCTGCCCCCAAAAGACAGAACCTCAAACAAAGATAGACTCAGCCTTTTATGCACTCTGTAAGTTTCCCTTTTCAGTTCAGAATCCTTGTCTGCCACAAACAGTATCACACATATCCTGATTGGGTACTCTGTGACCAGGCAGAACTGTGTTCCTGCAATCAGGCACAGATCATGCTGCATTCCTTTGTCCTTGTTCTGCGAGGTTCACAGTCTCAGGGAATAAGGTACAGTGTGATAGAAGAGAACTCCCAACATCGTCTGGCCTCTGAATAGTCATGCATGTGTACATACACCAAGACACACATGTGCACACAAAAGATACATATACGACACGTAGAAATTAATTAATAAAAAGAAATTGTTCCACTCGTGTCTAATTTAATGAACCAGGGAGTCTATTGGCCCAGAGTTGTGCCTGTCAAAATGCATTTTCTTTTTTTTTTTCTTTTTTTTTAATTTTATTTCTGTATGTGTATGAATGCACTGTCTGCATGTAGGTTTATGCACCCGTGTCGTGCAATGCTGCAGAGGTCAGAAGAGGGCATCGGATTCCCCTGGAATTGGAGTTACAAATGGTTCTCAGCCACCATGTGGGTGCTGGGGATCGAACCTGGGTCCTCTGTAAGAGCGGTCGGCGCTCTTAACTGCTAGGCCATCTCTCCAGCCCCCAAAATGCATGTTCTTATGAATGTCTCCTCAGTGGATAACCAAGTCCCAGGAGCCAATAGCAGCAAAACAAAGGCCCCACTTCAGTTTGTGTGAATGATTCTCTTGGATCAATTGAAGTATGGGTAAGGGATTACTCACATTACTGATGGTTGTCTCAAAAACAATTCCATCACCAAAAAAGCCCACCCTAACATGGGCAGTGATCCACAAAGCTGCATCCTGACTCTCTCTTCATGTTTCTCAGGCAGCTAGGCCAATTAATTGGATGCTCAATTTCAAACTCTCCTTCTTTCCCTCCCTCTCCCCTCCTTTCTTCCCTCCCTTTCTTCTCTCTCTCTAGCAACTGTTAGTACTTATATAGTCTTAGAGAGGGCTTTTTGCAGCCTGTAACTTTCAGAAACTTCCTGAACTTGGTAAGTTTCATTTATTTCTGGGCTTTGTATGTTTTGTTTATGACCTAAGTCTCTATTTTTTTTTTTGAGATAAGGTCTCTCTGTAGCCCCAGCTCACCTGGAACTCACTATGTAGACCAAGCTGGCCTTGAACTCACAAAGATTCACCTTCCTCTGCCTCCCAAGTCCTGGGATTAAAGGTGTGCACCACCTTCAAAGTCTTATAATCCTTCTTCCTCTCTCTAGGAAGGATTGTTTCTACTCAGAGGAGATAGTTCCACAAAATAACACCTGAATTAATTAAATAACAATGCACTTATGTTCAATAAAACATAAGAAATAAAATTTAAGTGATAAAAAATGGTTTGAGGGGCTTGAGAAATGGCTCAGTGGTTAAGAACCTCTTGCAGAGGCCTGGGTTCAATTCCCAGCAGCCAAATGGCAGCTAACAATGGTTCATAACTCCTGTTCCAGGGGAATCTTCTGACTCTGTGGCATTGCATGACATGGGTGTACTTACATAAATGCAGGCAATATACTTATACACATAAAATAAAAAGTAATAAATAAAATATTAAAGAGGCTTGACAATAAGCCAGAACAGTTCAGTGGTATGTAGTAAAAATTCAATATAAGGTACATGTTATTACTCATTTTGTACTAGCCACATTTACAAAAAGAAGGCAGAATTTAGAGAAATGTTTGAAATGCACAAAACTTCAATCAAAATAATAATAATATTGTTTATTTCAGCAAGTACATCAAAATATTATCACTTTAATTTTTTTGTATGGTTTGTTAGGCACCAGGCTAACCTAGAATAATCTACATCCTCTAAGCTGGCCTCAAATTCTTGGTACTCTTCATGACTCAACCTCCCAAGTGCTGGGTTACAAATACGAGCCACCATACCGGGCTTTTATTTCTCTTTTCATCAGAAACATGGTGAAATATAAAGGTTTAGAAATCAAGTGGGCTGGAGAATTGGCTCAGTGATTAAGAGCACTGACTGCTCAATTCCCAGCACCCGCATGGTGGCTAACAGTTGTCCATAACGCCAGTTCCAGGGGAGTCCAAAGCCTTCTTCTGACCTCTGTGGGCACTCCACAACATGGATGCACATGCAGACAATACACTCATACACATTAAAAAAGTAAATAAAATATTTTGAAAAATAAAGGTTTAGACATCAAGCAGTAGCTGGTTGGAGTAGGTAAATTCAAGGAGCATGGGAGCATGTAAAGGCAAGACAGGCAGAAGTTGATTAACCAGATGGAGAGCGAGAAAAAAGGAATTCAAGTGGCTTCGAACCAAGAAATTGTGCAGTGCCGCCATCCATCGAGACAGGCAGTGTGATACTGCAAAGCCTACTGGCGGGAGGGAAACTGAGGACACACAGACCAAGGAATAATAAATTTATTTTTCAAAGGTGAGTTCCAGATGAAATGAAACCCACAACTGATTTTATATCTAAAGAATAATTGAATATATGGGCATGGTGCTCAACCTAGTCTGAGCTCAGAACCAGCCTGGGGTACATAATGAGATCTAGATCGGCCTGGGCTGCATAGCAAAACAAACAACAACAACAAAAGCTCGGTGCATGGTGCTCAGTAGTCTGTACCTGAGGGACAGAGTAGAGAGTAATCAGCACATGGGTCATAGAATGTTTGAATGTTTGAATGGGCGGGAACACGGGTCTAGATTTGTTAAAAAATAAAAATAAAATAAAATAAAAATAAAAATAAATTTATGTGAAAAAAAAAAAAAAAAAAGAATGAGACTGCGCAGAAGTAAGGAAAGACAAGTGCCCACGGGTAACATTCTGGAAAGAAAACACCAAAGAAATTATTAGTGGTGTTTATCTCGAGAAGGCAGACTAGGAAAACCTGTTTGTTCTTTTATTAACTTGTATTCTTTAATAGAAGAGGCATTGTTGTGTGATACAGAAAAGGAAAACCAGGAGAGATTTGGTTTTCACCCCCCCCACACACACATACTATGATCTTGAAAGGTGCTGAAAGTGACTTCATTCCAGTGGGCTGAAACATTCCACCATGATTTTTCCATGTACTTCCATCTTTGAGTCTGGGAATGGGAAGGATTCAGGTGTCTGGCTGGTCGAGGAGATAATTACTGACTCAGCCACTCAGGTATGGCACTAAAAGTGATCCAGCTGGGCCCCTCCCTTTCCCAGTAGGTGGACAACTCTTTCCTTATCTCTCAATAGGGATCAAAGTGGATGGACGGACGAACTGTCCCCAGAACTTGGTTGTCAAGACTGAAATATAGCTAAAGTCAGAATAAAGAACAGCTGCCTTATCCACAGATGCAGCATGAAGCAGACTCAGGGAGGTCACTCCTCATCATCCCCCTTGTTGGTGGCAAATAGCTGGTGAAAAATCAGTATGTAACAGGTTGAGGTCATCGTTCATCATATGTATAAATAAGCACAATTCTGTGTTGAAAGGGCAGAATCCAGAAATGTCAACCAAGAAAGGATGCAAGCACAAATTATATGAAAATTGAAAGGAAATCAGTCAAAATGTTTGACATTTTGTATTTCTTTTTTTAATAGTTTTATTGAAGTTTTGTGCATTTCTTACATCATTTCTCAGTCCAATTTAGACTCATTCCCTTTCCATGCATCCCACCCCACCCGAGTTTATGCATTCTGCCATACATGTCTTGTATCTTTTTCTGAGTCTTTTTAAAGTTTTTCAAAGCAAAGGCTTCTTTGGGGGGGACTTTACCATTTCAGTCAGTTATTTCTCCTCATTCTTTTGTTGCTCCCTCCGATTTGTATTGCTTCAACATATGCATATATATATATGTGTATATATATATATATATATCTTACACATATACTAAAATTATATCATCTGAAAAAAAACTGAATGTTATTTTTCAAATCATATTTCAGGGTTCATATTTTTCCCTTTTAATTTTATATTACTTTAAAATATGCCTTCATTGAGATGGGTCTATAGAAAAAATATATGCCTACATACCCTCCACCCATACACCAAGATTACAAAGTCTGAAAATAAGTGGTAGGTTAATTCTAGAGCCTGTTAAGAGATTCACATTATAAGAGCACAGTTGCTTTCAGATAAAGAGGAATATAACATTGATGTTGCTCAGTTTGCCTTACAACTAGGTACTTGGTGCTAGCATCCACAGATGAGGTATACCATTCATCATTTGTTTTTCTGGGACTGTTACTTCACTAAGCATAGTATCTTCTAGTTCCATCCATTTACCTGACATTTTGTCTTCTTTTTTATCAAATCTAGACCCGTGTCCCCCACCCAATCCCCCCACCCCACCAGAGCTCACGCATTCTGCCAAACATGCTTTTCATCTCTTTCTCAGTCTTCCTCAATATTCTCCATGTGGAAGTTGACTGTTTTGAGCAGAAGTTCACTGTTTCAGTCAGTTCTTTGATGCAGTCTTTTCTGTTGTTGTTGTTGTTGTTGTTGTTGTTGTTGTTGTTTCCAATATGCATCACTCCCAACTGCTTGGGCAAAAGCTCAAGGGGCCGTGCACAAGAAATACTTACAACTAGGTAATTGGCACTAGCATCCACAGATGAGGGATACCATTCGTCGTTTGTTTTTCTGGGACTGTGTTACTTCACTCAGCATGATGTCTTCTAGCTCCAGCCATTTTCCTGCAAAGCTCATGATGTCGTCTTTCTTTACTGCTGCATAGAACTCCATTGTGTAGATGTACCACATTTTCTCTATCCACTCATCAGTTGAGGGGCATTTGGGTTGGTTCCAGCTCCTTGCTATTGTGAAGAGAGCTGAAATAA
>VZQC01014507.1:277222-317647 GCA_009823505.1 Rhizomys pruinosus
ACACACACACACACACACACACACACACACACACACACAAACCACCTGAATTGGAGGATTTTCTTTTTTCTTTTTTTTTTTTTACTAAATGATGTCATGCTTTCCTTAAGGAAGTGTTTGAAGGTTCCTCCTTGGCTCCTTGGCTCCTTGGCAAGCCCAACCATCATTCTTGCCCTTGTGCTCCACACTGGGGTCTTTCCCTCCAATGGTCCCCCAAATGAGTTCCAGTAAGCATGCATCCTGTCTTGATCTTCTTGTACCAGCCTCCATGATATAGCCTGGGTAGTCCAACAATGGCAGTCTTTACTCTGATGAGGCTGAAATCCCAGGAGCTACTCAGTCCACAAGCTGGGTATCTCAGTAGTCCCCATCTGGCATTGAAGATTTGGAGGATTCTTAGAGAGACATGAGTCCTCAGTCCATATTAGAGGGTTAAAAAGCTGTGTCTCAGCTTTTTTACTTTTTAACCTTCCAATGTGGACTGAGGACTGCTGAGATACCCAGCTTTGAACTAAGCAGCTAATGGGAATTCAGCTTCATCAGAATATGGATTGCCATTGTTGGACTACCTCAGCTGTATCATGGAGGCTAATGCAGGGGGATCAAGACAGGATGTGTGCTTACTGGACTTCATGTGGGGGACTATGAGAGGGAAAGACTCCAATGTGGAGCACAAGTGCAGGATTGATGGTTGTTTGGGCTTGCCAAGGAGGAGCCTTCAAGCACTTCCTTAAGGAAAATATGACATCTTTTAGGAAAAAAAGTCCTCTAATTCAAGTGATATGTGTATGTATGTATCTATATATTTATATGTATATATATATATATATAACTGTATATAAATGTATATATACTGAAGCAACACAAGTAGGAGAGAACAATAACAACAAAAGAACTGGAAAAAAAAACTCTGGAAAGACTCAGAAAAAGATGCAGGCCATGTATGGCAGAGTGCAAGGACCTGGGTGATGTGGGGGGCATGGAAAGAGAAGTGACTCTAGGTTCGATTGAGAAATGATGTAAAACTTATGGAAAAAGTTTAATAACAATAAAAAAATAATTTTGTGAAAAAAAATCTGTGTCTCATGTAAAGAAAAAAAATTTTAATGATTGAAAAATAGGGATAGAATATGGTCTTATAAATTTAAAGCCGAGAGTATAAAGCTGATCTCGGACAATTGGTCTTTACCCATGTAAACAAGTTTATAAGTGACCCCACACCTGGTTTTCTCATTCACATCCCATCATTCACATTCCATCATTCACATGCACATCATCATCTAGGCCCTGCTTCTAAGAGAAACTGAGGTCCTGTTTCATGTGAGGAAGACATCAGCGGGGATGGGCTCAGGCTGCAACTCCAATTCCACACGAACAAGCTACTGACCCTTTACAGATTTTAGTTTCCTCAACTGTAAAGGGAAGAATAGGTCTGTGAAAGTTTGCATTTGGTATCAACTTTACTGGAGTAGGTGGTTCCTAAGCAGTGGACAAAGGACTGTCTGAGCTCTTCAGTTGTTGTTTTTTAAAATATTGGTATTTGAAATAACTGAACTGAGATAAGGAGGTGATGTGCCATCATCTTGTGGGGGGCAGTAATCCAAGGGCCTAAATAGGCCAAAGTGACGGGCAAAGGTGAAGTTACTTTCCTTCCCTCTTAGAACTGGAACAGCCTTTTCTTTCAGTTTTGGGGCACAGGAATTATACTAATCCCCTATTCTCTGGCATGGAGTATACAGTACCCCTGCCCTAGATTCTCACACCTTCAGCCTTGGTGTGAAAGTCACACCAACAGTTTCCCTGGTTCTAAAACCTTTGGACTTGCCTGGGCCGCAGTGCTGGCTTCCTGGCTCTCCACATTGCAGATGCACAGAAATTCTTGGCTTCTATAACCATGTACACCCGCTTTCCTGCCAATCTCCTTCCATACATTTCTATGTACATCTTTTTTTTGGGGGGGGGTCTTTTTGAGAAAGGGTCTCTGTGTAGCCTCAGCTAGCCTGAAACTCACTCTGTAGACCAGGCTGGCCTTGAGCTCACAGAGATCCGCCTGCCTCTGCCTCCCAAGTACTAGGATTAAAGGCATGCACCACCACACTCGGCTTATTCTATGTATATCTTTTCGATTCTGTCAGGAGAACCCTTTACAAGGCCCCACTTCCAACTAGCGAGGATTATTTTAATATTGTAGAAAGCATTCATTGTGACATGTGGCATGTTAATTACCATTTCTTACCAAATTATAGCCATTAAACATCCTCACATAATTGCTTCACAAAGGTAGTCTAAAGAATCACACCAATGATAGATTTGCCAAGTGAATGCAGAAGAAGAGTTGCTGAAGATGTGGACATGGCTCCCTGAAATCTTTTTTTTTTTTTTTTTTTTTTTTTCAAGACAGGGTCTCCCTGTAGCCCCAGCTGTCCTGGAGCTCACTCTGTAGACCAGGCTGGCCTTGAACTCACAAAGATTCATCTGCCTCTGCCTCCCAAGTGCTAGGATTAAAGGCGTGCGCCACCATGTCCGGCTTCCTGAAATCTTTTTGTAACATCTTCAGAGATTGTATTCACATACCTTTTGTCTTGTGTTTTCCCCTAAAAGGACAAGAAAGCAGAGTACACTCTCAGTAAGATGCAGAAGCAGTAAGAATAGGATGCAAGCATCTTGAGAATCAGCCATTCCATCCACCCACTCCACTCAGTCAGCATCTGCAGATGCCCTTTCACAGTCATGCTGTCATCCTGATGTGAAGATCTGGGGCTCAAAACAACCAGTGGCATCTGTCACCATGATGTAGAAATAGTAATTCCAGGCCTAGATCAGCCAAGGGAGCCATGTATTCTTCTCATTCTTCTTCCTTTGTGGGTTCCTCCTTTCTGTATTTTCTTGAGGGACCTCATCTCCATCCTCAGATATTTTCTCTTATTTCTTTCCTTTCTTCTCTCAAGTCCCTGAAAGACAAATGTGAGAAAAAAGTAGAAATGCACCAGCAGCTGACTGTGCTTCGAGTTTCTCCAAACAACCAGAAGGCAAAGCCCTGATCCTTCAGTAGACTTCCACACCATTCTAGTAATAAGTTAGCTGGCTTCACCTGTCATATGTTACAGTTTTATTCACAAATGAAAGGAATGCAAGGACTGGAATATCACAGCCACTCCAGGAGAAAAGCTCAATCTCCATGTGCCTGTGACTCTTGGCATCTGATATACTTAGGGATATGATTTCACAGTGCAAGCAATGAGTCCTACAGATTTTTTTATAAGAACAATGAGATCACACACAGAATGATTCTAATCTCGTGTTTATTCTCACTAATACTAGAGTTTGCACTAAATGTTAAATTCTAACATCAGGGCTGGAGAGATGGCTTAGCAGTTAAGACCACTGACTGCTCTTGTAGAGGACCCAGGTTCAATTCCCAGCACCCACATGGTGGCTAAGAACCATCTTTAATGCTGGGCATGGTGGTACATGCCTTTAATCCCAGCACTCAGGAGGCAGAGGCAGGCAGATCTCTGTGAGTTCAAGGCCAGCCTGGTCTACAGAGTGAGCTCCAGGCCAACTGGGACTATAGAGAGACCTTGTCACAAAAAAATATTCTAATATCAGAACTCTGGGAAGACTTAAAATAGTGAAGAGTGAGATCCAGTCAGAGTGGCATTTTCAAACATTGCTTGGAGTGGGAGAGAGTGAGTCCACGTATATTCACTGCCTTACTGAGCAGAGAGACTCTTTCTCCATGATCAACACAAAAAGCCTAGATACTCAAGAAACATGGATTCATTACTGATTCAACCAGTAGAGGACAGAAAAATCTGTGCCTAAATTGAAAATGTACAGACTTTGCTATTATTTCCTAAGCAATACAGGATAACAACTGTTTACATAACATTTGCATTGTATTAATCAGCATAAGTAATCTAGGGAAAGCTTAAAGTATCCAGGAGGATATACATAAGCTATAGAAAATATAATGCCATTTATGTAAGGTAATTGACAATCCATGGATTTTGATATGAGTAGTTACTATGTTCAATAACTTGCAAATATATAGCATGCATATTTTTTTCCGATCAAGTCTCATTTATTGTATAGAACAAAAGTAGAATATAAAGGTTAGGGAACGCGGGAGCATTGCTAAAACACAGGGCACCTCGGTGCTTACATATGGCAAGAATGTGCAGATACAGATCTTTACTTAAGGTGAACATTTGCAACATCTCCTGTGAAGTTACACAATGGACTGCAACCTCCTCATGATTATTTCAGTGCTGGGAAGCTGCTAGTGGAAAATTACTAGATGGCTAAACATGTCCAAGAGCCATATATATGCATAACATGCATATTTTAACACCATGACAATTCCCATTTTCATGTAACTAGCTTTACTAACATGTGCAAAAAAGAAATGTGTCCTGTGTTTTAAATTTTTCTCTTAATGAAATTTTTATAATTCAATCCATAAAAATTAATAAAAATAAAATGTCTAATTATAAATAAATATAAATTATTTGTCATAATAAACTGGGTTTCATTTCCAAAGCACTCGTCTCTCTACTTATGAATCCAAAAGTTATAATTGTGCTCAAGACTGAGGAAGACAAAGGCTTTAGAGTCCCTTTCCCAAATATTTCTCTCACATTAGACAGGGACATAAGTTTTATTTTCACAGGAAAGTTACTATCCAGAGGACTCTGAAAATTCCTAAATTTTGGATTAAGACCTTTTACATTCCAATGGCTCCTTCAATTGCCTACCCACCAAGCATTTTCTGTGATACCTGTGTAAGTATGGTTTTGGAATTCCCATTCTTCATGAGAATGGCTTCTAGGGCAGCAAATGATGCAATTCTGGGAATCATGACAAAGAAGAGATTTAAATGTTTAAACATTAAATTACGGGAAGGGCCAGCAAAGTGGTTAAGAATGCTTACTGCTGTTCTTCCGAAAAAATAAGTTTGGTTCCCAGGACCCAAGTGGTTCACAACCACTTATAGTTCCAGCTCTAAGGGATCTAAATACCCTCTTCTGGGTTCTACAGAAACCTGTACACAGGTGGTATAAGTCCACTTAGACACACATAAATACACACAAATAAAAATAATAAGAATACATCTTTTGGGCTGGAGAGATGGCTTAGCAGTTAAGAGCACTGATTGCTCTTGCGGAGGACCCGGGTTCGATTCCCAGCACCCACATGGTGGCTAAGAACTGTCTTGGGCCAGGTGTGGTGGCACACACCTTTAATCCTAGCACTTGGGAGGCAGAGGCAGTGGGATCTCTGTGAGTGCAAGGCCAGCCTGGTCTATAGAGTGAGCTCCAGGCCAGCTGGGACTAAAGGGAGACCCTGTCTTGAAAATAAAATTAATAAAAAAGAAAATTAAATATATTTTATAAATAAATAAATAAAGTTCTAAAAAAAGAATAAATCTTTTAGGGACCGGAGAGATGGTTCAGAGGTTAAGAGCACTGGCCACTCTTGGAGAGGACCTGGATTCAATTCCCAGCACCCACACAGAGGCTAACAACTGTCCTTAACTCCAGTTCCAGGGGAATCTGACATCCTCTTCTGACCTCCATGGGCATTGCATGACACAGGTTCACTTATACGCATATCATCAATACACTCATATACATAAAGTAATGAATAAATAAATAATAAATCTTTTACAATATAGACTCATAAAATTACTGCATAAACAGGATATCTGTAAAAATATCTAATTAGATGTCATATTTAAATAAGAATTATTAATTTTATGTATTTGAATGTTTTGTCTGCATGTAAATCCTTCCAAGATATGCAATTTCTGAAGAGGCTAGAAGAGGAGGTAAAATCCCTTGGAACTGGAGTCATAAATGTTTGTTAGCTACCACATGGGTGCGGGAAACCAAATTTGGGTTCTCTGTAAGAGCAACCAGTGCTCTTAACCTCTAAGCCATGTCTCCAGCCCTGAAATTTTATCTTCTCAATCAGTAAGAGGTTTCAACTATCATGAGACAGCAGAGTTATTGTTTAAAATATTAAGAAGAACATTCCAAGGCTAACTTTATTGATTGCTACTCCATAGTAACACAGCAAAATGAAGGGCTCCAAGCCTGAAATTAATATGTGAGAATAAATACAAGCATGGTCTTTATAATGAAATCATAAACATTTTAGAAGTAACATAAAGATAAAAATGTATGTCATTTATTTTTAAAAAAGCAATAGAAGTTGTAAGGAAAATTAATTTAATTATATAAAATTCATATGAAAATAAACACAAGGGCTAGACAAATGACTCTGTTGGCAATACACTGGTTTCACAAGCACAAGGAATTCCATCCTTAGAACCCACATTAAAAATGCAGAGGCCAGGAGTGGTGGAGCACACCTTTAATCACAGCACTGGGGAGGCAGAGGCAGGCAGATCTCTGTAAGTTCAAGGCCAGCCGTGTCTACATAGGGAATTCCAGGACAGCTGGATCTACACGGAGAACCTGTCTCAAAAAGACCAAAAAAAATTTTAGACAAAGAGAGAAAATATGACATAAAGTGAAAATCACAATTTGAAAATAAGCACAGCATAGAGAGTTCACAGAATCCAAATTTATTGAAAGAATTGTGATGATTTCTCAGCATCTCAAACTTTCCACCTACTCCAATCCAGGATGCTGGCATCTGTTATGGCTTGGATATGAAGTATCTCCCAAAATAACCTCACATACTGAAGAGTTGGATCCCAGCTGGTGGTGCTGTGTAAAAAGTTCTGGAAATTTCAGGAGGGAGGGTCTAGCTTGAGGAAGTTGGTCACTGGGAATGTGCCCATTGGTATCTAACTTGTCCTGGTTCCTCTTTCTTTCTGCTTCCTGTCCACCAAGAAATGAGCACCTCTAATAGCAGCTCCCGCTGCCATAATGTTCTGCCTAACCATGGGCCCAGAATCAACACAGGCCAAGACTAGGAAGTGATACCTCTAAAACCATGAGCCAAAACAATTCTCCCTTTCAACTTGTTTTGCTCATTTATTGTTAGAGTCATTAGAAGTCTGACTAAAAGTCCCCACGCTGTCAAAATCTGTGCACTTTTGATCTTTATCTTCTCCGCTGACTAGCATTCAGCATAATTGGCTGAGGGCCCTTGTGCAAACATTCTTTTCCTTGCCTTCTGCCCCTGTACCCCCTTTCTTTCCCTTTGATCTTTTACCACTGAAATATGTTTGCTTCCTCTTTCCATAAGTTAATAACTGTTGGATTTCCTACAACGTTTTAGAGTACTCTTCCTTACCCCCATTTTTTCTCACTTTTACTGACTTCTAAATATTTTAGCCACCAATATCTTGGGAACTGGGTTTCAATTTCTAGCCGCATTCTAATTTCCTTAGTTTAGTAATTAACTCAGTGCCAGGTGTGGTGGCGCATACCTGTAGTCCCAACACTCAGGAGGCAGAGGCAGGTGGATCTCTGAGTTCAAGGCTGGCCTGGTCTACATAGTGAGTTCCAGGATAGCTGGGGCAACATGGAGACCCTGTCCCAAAAAGACCAAAAAATAATAATAATAGTTAACTCAGAACTCTCCTTTAAGGTTACTTCCCTCGGTATTTCATAAACATACAGACTCACTTATCCAAACATGAACTGTTAAATAAAAATTACTGGCCAGAGGGAGTGAGGGTTGCACAGGAGTGGATACGTACAGCTATATGCTACATAATAAAGAGCACGGTGCCAGGCAGGAAAAACCTCCCTTCAAGTTGTGAGTCAGAGCAGTCCAAGAGACTCCCAAAATAAGACAGACTGCTGCCATAGCCCTTGATTTTATCCCAGAACTTAAAGGTAAGATACAACTGCTGAAGACAAGACATACTTTAGACACAAGACTTAAAGCAATTGAGCTGGAATTGACCCAGAAGCCTCCACCCCAAAGATTACCTTTCATGGTATCAGAGGACAGTATGCAAGCTGGCAAGGGGAAAAAAAACTAATCAATGGTCCTACTCACCTGTAAAGCCTAATAAACACAACCACGACTGCCCCAGCAAACTATGTCTATTGGTGCAGAAATGGCACTTTTATCGTGAAGGTAATCAACAGCTGTCTAATTGGACTTAACACTCACTCAGTGGAACAGAACTCCTATGTGGCAATAAACATATCCAAATACATATGGCTGGAGAGGTCGTAGATCCTAAAGGAAAACCTACTTTTGTCACCTCCCTAGACCAATGTAATTTCTTACTGTACTCTAAAAATCCTTATATTTACATCCTAGTGTACCTCTCACCACTCATCAGAAAAGCTTCTTGCAACATATGGAGACTATTACAGAGTTCCACAACTGGTCAAACATGGAGAATAAGTGTCTGTGAGAAGCCAAGCCATAAGTGACACATCTACAATGTAACCTCTACGGCTAAGGCTCAGGGAACAAATGGAACAGGGTGGAGAAAGAATATTAATGCATCTCATAGTTCTCACCAGTGAAGTTATGCAACAGATGGGGATTAACCCAGAAAGCAACAATTGGCCAAAGAGTAGAGAATAAGAGACTGCAGAGGGGTATCCCTGGGTAAGACACCCATACCTAACCTCTGCCAGCCAGACTACTGCAGAAAAGAGGGCAGAAAGACAGTAGGAGCCATGAGTGGTAGAAGACCACATGGAAATGAGAGTTTTCTAGACATCTGGGAAGTTAGTCATAAGAACTTACAGCCGTGGTGACAGAATGACCCATGCAAGTTCAAACCAGATAAAACCAAACACAGAAGCCCCAACCTGAGATGGGAAACTACTGGAAACTGGTGACTACCAGAGGAGGGAGAGTCGGTTTTCTTTAAGGGAATGATGCTAGATAGGTTGATTAGACTCATACTGATGGACATTTAGGTACAGAAATTTGTGTTGGTAGGCTTTAACATAGATGACAGATTCCATGAAAACTACTTATGGAGCTATAGAATTTTCAAAAAGGGAAGGATGTATAAATGTGCTCAAGATCCACTGTATGAAATTTACAAATTTTTTTTAATTTTTAAAAATATATAGACTCGGGCTGGAGAGATGGCCTAGCGGTTAAGAGCGCTGACCGCTCTTGCAGAGGACCCGGGTTCGATCCCCAGCACCCACATGGCGGCTGAGAACCGTCTGAAACTCCAACTCCAGGAGAACTCCAGCTCCAGGGGAATCCGACGCCCACTTCTGACCTCCGCGGCATTGCACGACACGGGTGCACAGACTTGCATGCAGACAGTACATTCGAACACATACAGAAATAAATAAAAATTAAAAAAATATATATATATATAGACTCAGGATGTGACCCAGTAACATTATGGTAACAGGACTACCTGTCCCTGTCTCCTCCAAACATATGCAGCACAACCTCAAGAAAGTAACTTTCTACTTGGGGAAGAAAAGGAAGCAAACACCAAGTCATAACATAGGAGCCTGTCGGGGCTGGGGAAGTGCCTGGTTCGTCTGTGAAGTTTCCAGCAAGAGTAGGAAGAATCCTTGCATTGCCTGACCTCAGATTAGAAACTGCAAACAACCCAACCTCATTTCCAGACAGAGCCTTCAAGCCTGCTTTTCCAGAAACTCCTGTTTAATGCCATAGAAGATACCAAATGTGGATCTGGGAACCTGAGCTTCCATCGCCCTCTAGTGCTGAAATAGCAACAACACACCAACAGCAGGACTACTGCAAACCTGGACTTCAGTTGACACCTAGTGCTGAGCAGTAGAAGCAGCTACTGGCTCAGAGAACGTAAGTAATGCGCTTAGCATTTCAGGAAAGATAGACACAAACAAAGCCGAATTACAAAGAGTGAAAAAATATCTAGTCCTTCAATATGCAGGCATTGCACAGCAAGAAGCATCAGTAACTTTCATGGATCATTACCTCACCTACCAATGAAAATGAGTTAGACCAGCTGGGTCAGAAATTTACGGCAGCCACTGTAAGGAAACTAAATATTTTCCAAAGAATCCTGAGCAATAATTTATATTTGACAGTGAGTTAGAAGCAATTTTTTAAAAATCAAACAAATTCTGGGCTGGAGAGATGGCTCAGTGGTTAAGAGTGCCGACTGCTCTTGCAGAGGACCAGGGTTTGATTCCCAGCATCCACATGGTGGCTAAGAACTGTCTTTAAGCTGGCCATGGTGGCACAAGCCTTTAATCCTAGCACTCGGGAGGCAGAAGCAGGTGGATCTCTGTGACTTCAAGGCCAGCCTGGTCTACAGAGTGAGTTCCAGGCCAGTCGGGGCTATAGGGAAACCCTGTCTCAAAAAGGCAAAAAATATAAAAATAAATTTTAAAAAATCTTGAGCTTAAAAAAATTAAGCAAAACTAGGGCTGGGCATGGTGGCGCACGCCTTTAATACTAGCACTTGGGAGGCAGAGACAGACAGATCTTTGTGAGTTCAAGGCCAGCCCGGTCTACAGAATAAGTTCCAGGGCAGCTGGGGCTACAGGGAGACCCTGTCTCAAAAAGACCAAAAAATATTAAGCAAAATTAGGAGCACAATAGAAAGCATTGATAGAGTAAACACAATCCATCAAACACAAGAAAAATTTAGTGAGCTTAAAGAGTATTGAAAGGGTATTGAAAATACACAATCAGGGCTGGGCATGGTGGTGCATGTCTTTAATCTCAGCACTTGGGAGTAGAAGCAGGTGGATCTCTATGAGAGGCCAGCCTGATCTACATACAGAGTTCTAGCCAGCTGACCCTACAGGGAGACCCTGTTTGAGTAAGACCAATAAAAATAAAAATGCACAATCAGAAGTTTAAAAGGAAGACTGAAGAGCTTTGGAAATGCTTAAGGCAATTCTGGAGTAATATTAACAGAGCAAATATTGGAGCTTGAGAGATGGCTTAGCAGTTAAGAGCACTCACTGGCTGCTCTTGGAGAGACCTAGGTCCAGTTCCCAGCACTCATCTTTAGCTCTAGCTCCAGGGTATCTAACACCCTTTTCTGGCCTCTTTGGCATTCACAACACAGGTAAATGTCACAATGCAGGCAAAACACTCATACGCATAAAATTTAAAAACTTTTTAAAAGACTGATGTGTCAATTCCAGTGTACTCCTTTTGAAATAAAGACATTCACAGATAAACAAGAGCCAGAAGAATGAATCACCATCAGACATGTGCTCCAAGAAATAATACATAGTTTTTTTGGGTTTTTGGTTTTTTTTTTTTGGTCTTTTTGAGACAGGGTCTCCTCGTATCCCCAGCTGTCCTGGAACTCACTCTGTAGACCAGGCTGGCCTTGAACTCACAAAGATCTGCCTTCCTCTGCCTCCCAAGTGCTAGGATTAAAGGCGTGCACCACCACGCCCGGCTTCCAAGAAATAATAAAGGGAGTTCTTCAAGCTGAAGGAAATTGATACCATTGAAAAGAAGAAAACACTGGAAGGTATAAAATCCACTAATAACGAGCTAACTCTGTAGGCAGAAACAGAAGAGAGACCATGGTAGAAACTGCAGGTTGCTCACATATGTTACACAAGGTTTATGATGACTTGACCGAGATGTGTCCCCAATAGGCTCAAATATTTGGATACTTGGTCAGGGGGTGGCACTATGTAGAGAGGATCATAAAACCTTTAAGAAGTATGGCATAGTTTGTATGAAATGTACAGAGCTTCAATAAAACATTGGCTTTAAAAAAAAAGAAGTGTGGCATAGCTAGAGGTAGCATATCACTAAAGATCAGCTTTGAGAGCATATAGCCTTGCCCCACTTCCTCTCTCTCCTTCTTCTCCTTCTCCTTCTCCTTCTCCTTCTCCTTCTCCTTCTTCTCCTTCTCCTTCTCCTTCTTCTCCTTCTCCTTCTCCTTCTTCTTCTTCCTTCACATGCTTAAAGAGGTGAGCATGTGCTGGATAGCTTTAGTGTCAACTTGACACACCTGGGTTGAGGGAGCCTCAATTGGGGAATTTGCTCCATTGGATTGGCCTGTGGCCACATCTGTGGTGTATTGTCTTGATTGTTGAGCAGTGACAATATAAGAAGGCAGGCTGGGCATGAGCCAGAGAGCAAGCCAGGAGCAAGCCAGTGGACAGCATTCCTCCATGGCCTGTGCTTCAGCTCCTGCCTCCAGGTTCCTGCCCTGAGTTCTTACCTTGGGTTCCCTGAGTGATCAACTGTGACCCAGGAGATGTAAGCTGAATAAACCCTTTCCTCCCCAAGTTGGTGTCGGTCAGAGTGTTTTGTCACAGCAATGAAAGACAAACCAGGACAGAGCACTTAGCTTTCTGCTCTAGCTGCCTCCCCTGCCATAATGGGCTCTTTTTTAACTATCTTTATTGAATTTTAGTGAATTTCATATACTATATCTTAATCATATCTGACCCCTTCCCTATCTGTATCCCTCCTATAGCCCATCCACAAGACCTCATGCATTTTGTCATATATATTAAGGCCTATTGAGTCAAGTTTGGGTACTCAGAGGTCACTTAGTGTGAGTCTATCCACTGGAGCCTGTTTAGCCTGTCTAGTGTCACTCCCTTGAAGAAAATCAACTCTCCCTCACCCAGAAATTACCAATTACCAATAGTTCCTCTCCAAAGTTGTGGCCTCCTGCCCATTTCCCCAGTTCTATGCTGGTTTTGTCTGACTGAGTCAGCAGGGTCTTGCGCATGCTCTTACCATTGCTGGAAGTTCATGTGAGCAAGGTTACAGGAGCCACAACTAGCCAGACTGTAGAGAATAAGAGACTGCAGAGTGTGACTCCCTACACAGGACACCTATATCAAACTTCATCTACTCAGGGCTCAAGGACAGAACCATTGCAGAAGAATGCTCACACTAGAGAGGTGTTTGTCCTATACAATATTGCTCCCATTAGAAGAGTGTTTACAGAAGTGTTCACACTAAAGAACACTGCTCACACTACAAGTATTTACACTAGAAAAGAATATTCACATGCCCAATACACTACAGGAAAAAGTTCACACTACAGAAGAGTGCTCACACTACAAGGAGAGTGCTCACACTCCATAAGAGTGCTCACAATACAGAAAAGAACTCACATACAGAAGAGTAGTTACAGTACAGAAAGTGCTTAAACAACAGAGCTGTTTCCTCTGTGTATTCCCAATAATCTCTAGAAAAATCACTGGTTCTCATTGAAACAGATATCAATTTCCAGGTAGGCAGATCTCTGTGAGTTCAAGGCCAGTCTGGTCTACAGAGTGAGTTCCAGGCCAGCTAGGGCTATAGGGAAAACCTGTTGAAGAAGAAGAAGGAGAAGAAGAAAGAAGAAGAAAGAAGAAGGAGGAGGAAGAGGAGGAAGAGGAGGGGGAGGGGAGGGGAAGGGGGAGGGGGAGGGAGGAGGAAGGAAGGAAGGGGGGAGGGAGGAGGGAGGATGAAGGAGAAGAAGAAGAAGAAGAAGAAGAATTAGGCTACCAAGTGCAGTACAAGAAATATAATCAAAAACAAATCTAGAGTTACTAACCTGTCTCCCTGCCTCAGGAGGTGGATAATCGTGCAGCTATACTTTCTACTTGATCCTGCTGTACATGTAAAAGTACCCTTGAAAAAAGATTATTTTTATTTATTTTTTTTGAAAAAAGATTTTTTTTTTTTAATGTCAATAACACTGGGCATGGTGGCGCGTGCCTTTAATCCTAGCACTCGGGAGGCAGAAGCAGGCATATCTTTGTGAGTTCAAGGCCAGCCTAGTCTACAGAGTGAGTTCCAAGACAGCTGGAGCTACAGGGAGACCTGGTCTCAAAAAGATAAAAAAAAAAGGTCAATAACAAAATGAATAGGTAAATTTTAGTTCTATAATATCTTCACCTAAAGAGCTTAATTTCTTGATGTACGTTATTCCTGCCTAACTACAATTTCCCTTAACTTGTATTTCTTCTATTCTTGAGTTAATGATTAACAAAAGGTGAGGAACAGTGAGGGTAAAAATCCAGGTGCTGGGCTAAGAAGACCTTAACTGAGCCATAGTGCAGTGCAGAGTGTGTTCCAGGCACACTGGAAACTATGTCCTTGACCTCTAACCTCAAAAATTAAATCCCACAGTGGAGTTGTTACCTCTGTTTAAACATGAGAAAAATGAATCTTAAGAAGGCCAAGTAACGGGGCTGGAGAGATGGCCTAGTGGTTAAGAGCACCGACTGCTCTTGCAGAGGACCCGGGTTCGATCCCCAGCACCCACATGGCGGCTGAGAACCGTCGGTAACTCCAATTCCAGAAGAACTCCAGTTCCAGGGGAATCCGACACCCTCTTCTGACCTCCGCGGCATTACACGGGTGCACACACCTACATGCAGACAGTACATTCATACACATAAGAAAATAAATAAATAAATTTTTTTTAAAAAGAAGGCCAAGTAACTTGCCTCATATTTATGTGAATGATGGCTTTCTTAGGGAGACTAAGTGACAAGACTATTATATATTATTCCTGAATTAGCAATCCCAAATCTATTCTACTTAGCAGCAACAGCTCTGATATGTCTCTGTATGAAACTGCCTACAGTGTGACTTTTAACAAGGTTCTAATTTTAACAACTTTATCATGAAAGCAAAATAATAATAATAAGTAGGTCTTTAGGAATTAGTCTATAATTTTTATAAGAGGAAAATGTTAGTTTAATGCTATCATCAAAGCCAGGGAACTATAAATGAGACAGAGAAATAGTATCAAGAAAAATGCACTCGAGTATTTAGTGGATAAAATGGTAACTCAGAGCTAATAAAGACAAGCTCGACACCATATACCCCATCCTTTGGGGTAACTAATGATGTTTTAAACTAATCAGAATTGTTTTCTAATTTGGGAAACAAACAGATCACTGCAAAACTGTCACCTTAATCCTATCATAAATCATAAGCTATCTAAACAAGGTACTGTAAGCAGAAACTTCTTGCAGCTTATGATATTCCATTTCTGAGGCCCACTGAATTTTCTCCTAAAACATAACTATTAGGAAAGGCTCAGGGCAAAAAGCCAAGATGGCATAGACCGGAAGGACCTAGACCGGAAGGACCTAGACCGGAAGGACCTTTCCTTCTTTTCTGCTCTGGTGCTTGCGTTTGCCTGAAAAAGATCACCAGATGGAGTTCCAAATTCCCATGAGACCGCTGGACCTGATTGGCTGATTCCAACACCTCACCATCTCCTCCCCTGACCTTTAAAAGCCTCTCCCTACCTCCCACAAATACGCTTTTCATGGCCTCTGGCCATGGATGAGAGAGAGAGAGAGAGAGAGAGAGAGAGAGAGAGAGAGAGAGAGAGAGAGAATTTCCTGGAATAAATGATATACTTTTAATTCAGACTGATTCTGCCTTTCCCTTAGTGTCGGTTATACTTCTCAATAATTTCCTCAACTGTGGGCCATGACCCCATATGAAGTCACATACCTGAATGTAAAGTTTGTGGAAAGTTTGCAACAGTAAAAGGTCACCATTCTGGATACCTTAGTTGTCAACTTGAAACACCTGGGTACAGGAAGCCTCAATTAGGGAATTGCTTCCATTGAACTGACCTATGGCCATGTCTGTGGGGCAATTTCTTGATTGTTGAGGGATGGGGATGGGGGACAGCTCACTGTTGGTGTGCCACCCCTGGGCAGGTTGATTTGTATTGTATAAGAAAGCAGGCTGAGCCTGGGCCAGGGGAGCAAGCCAGTAAGATGCATTGCTCCATGGCCTGTGCTTCCGCTTCTGCCTCCAGTTCCTGCCCTAAGTTCCTACCTTGGGCTCCCTCGTGATGAACTGTGACCTGAGAGATGTAAGAAGAATAAACCCTTTCCTCCCCAAGTTGGATTTTTTGGTCAAACTAGATCACTCTCTGAATGCACAAACCTGCAGTGACTCAGCAGTTCCTGGTAGCGCTTGATTGTGCTGCACTGCATGATATGGTTGCAGCCTTGGCTCTGAACATGTAACATGTGCTCTTTGCACTACACAGCCATTATTGTTAGGTCTGGGTTTCACAGAATCCCATGGGACACACAGATGTCCACTTCCTCCAGACGCTGTCAATCTTATGACCTCTTCCCTTTTACCTGAGGTACCACCCTGTAGCTATAAAGGGGTGTGCCTCAGTTGCCATCTTGCTGGCTACCCCACCATGTACCAACAAGTAGTCATATTTTCTGAAATATATTCCTAGAGTGACTAAGCCTCATGTGCCTGTCTTTCATCAGGCGTTTGCACCGTTATAATCTAATAGTTATACCATGCAAAGCCGACAAAAAACACCAGGAACAAAGACTGGAGAAATGCTTCAGTGGTTAAAAGCACTTACTGCGGCTGGGCATGGTGGCGCACGCCTTTAGTCCTAGCACTTGGGAGGCAGAGGCAGGCAGATCGTTGTGAGTTCAAGGCCAGCTTGGTCTACAGAGCGAGTTCCAGGTCAGCTGGGACTACAAGGAGACCCTGTCTCGAAAAGACCAAAAAAAAAAAAAAAAAGCACTTACTGCTCGGCCAGGCGTGGTGGCACATGCCTTTAATCCCAGCACTCGGGAGGCAGAGGCAGGCAGATCTCTGTGAGTTCAAGGTCTACAGAGTGAGCTACAGGCCAGCTGGGTCTAAAGGGAGACCCTATCTTAAAAATACAAAAAAAAAAAAAAAAAAAAAAAAAAGAGCACTTACTGCTCTTCCTGAGGACTCGAGTTTGGTTCCCAGCACCCACACACTAGTGAACACCCATCCTTAACTCCAATTTCAGTGGCTCCAAAGCCCTCTTATGGCCTCTATGGGCACTGCATGGATGTGGTCTATTTACATACATGCAGGCAGCACAATTATACAAAATAAATAAATAAATAAATAAATAAATAAATAAATAAATAGTAAAAGGCTTACTAGAAATAACTGTTTAGATTAGCTATTATGTATTATACTGTATATTATGAATGTACATACGAAGTTTTGTGCTCCTATATAAACATAATGGTTTAGTTACTAAAAACAAAGACTTTTAACACTTTACTACCATCCTGCTTCAGCATGTATCAGATTAATGTGTCTTTGTATTACAATGTATTGGAATGTATGATTTTAAAAATTGTTTGAGACAGGCTTGGTGGCCCACACCTTTGATCCCAACAGTTGGGAGGCAGGGATTAAAGGCAGGTCTCTGTGAGTTCAAGCCCAGCCTGATTTACATAGAAGTTCCAGGCCAGCTGTGGCTACTACAGGGAGACCCTGTCTCAAAAAGATTTTTTTTTTGTCTTTTTGAGACAGGGTCTCTCTGTAGCCCCAGCTGTCCTGGAACTCACTCTGTAGACCAGGCTGGCCTTGAACTCACAAAGAAGCGCCTGCCTCTGCCTCCCAAGTGCTAGGATTAAAGGCGTGCGCCACCACGCAAAAAGATTTTTTTTTATGTGTCTGAATGTACTGTTTGCATGTAGGTTTGTACACCCATGTTGTGCAAAGCCACAGAGGTCAGAAGAGGGTGTCGGATTCCCCTGGAACTGGAGTTAAAGACGGTTCTCAGCTGCCATGTTGGTGCTGGGGATAGAACCCGGTCTTCTGCAAAAGCAGTCGGCGCTCTCAACTGCTAGGCCATCTCTCCAGCCCCTCAAAAAATATTTTTTTAAATGTCTTATTTAAGCTGAACTTGGTGGTACATGCTTTTAATCCTAGCACTTGGGAGGCAGAGGCAGGTGGATCTTTATGAGTTCAAGGCCAGCCTGGTCTACATAGCAAGTTCCAGGACTGCTGGGGCTACAGGAAGAGCCTGTCTCAAAAATACAAAAAAAAGTAGAATATCAAGATAGGAAGACAATATGAAAGAAATTGATAAATCAAGTAAAGATTATGAATTAAAAAAAAAAAAACCAAAACTGTGAGATGCTATGAAAAGACCAAACCTACAAATTATAGGGATAGAAGAGGAAGAAAACTCACAGGATAATGACATGGCCCAGTTCTTCAACAAAATTTTAGAGGAAAATTATCCTAAATTAAACCAAGAGATACCTATACAAGTATTAGAAACATACAGAACTCCAAGCAGACAGAACCAGAAAAGAAATTTTCCCTGCCATATCATAGTTAAAAACACTAGATGTTCAAAGCAAAGAAAGGATACTGAGGGCTATAAAAGAAAAACGAGTTACCTACAAAGGAAAACCTATTAGAATTACAGCTGATTTCTCAATGAAGATGATGAAAGCCAAAAGAGCCTGGTCTAAAATATTCCTGGTTCTAAAAGACTGTAGATACCAACCCAGAGTACTTTATCCAGCAAAAATGTCTATTACAATTGAAGGAGAAAGGAATATGTTCCATGATATAAAAAAGTTGAAAGAGCTTGGAGCTTGCAGTCCTTGACTGGCTCTGTTGGGATCCTGGGAGCTGACTTCCACAGCCAGAACTGGGAACTGACTCAGCTCCACCAAGACACTTCAACTGGTTCAGGTGATCCTATAGGGACTGGCCATGGAGGAGAATCTGTATTTGGAAAACTGTATGGTGATCAAGCAAGCTTTTTTGAGGCAGAAAAAATGCCAAGAATTAAGCACAAGAAGAAAGGCACTGTGTCCATGGTGAACAATGGCAGTGATCAACATGGATCTCAGTTTCTTATTACTACAGGAGAAAATCTAGACTACCTTGACGGTATTCATACAGTATTTGGTGAGGTAACAGAAGGCATGGATATAGTAAAGAAAATTAATGAGACCTTTGTTGACAAGGATTTTGTACCATATCAAGATATCAGGATAAATCATACAGTGATTTTAGATGATCCATTTGATGACCCTCCTGATTTATTAATTCCGGATCGATCACCAGAACCCACAAGGAAACAATTAGATAATGGTCGAATTGGAGCAGATGAAGAAATTGATGACTTCAAAGGAAGATCAGCTGAAGAAGTAGAAGAATTAAAGGCAGAAAAAAGAGGCTAAAACTCAAGCTATTCTTTAGGAGATGGTGGGAGACCTACCTGATGCAGATATTAAGCCTCCAGAAAATGTGCTCTTTGTATGTAAATTGAATCCAGTCACCACAGATGAGGATCTGGAGATAATATTCTCAAGATTTGGGGCAATAAGAAGTTGTGACATTATTCGGGATTTGAAAACAAAAGAATCCCTCTGTTATGCATTTATCGAATTTGAAAAGGAAGAAGACTGTGAGAAAGCATTCTTCAAAATGGACAATGTACTTATAGATGACAGGAGAATACATGTGGATTTTAGCCAGTCTGTTGCAAAGGTTAAATGGAAAGGAAAATGTGGACAGTATACCAAGAGTGATTTAAAGGAGTATGAACAAGAACGAGATAAACCATCCAATTTAGTTCTGAAAGATAAAGTCAAGCCCAAACAGGATACAAAATATGGTCTTATACTGGATGAGCAGGCAGAAGACTCAAAATCGAGTCACTCACACACAAGTAAAAAACACAAGAAGAAAACCCATCACTGCTCTGAAGAAAAAGAAGATGAAGATTACATGCCAATCAAAAATACTAACCAGGATATCTACAGAGAAATGGGTCTTGGTCATCATGAAGAAGAGGAAAGCTGTTGGGAGAAACAAGAGTAAAAAGAGAGACCGACATCAGAACCGCAGTCGCAGCCGATCTTGAGAAAGGGACGGCCACCACAGCAACAGCCACAAGTCCAAAGACTGAACAGATCCACACGAAAGAGAATGGAGCAAAAAGAGAGACCAAAGCAGACGTCCAAGGACATCCAAAGACAAAAAAATTCTAAGTATAGATAAGTAGGAAGAATCAGAAATGAACGGTTACTCGTTTACTCTTACCTGACTTAAAGTAGCAGGACAAATGCTCAGATTTTAGGCCAAAGGATGAAGATTCTGCCTGTTATTTTGTTTTCTTTTTATGTTAAAATTATAGTGTTTGTATTAATATTGATAATGTAGGGCACTGAAAGATAATTGGGCATTTTCTTTGTATACTTTTTTGTACTGATTTTATTGTTAAACAGACATGGTAGCACTCATTTAACATTTTTCATATTTTCAGTCTTTTTAAATGAAGTATTTCATATTACAGAAATACATAAACATGCATATAAGACATAAACAAGACTAAATAGAACTATCTGTGTACCTATCAGCCAACTTATGAAATAGAATGTGACTTATTTTAGAAGTTCTACATGCTCCCTTTCCAGTAATTTACATGTTTCCTTTCGAGGAATTGGTTTTCTGAGTTTTGTGTTTGTTCCCTTGCTTGTTGTAGATTTACAACATGTGTTTGCCTAAATGAATTGTTAATTTTATACATTTTTGAATTCTATATAAATGGCATAATGTGGAGCTGGAGGGATGGCCTAGTGGTTAAGAGCGCCGACCGCTCTTGCAGAGGACCCGGGTTCGATCCCCGGCACCCACATGGCGGCTGAGAACAGTCTGTAACTCCAATTCCAGGAGACCTCCAGTTCCAGGGGAATCTGAGACCCTCTTCTGACCTCCGTGGCATCGCACGACACGGGTGCGCAGACCTGCATGCAGACAATACATTCATACACATAAAAATAAATAAATAGGGGCTGGAGAGATGGCCTAGCGGTTAAGAGCGCCGACCGCTCTTACAGAGGACCCGGGTTCGATCCCCAGCACCCACATGGCGGCTAAGAACCGTCTGTAACTCCAATTCCAGGAGAACTCCAGTTCCAGGGGAATCTGAGACCCTCTTCTGACCTCCACGGCATTGCACGACACGGGTGCACAGACCTGCATGCAAACAATACATTCATACACATACAAAAATAAATAATAAAAAAAAAATTAAAAAAAAAATTAAAAAAAAAAAAGAAACAAAACCCATCTTTTTTTTTTCTTGTCTCCAAAAAACTTACCTCACCTTTAAAAATATTATCCCGAGGTGAAACAAGGTTAAAAAATAATTCAAGTAGTTGGCACTAAGAAAGAAGGAGGAGTCACTATGCTAATACTAGATAAAATAGAATTCAAGGCCTTTGTTTGTGTTTTGTGTGTGGGATATTTGATCACTAGGTAGAACATCTTTGGGGGCAGATAGACAGGCTTTTTGCCAGGCCTATGTAGTGTGTTTCTGAATATCTGGAAAGATTTGGTTGATCAAAGCCCACCCCAGGACTTGTAGGGTCACTTTAAGGTCTTTATTTTGTGGTGATGTATTTGGGAGAACTGCCCCATTCAACTGGATGGGCATAAACATTGCAAAATTTAGTAGAAAATAAGATACTTGTACTGGATTGATGTGGTTAAATGTTTCTAGAGTAGAATGGTATAAACATTGAAGCCAGTTTACTAATGGTCTAAATGGGATTATAACCACACAGGATTGTGGTTGGTTTTCGGTCCATTCCTGGCTTGTACTGGACTTTGAGTTGTAAATTCAGATTAAAGGGGCATGGACAAGTAATGGGTTACCTTTGACTACTGAAAGATATTTTTTGGTCTCTATTATGCAAGTGTTACTTTTGATATCTGATCTGCCCATTTCAAGATAACTTGACTCAGGAGAAGCTAGGTTTATTTCCCTGAACTAGGGGCATGCACCCCAGGAGACAGTTTGGAAGGACTTGGTAAATTTTTTCAGCTTAATTCTGGTCAACAGGTATGTTCCCTGTTATTGGAAAGCTATAAACCAGGATATGGAGTTTGGGGAAAGTAAAGAGAATACTTAGGTTTGTAGTAAATCATTTATATTTATGATATGCCTAAAATTGTTTAAATTTCTCTTAATGGCTTTCCCTGCTTATCCTATGGTGTTAAATTTCTTTCAATGTTTATGCAAGGCTTCTTGGGCTTTTCTTAAAGCTTTATTTAAATATGATACAGTAATTAAATGTACCAGATTGGTGTAACATCTTCTTTGGATCCTTAATTCCCATACCTAAGGTCCATTCCAATTTGACCAAGTAATTTAAGGGAAAATTTTGTTCCTTGCCCTGAGGTCAATTGGTCTCAGAAGATTTTTTACAAGGACATCTCTTAAAATGTTCTGCAATTTTGAGTCATCAGGCTTCCTGTGCAGGGAGGTCTTGGAAATCCACCAACAGAACCTTAGCCAGTATCCAGCCTATAAAGAGGAAGCTCAATATGGAGGAAAGTTGCCTTGTGCTCCAAAGGGAAGCCTGTTCTAGCAAGACCTTACCTTGTCCTCAGTAGATGGAAGTGGTTAAGAATGGCCAGAAGGAGCCAGGAGCTCCACCACCCCAAAACGCAAGTGCTCCCTGAAGACTAGAACCTCAAATGACGTTGAGAAAACAAAGTTTGTTTAATCTGGGCTAACTGTGTGGACTTAAGCATCCAAAAAGAAAGTATGACCAAAAGATAAATAGTCAATATATTTCTTTTAAAGCCTGAAAAATTGTGCCTTCGCATATTGGGTGTAAAGTTATATGAAATAATGTTAAACTGGCATAAAAACCTTAGCTCTTGGCCTTGATTTACAGAGTAGGGTCACTTGCAGCCAAAGGACAAGTTCACTGTTGTTGTTAATTAATGCTCAATAAGACAAAAAAAAAAAATCTAAGCCGGGTGTGGTGGTGCATGCCTTTAATCCTAGCACTTGAGAGGCAGAGGCAGGTGGATCTTTGTGAGTTCAAGGCCAGCCTGGTCTACGGAGTAAGTTCCAGGACAGCTAGGGCTACAGGGTGACCCTGTCTCAAAAAGACAAAAAAAAAAAAAATTAATGCTCAATAATAAAATTTCCTCTTTCTTTCTAGCAAATATCTAAGTGGAAACTCAAATCCTAACTATTAAAAGCCTGAAAAGAAGATTCTGAGTTCAGACATAATGGCCAAATGAACAGAAGGAGAAACCTAATAAATGGACACTTTGAAACCCCTGGTCAAGAAATATAAATGGACTTTAAGCTGGACATTGGAATTCATCCTATTCTTAATTCCCCTGGTCCCCTACCTAGATCATGTATCTAACCACTCCTGCCTTCATTTCGCTTTCATGGGCACCAGTCAAGGATTTGTTTCCCTCTATAGTTAAGCTTGGGGGTCTTTTAGATTGACCCTCTGAATGGGGGCTACCCCCGTTGCCAGACCAATGTCCCTTTTCAGCATAGAAGAAATCAGAGTGGCTGGAGTCCAGATTCCCTTCTGGCTATTGGTGTGAGTCTTTTCAGAGGGTAACAGAACTAAACAGGAGCTAGAAATTGATTAGGCAGTTTAGGGATGAGGAACCTCCCCCCCAGATTAAACAGACTTTTTCTCAGCTGAGAACTCAAGGCTTCCTGGACCAGCCAGTAAACACATATCCTTCTGGTAGCCCTGAAAGAGCAGGAAAAGTAGAAAGAAAAGAAAGGGAGAAGGAGACAAAAAGAGGCGTACATACCAAGCCCCTCAGATTGATTCTTTATTTCACCAGAATAAGAAATGGAAATTCCCCCCTCCATTTTTTTGTTCTTGTTGCTTTGTTTTGTTAATGTTATTTTGTATTGTTTCTGTTTTCCTGTAAAAAGAAAAAAAAATAAAGGAAAAAATTTTTTTAAAAAAAGAAGAGTTTAAGCCCTATCCTAGAGGACAATTCAAGAACTTGTCTCACTCATTCGGAAATTGAAGTAATCAAATTAAACTCATCTAAACCACAGGCCACTGACAGCATAACTCTAAAAAATGACATTCAGTTTTGTACACTATTTTCCACAGTAATTATCCCCTACCTAGTGGTCAATTCTGGGTACCATCTTGCCAAGGAGATAAGTTGGGTCAAGTAGGTATCTGGGCTTGACTGAATTGACAGTGTTGTCACATGTGTGTTCTACATGTTGTCTTAATTAGGGGTATTGACAAAGAGAGAGCTGTTCCTCTTAGTCTAACAGAAAGGTAAGTTTACTTCCTGAAAATGTACCCACAAGAATGGGCTTTTCCCTATGGCCAGCATCCTTGATACAAATGGGAGTCTGGCATCCAATAAGACTGCGCCCTCAACTGACCAGCATGAAGATGTGAGAAAGCAGTATTTGTGTTCATATTCAGCCATGAGCACAAGACTGCTAAGTCTAGCAAGATGGGGAACCCATTGGAAATGTGTGGAGAGAGAGTCCTAATCAACTAAGTGTTGGTACTCCAATTAAAGGTCAAGTAACCAAAGATAGCAGTCCTGCATACAGTCTGGCCAATGTGACTGCAGCCCCAAATGAGTCTAAGAGAGAACCTTTTAAAGGGGAGGCCAACAGAGCAAAGCTGGCTACCACTTCTGGCCCACTTAGAAAATGTCAGGGTGCCTTTAAGCAGGATAAGAAAATTACAGAAGCAAAAACCCAGCAGTTAATTATGTCTATGTTTCAAGGTTTGGACGTGCAGCTGGGCAGTAAGGAAAGGAAAGGGGGGGGGGACCAGGCTGCTTGGAATCTGCTGTGCAGCCTTGAGCTAGGAATAAAATAAATGGTTTCTCTGTTCAAAATGGAGTTTTTCTGATCATTACAATCTCTCTGACTTAATTTAGACATGTTCTAAACTGGCCTATGCTTAAAAATAAAGACCCTCTTGATTTACAAAGCTTTACTCCAAAGCCACACCCATCCAACTGGTCAAGCTAGACTAGCCTTGAAGGGAGGATATAAGCTAAAACTGGCCATGAATTGGTCATGAAGGAAAGGGGGAACTCACCATGCTGGAGAAAGTGAAACTAGTTGTCAGTAAATCCCTCAGATCAGCAAGTCTGGCCAAGAACAGGAAATGCTAGGCCCAAACACCATCAGCCACACCCCCTCACCCTTTAGCTCAAGAGAACCATGGCAGTAAATATCTGAACAGACACAGAAGTAAAAGAGAAGAGGGAAGAGGAGAGTGCTTGCAATATGTGTGGATTCATCCTGGAGAGCCTGCTGCCCTCAGCCACACCACACACGAAAAGTGAAAAGGCTCCTAGAAAGAGGGCAAAAAGACCCTTGTCTTCAGGGACTAGAGGGGATGGTTCCCCTTCTCTCATCACCTTCAAGAACCACGAAAGAGAAGCTTTGGCCAGAACATATCAGTTGCAGGCAGAAAATAAGGTTTCTCCTCAAGGAACTAGAAGAACTTCTTAGCATGTATACTAGAAGTTGCTGGCAGGCTAGAGTCAGAATCTGGCAGAAGACAGCCAGAGGCCATCGGCTGCCTCCAAACTACTCAGACCCCCACCACAGGATACCAGAGTAAAAAGCAGCCATGAGAAATTCCTTATGCAGGCCACCTTATGCAGGTGGTGAAGAGTTCACCAAGACCAGTTTTACCTTCTATAGGGACAACCCAAGAAGTGGAGAGAAACAGCATAGAGCTTTTACTCAGGCAGTATTTCAAAGTCACCTTGACCTGGAACAGTAGCAGCAATTCATTCCCATGAGATAACATAATAACTGTTTTGCTTGGAGGCAGCAGTGTCCTTACCTCAGGGCTCAGAGTGTTCCCAAAACAACCTAGGCCTGTAGTTAGAACCTGCCCACTACAACCATCTAGGGAAGGCTTCCACAAGCAAAATCAAGTTTCTATTTGCCTGAATTTTGTCACTCAATGGGAGTCTCTCGGTCTTATCAAAAGCTATGGGGAAAGCAGTTAAATGTATCTTAGATTATTAAAAATAAAAAAATCATTACCTAATAGATTGCTAAAAACCAGGACCTTTAGGGGCTGAAGAGAGGGCTCAGCAGTTAAGAGCATCAACTGCTCTTGCAAAGGATCCAGGTTTGATTCCCAGCATCCACATAGTGGCTAACAACACTCTGTAGCTCCAATTCCAAGGGATATGGCACCTTCTTACCTCCACAGGCATTGCACGACATGGGTGCACTTACACGCATGCAGGCAATATGCTCATACACATAAAAAATAAAAATAAAATTTTAAAAATCAAGGCCTTTAATGGACAACACAAAAAGGCAAAAAAAATTCCTTAGAAATGAAAAATGAGTTGGAAGTATTTATTTATTTATTTATTTATTTATTTATTTATTTAATCTTTTTGGGACAGAGTCTATCACCCCAGCTGGCCTGGTACAGACTATATAGACCATGCTGGCCTTGAACTCACAGAGATCTGCCTGCCTCTGCCTCCCAAGGGCTAGGATTAAAGTATCTCCATGCCTGTGGTGGTTTGAATGAGAGTGTCACCCCATAGGCTTTAAGTATTCAGACATTTTGTCTCCAGTTGGTGGCACTGTTCTTGGAGGTTTTAGAAGGTGTGGGCATGCTGGAAGAAGTACGTTATTAGGGGCAGGCTTAGTGAGTTTAACAAGCCTTGCAGTCTCCAGTCTCTCTCTCTGCTTCGTGTGCTCATTGCGAGATGTGACCCTCGGCTTGTTGCTCCATCCCCGGCCACCATGTTTCCCACCACAATGGATTCTAATTCCCTGGAACCATTAATTGTAAGCTCAAATAAACTCTTCCTTTTATAAGTTCCCTTGGTCATGGTGGTTTATCACAGTAACAGAAAAGTGACTACTACAGTTATTTGGTACCAGAGAGTAGGCTGTTGGCTGTGAAGAACCTGACCATGTGAATGTTTGAAGAAATGTGGAAGACTTTGGAACTTTGGGCTAGAAAAGTTGTTGACTACTGTAAGCAGAGCTCAATGGGACATTCTAGTAGAAGCCTGAAAGAAAGGATTGCTGCAAAAAATGTAGTTCCAGAGGAAAATAAAAGTCTTAGGCAGCAACTGGGATATTTTGATAAAGAGTCTGGTGGCAGTTTGCCCACAGCCCAAATGCTTGCCTGATGCTAAGTTGAAAAGCAATGGACTAATGTCTTTGGTGGAGGATATTTCAAGACAGCCTAATGTAAAAATGGTGGCGTGGCTATTAATGGTGAATACTGTGCAGGTCTACAGTGAAGAAGAGCAGATGGGGCAGAAAGAAATGCAGAATGTACAGTTTGGATCTGAAAAAATGCACTAGGAAGATTAAAGGTGGGGCCAAGGCATGTGAAGGAGAGGTTCCTTTTGATAAGGAGACTAAAATGATTAAGGAGAGGCCTAGCTATTTACAAGTAAACAATGGAAAAGTGATATTAAAGTGATTAAGGAGAGGCCTCAAGATTTACAAGTAAACAACAGAAACAGTACTTTCAGGGCAAGACCACACCCAGCTAATCCTCCAACTTTTGAAAGGAAAATACTGAAAAGGTTTTCTGCTTCAACAAGTCCAGGGTGGAGAAAAGTTGCAAATGTGATTGAAATAGCCCAGGGTCCATCCAAAACTTGCAGCCAAACTCAGCAGCTTCATTCACATGGTGCTGGCTTTAGAGGCATGAAGTTTGCAAGAGTGAAGGGGTCATCAGTTCTTCCTCCACAGTTTCAGAGAGCCACCAAGGTCAGGCAAAGTGCAGCAGGGTCATCCCAGAGTAAAGAAGGCCCTGATAGGTCATTGCATGAAGCTGTGAATGTGAAGCCTAGTTGGCAGCGGAGACCCCAAGAAGACATTCGAGATGCCAGAGCTGTGAGATATTTGCCAAGGAGAGCTGCATACAGGGAGTGGTACCAGCCTAAGGAAGATATCCATGTTGCATGCAATCCTGGAAGAGCTGAGCCATCTAAGCCCTTTGGAACCAAAGTCCCAGAAGTTGCACATGGAGCTACTAGACTTGGTGTTTGCCCTGCTGGTTTTCGGTCTTGTTTTGGTCCTATATTTCCTCACTATGCCTCTATTCCTCCCTTTTGGAATGGGAATGTGTATTCAGTTCCACTGTATGTTGGGAGTATGTAATTTGCCTTTTGATTTTACGGGAGCTTACAGTTAAGAGATTGCCCTGTGTCTCAGAAGAGATTTTGGACTATAGACTTTTGAATAGAATTGAGACTGGTAAAGACTATGGGGACTTTTAAGGTTGGACTAAATGCATTTTTCATTTTATATGGCCTATGGGGGCCAGGGAGTGGAATGTGGTGGTTTGAATGAGAGTGTCCCCCCATAGGCTTTAAGTATTCAGACATTTTGTCTCCAGTTGGTGGCACTTTTCTTGGAGGTCTTAGAAGGTGTGGCCATGCTGGAGGAAGTATGTTATTGGGGGCAGGCTTAGTGAGTTTAACAAGCCTTGCAGTCTCCAGTCTCTCTCTCTCTCTCTCTGCTTCCTGTGCTCATTGTGGGATGTGACCCTTGGCTTGCTGCTCCAGCCCCAGCCACCATGCTTCCCACCACAACGGACTCTAATTCCCTGAAACCATCAATCGTAAGCTCAAATAAACTCTTCCTTTTATAAGTTCCCTTGGTCATGGTGGTTTATCACAGCAACAGAGAAGTGATTAATACAATGCCCCTCTGTAAATATTCATTTTGAACCAAAGATTTCCTCAAACATTCTCTAAGACACCTCCCCTGACCCCATTCCAGATTTTCACAATTCCATGATAATAATGCACTGGGCCTGACTGAGCTTTTCCTGTAACTGGCATCTTGTGGTTGGCGGACCAATCATGATGTGGGTCCAGAATCCTTTGTCATCCATGTCCTTCTAGCTGTGACTACAAGCTACTCATCCATTTGTCAAGAGACACATCATTAACATCATCAATACAATCCATGCAAAAATGATTTGAAATATTAAAATCCTGTCCCTAAATCTGACATAGATAAATGTCACCTAGAAAAACTGACTTGAGGAAACTCAGGACCTACTCCAAAAAACACAAAATGAAACTAGTGTTTTTTAAATTGTTTCTGAGGATGGCATATTTGTTTGTCTAAAAAGGGCCTCTCTAATTACTCTAGGTTGGCCTTGATCTTGTGATCCACCCTCCTCAGCCTGGCAAATACTAGGATGACAGGTGAATACCACCATACGTAGCCAATAAATTCTTTTATCATATTTAAGGAGAAAGATCTACCAAACTTTATCATCAGGCAGCCTTGAGCAATGTCTGTTTATAAACTGCAGCTCACACGCCCCTCTCCTTTGTCTATTTAAATTGAGAAATTTTTATCCGTCTGAGGTTTGTGGCTTGCAGTCTAAAAGTAGGAAGCACAGCCTGTCTAGATGCCCTGTACCTTGCTGCCAGCAGCATGTTGTAATGGCATCTCAGCTGTCAGTGATGATGGAGTATGACCCTCATATTATTCCTGTCAGCTCCAGGCCAGCTGTGAATCTGGGCCAAAAAGAAAGGACAGTTGACCACAAATTGACAGTGGCTACAATGCTGTATATGGAGGTAGACACTCTCCTAACATATTAATATTGACAGAAAATCCAGCTCCTGGGTCAAAGGAAATTTTTTATTAAAATACTTCTTATACATACACAAAGATAAAATATGGATTTACAATGCACAAATCTTAAGCACACTGCTTGATGGATTTATTGTATACATGTCCCTGCCGTAATAACCACTGTAGGTGAAGGTGCTTTGCACCAAACAATCTGCCTTCCTCTATCTCCCACCCAACTCATACTCCCTTAGGTTACCATTTCTGACCTCTGCACCCCCAAATCAAATCTGTCCACGTTTGAACTCTCTTATAATGGCATTAGGTGCCAGTAGTATAATATCCACATTAGGTCAAAGATAGCTATTTATGGTTCTGCAAGAATAGTAACTCATGCCCTGTGAACAAATACCCCACTGTGCTGGATGGCTTTAGAGAAAGGAACCTCAGCTGAGGAATTTCCTCCATTGGATTGCCCTGTGGCCATGTCTGCACAACATTTTTTGATTGTTGAAAGATATGGGTGGGCTCCACCCCACTGAGGCTAATACCACCCCTGAGCACATGGTTTTGTGTTGTATAAGAAACCAAGCTGTACATGGGCCAGAAGACAAGCATAACTCCATGGTCTGTGCTCCAGGCTCCTGCCCTGAATTCCTACCATGGCTTCTCTTGAAATATTTTCGTCCCCAAATTAGCTTTGGTCAGCAATGTAAAGCTAACTGCTAAGCGTGGTCCCACATGCCTTTAATCCCAGCACTCAGGAGGCAGAGGCAGGTGGATCTCTGTGAGTTCAAGGCCAACCTGGTCTACAGAGTGAGTTCCAGACCCTGTCTCAAAAACACCAAAAAAATAATAATAATAATAATAATAATTAATTAAAAATAAAAAACTTCTGTGAACTTAATAGACTTTGTCTTTATTTTTTCAGGGTAAGAGACTATTACATATGGAACTTCTACTTGTGTCAAATATAGGGTCAATTTTTTTTTTTTTGGTCTTAAATGGTATTTTCATTATAATACCCAAATGACTGAGAAATTTGTATTGGTTGGATCTTACATATGGAGGACTAAGATTAAAATAGTAATGATTATTACTTGACCAAGGAAAAATTACTTCTGGGCATCACACCTAACTTTGAAGTAAGGCCCTGTCTACCAATCTGCCAGCATTCCAAGAGACCTTTGCAAAATCACATTCTCAAACAGGAGAATTGTTCTGCCTGCATGTATGCAAGTGCACCACATGTGTGCAATGCCCTCCAGAAACCAGAAGAGGGTGTTGCTTTCCCTAGAACTGGAGTGATAGACAGTCGGTCAGCAGGGAATCAAACCCGGGTCACCTAGAAGAACAGTAAGTGTTCTTAACCACTGAGCCATCTCCCCAGCCCCCGACAATAAGGTTTTTTTGTTCTTTTGTTTTTTGAGGGGTTTTTTTTTTTTTTTTTTTTTTNTTATTAGTTTTTATCTTTTTTTTTTTTTTAAAATTTCTGTATGCGTATGCATGTAGTGTCTGCACGCAGGTCTGTGCACCGTGTCGTGCAATGCCGGGAGGCAGAAGAGGGTTTCGGATTCCCCTGAGAACTGGAGATCTCCTGGGTTTCAGAAGGTTCTTGGCCGCCATGTGGGTGCTGGGGATCGAACCGGGTCCTCTGTAAGAACGGTTGGCGCTCTAACCGCTAGGCCATCTCTCCAGCCCCTTAGTTTTATCTTTTAAAGAAGGGTTTAGAATGCAAAAAGTGGGCCTCGCTCAAAGAGATTTTCTTGAAATGATTTTTGAAGGACAATTTTAGAATTTGGGGAAACCATAGGGCAGGTTAGCTGAGAATCCAGACAGCTGGTAGGAGGAAGGGGATGGAGTTGAGGAAGACAGAAAGCCAAGTCTTTGCAGTGGAGATCAGTAGGTAGCCACATGATGGAAGGGTAGGGGGAGGGATTCATAGAAAGTGATAGAAAAATCCTAGAGTGGCAGGGAAAGCAGGCCTGGGCTTTTGGCTAGTATCAAAAGAAAAGAGAAAGGAAGAGGGAAGAGGAAAGGTTACATTTGTCTTACTTTTGTTGTAGAAACTGGATAAAAGGACACCCCTGTCCCAAGAAGAACAGGAAAAGTTTATCTACAGTAAAGTTTAAAAAAATCATTTTGGGGCTGGAGAGATGGCTCATAGGTTAAGAGCACTAATTGCTCTTACAGATTACCTAGGTTCGTTCCTAGGACCCACATGGCAGCTAAGAACTGTCTTTAGTGCCGGACGTGGTGGGCACACCTTTAATCCTGGGACTCGGGAGGCAGAGGTAGGTTAGACCTCTGTGAGTTCAAGCCAGCCTGGCTACATAGCAGCTCAGGCCAGCTGGGACTAAAGGGAGGCCAGGTCTCAAAATATTAAAAAATAAAAAAAAATTTTTTTTTATGTTTATTTAATTTTTTTTTTTTTTTGGTCTTTTCAAGACAGGGTCTCCTGTAGCCCCAGCTGTCCTGGAACTCACTCTGTAGACCAGGCTGGCCTTGAAATCACAAAGATCCGCCTGCCTCTGCCTCCCAAGTGCTAGGATTAAAGGCGTGCGCCACCACGCCCGGCTTGTTATTTTAATTTTATGTTTGAGTGTTCTGCCTGCATGTGTGCAAATGTACCATGTGTGCAATGCTCCACAGAAACCAGAAGAGGATGTCGGACTCCCTGGAACTGGAATATAACAGCTTTCAGCCACCATCTGGGTGCTAGGAATTGAACCTGTGTACCTTTGGGAGAACAGTAAGTGTTTCTTAACCACCAAGACATTCCTCCAGTCCCCCACAGTAAAGTTTTATAGACAGAGCTGGTCCTACCTCCCTAAGAGAACTTACCTTTCTTTCTTTAGTAAGGGAGATGACCCTTACTAAAGCAGTGAAGGGTTATGACTTCTCTTGGGTTATTGAGAAGCAGCCTTCTCAATATGCATTTCTTTCTAAACAAGAAATAAAAGTGTTGTGCAATTTTGTGCTTTGGTTATTTTCCTTCTAACATATAAATTATGGTGCCATCCTCTAGGAACATTAGCATAGTTTTTTCAACCATATTTTCTTTTTCAGGTCCAAAAGGGATTTCCATATGGCAACCAAGTTTTCTTAGGGAGGCAGAACTAGCTCTGTCTATAAAACTTTATTGTTGCTGGGTATTGGTGGTGCACATCCTTTAATCCCAGCACTGGGGTTGGAGGGGCAGAGGCAGGCAGATCTCTGTGTGAGTTCAAGGCCCCCTGGTCTACAGAGGAGCTCCAGGCCAACTGGACTAAGGGAGACCCTGTTTCTCAAAAATACCCTTTATCCCTCATATCTGGTTCTTTCCTAAGGATTGATGAGTTTACCTCTTTGATATCTATTAAACCTTACATTCTTGTATCACATTTAATTTATTCAAACTATCTCTCTGTCCAGCATTACAAAAGCCATGTGTAGCTACAGTCTCACATGGTCCTTTATAATACATTTATTTTTTTGGTATTTTTGAGACAGGGTCTCCCTTTAGTCCCAGTTGGCCTGGAGCTCCCTCTGTAGACCAGGGTGGCCTTGAACTCACACAGAGATCTGCCTGCCTCTGCCCCTCCAACCCCAGTGCTGGGATTAAAGGCATGTGCCACCATACCCAGCAACAATAAAGTTTTATAGACAGAGCTAGTTCTGCCTCCCTAAGAAAACTTGGTTGCCATATGGAAATCCCTTTTGGACCTGAAAAAGAAAATATGGTTGAAAAAACTATGCTAATGTTCCTAGAGGATGGCACCATAATTTATATGTTAGAAGGAAAATAACCAAAGCACAAAATTGCACAACACTTTTATTTCTTGTTTAGAAAGAAATGCATATTGAGAAGGCTGCTTCTCAATAACCCAAGAGAAGTCATAACCCTTCACTGCTTTAGTAAGGGTCATCTCCCTTACTAAAGAAAGAAAGGTAAGTTCTCTTAGGGAGGTAGGACCAGCTCTGTCTATAAAACTTTACTGTGGGGGACTGGAGGAATGTCTTGGTGGTTAAGAACACTTACTGTTCTCCCAAAGGACACAGGTTCAATTCCTAGCACCCAGATGGTGGCTGAAAGCTGTTATAATTCCAGTTCCAGGGAGTCCGACATCCTCTTCTGGTTTCTGTGGAGCATTGCACACATGGTACATTTGCACACATGCAGGCAGAACACTCAAACATAAAATTAAAATAACAAATAAAATTTTTTTTTATTTTTTTATATTTTTGAGACAGGGCCTCCCTTTAGTCCCAGCTGGCCTGGAGCTTGCTATGTAGACCAGGCTGGCTTGAACTCACAGAGGTCTACCTACCTCTGCCTCCCGAGTCCCAGGATTAAAGGTGTGCGCCACCACGTCCGGCACTAAAGACAGTTCTTAGCTGCCATGTGGGTCCTAGGAATCGAACCTAGGTAATCTGTAAGAGCAATTAGTGCTCTTAACCTATGAGCCATCTCTCCAGCCCCAAAAATATTTTTTTAAACTTTACTGTAGATAAACTTTTCCTGTTCTTCTTGGGACAGGGGTGTCCTTTTATCCAGTTTCTACAACAAAAGTAAGACAAATGTAACCTTTCCTCTTCCCTCTTCCTTTCTCTTTTCTTTTGATACTAGCCAAAAGCCCAGGCCTGCTTTCCCTGCCACTCTAGGATTTTTCTATCACTTTCTATGAATCCCTCCCCCTACCCTTCCATCATGTGGCTACCTACTGATCTCCACTGCAAAGACTTGGCTTTCTGTCTTCCTCAACTCCATCCCCTTCCTCCTACCAGCTGTCTGGATTCTCAGCTAACCTGCCCTATGGTTTCCCCAAATTCTAAAATTGTCCTTCAAAAATCATTTCAAGAAAATCTCTTTGAGCGAGACCACTTTTTGGCATTCTAAACCCTTCTTTTAAAGATAAAACTAGGGGCTGGAGAGATGGCCTAGCGGTTAAGAGCGCCAACCGCTCTTACAGAGGACCCGGGTTCGATCCCCAGCACCCACATGGCGGCCAAGAACCTTCTGAAACTCCAGGAGATCTCCAGTTCCAGGGGAATCCGAAACCCTCTTCTGACCTCCGCGGCATTGCACGACACGGGTGCACAGACCTGCGTGCAGACACTACATTCATACGCATACAGAAATTTAAAAAAAAAAAAAAGATAAAACTAATAATTTAGATTTTGGCAAAGGTGCTGAAAAAAAAATAATAACATCCGGGATCTGAGGCTACATATCATTATAAAGCCCTGCTTATAAGGTTGGTCCTTGGCTGGAATTTGGAGACTTGTGTGGTAAACATAAGATGACATAAAATTCCTCTAAATGAAGAGTGGTTCCTTATGCCTAAACTGTACATACAATGTGGTTGATGCTGAATCTGGAATTTTGGTATGTGTCAGGCAGGTGTGTCTTAGTTCAAGGTACTAAGTAAAATGACCATGAACTGACTATTGATTAAACAACAAACTTATATTTCTCATAGTCCTGGTTGCTGGGGGGCCCATGGCAAAGGTACCAGACAAACAAGTTGCTGGTGAGCACCTGCCCCCAGCTTGTAGAGAGCTCACTGTACCATCACATGACCGAGAGAGAGATCATTGTTCTCCTGTGGCTTTCCTAGGGGGACAGTATGAGTAGGCATCTTCTAGATGAACAGAACCAAAATACTGAATGTCTTCAGGTGGTCCTTCCAAATTCAAGGACTCAACTGAATTGATTGTACATGGAACTGTCAGACAGGAGACTTCCAACACCAACACCAACACACACACACACATGCGCATCTGCACACACACACACACACACACACACACACACACCACACACCAGGGGAATATGAACAAATGTAAGGAACTAACTCATGCAATTATGGAATTCGCTGCTGGGGTAATTTAGTCTGATTGCAAAGGCAGGAGAACCAGGGGAGTCAATGGTGTAAAACCCAATCCAAGGTCATGAGACAATTAGGTCAAACGTTCTTGATCAAGCACTGAGGCAAACGGGTGGGAACAAACTATTCCTTTCTCCACTTCATGCCTTAAGTAGATTTCACCCTTCAGTGGATGGATGGTGCCCACCCAGACTGAGGACAGCAAGCTACACTAGAGAACCCACAACTTCAAATGATAATCCAATTAACACATTTATAGACACAATCAAAAACAATATTTAATCTGGGCATCCCATGGCCAAATATGTACTAATCTAGTTGTGAAAATTCTCCCTCCACCTGTGTTTCCTCTTAAAATATGCACCAAGAGGAAGAGCACATCATGGGGAGTGAGGTCTCTTCCTCCCCTCCTGACAGATGAAATGACTGAGTCCTCTTGTGTGATTTTCCTGGGGAGATGTCAACAACATCTATTCACCCAGGATATATAACCAATGACAGATCAAAAAACCCATCACACCCAAGTGGAGCTTCACCAGCTAGCAAGTTGATTGGAGCTTATTACAGGAGTGTGGGTGGAAGTGTTCACAGGAACATAGAAAACTCAAAGATAGGTGCATCACTGAAAAGCCCACCCAGCAGGAGTGGCAACTCCCCAAAACTGAATCCTGGTAGCACCCTGCATGATGACAGAACTGGGTCAGAGTCTCTTCTCCCTAGCAATCACCAGTTCTTAGGGATGGGACTTGAGAAGGCTTTAAGCTTCAGGAAACTTCTGAGCCTTGTGAGTTTCATTTTACTTTCTGAGTCTTAAAGCATCTCCCTCTCCAGAAGAAAATGTTTAAACTTGGAGGAATTTACTACATAATACTCTGTCTTTGGAATGTCTCATACCTTCTAACTTATTAAAATTTCCAGATTATCTGAAGTTTGCAACAATGGATTGATACTCAAATTCACTCACCTCTCTCAATATATAGGAAATTTGGTTATTAAATGTAGCTGTCCCAAGAAGACTGATATTTCTTGGATGCTTTCTGAATGAATGGCCAGGACAAAAGTTATGGGAGTTCTGAAAGCACATTCTGACCTTATTGAAAACCCAATATTTTGTCCCAACTGTTCTTGAATATGATATGCTTTTTATTTTTATTTTTTTGGTTAAGTTGTATTTTAAAATATTTTAATTTCCTTTTTTAAGAGATGGGGCTTTGCCGGGCATGGTGGCTCACACCTTTAATCCCAGCACTCAGGAGGTAGGGGCAGGCGGATCTCTGTGAGTTCAAGGCCAGCCTGGTCTACATAGGGAGCTCCAGGCCAGCTGGGACTAAAAGGAAGACCCTGCCTCAAAAACACAAATAAATAAATAGAAAGAAAGAAAGAAAGAAAGAAAGAAAGAAAGAAAGAAAGAAAGAAAGAAAGAAAGAAAAGCTTCTGTGAACTTAATAGACTTTGTCTTTATTTTTTCAGGGTAGAAGAATATTACATATGGAACTTCTACTTGTGTCAAATATACAGTCAAATATCTTATGTTATTTTTAAAAAGACAAAAAAAGAGAGAGAGATGGGGCTTTACCATGAAGCTAGGGCTTCCCTGAAACTATCTAGATAGGCTGGTGTTGAACTCAGAGAAATTTCTCTACCTCAGCTTCCTAAGTTGTAGGATCGCAGACATGAGTCATCACAACAGGCTTAAAAATGTTTTTTTTTATGTATAAATTGCTTAATTAATACTGCACATTCAACGTTTCCAAATAAAAAATCCAGAAAAGAAAAAAATAACTGAGAAAATTATATTGATAGACTTCAAATGAAAATACTGATTTTGTCCTTTTTTAAATAAAATCACTTTATTCTAATCAATTCAGAAATAAAGATGTCACACGGATGGTTTGAGGCAGCCACTTAAACACCTGCTCAGTCCCAAACTCCATATATCTCAGTGAACTTCTATATAGCCATTCAGAACTAATTTTGTAATAGCAGAGGAAAAATCTTCCTCAGCTGTAGAGAAAGAGAACATTCACGATGTGATTTTCTTTTTTAAAAAATTTATTTATTTATTTACTTATTTATTTATTTATTTGTATGAATGTACTGTCTGCATGTAGGTTTGTGCACCCACGTCATGCAATGCCTCAGAGGTTAGAAGAGGGTGTCGGATTCCCCTGAAACTGGAGTTCTCCTGGAATTGGAGTTACAGATGGTTCTCACCACCATGTGGGTGCTGGGGATCGAACCTGGGTCCTCTGCAAGAGCAGTCGGTGCTCTTAACCACTAGGCCATCTCTCCAGCCCATGATGTGCTTTTCACAAAAGCTCTTGAATACCTAGATGTGATGAGGTACAGACTTTAACAGCTGGGCCTGTGATCACACTTAACAGTGCTGAGTATGAGTCAGCACGAGTGGGTGGCCCCCACTCCTACACTTGCCAATCTTGTTTCTAAAAGAAACAAGTCTTTATGAAACAAGCCTTTATGAAAGACTAGGAGCTAGCCATATTTTGGTAGGTAGACAGGGAAAGGGCCACTAAGTACACTTCAGGCTTCTTCCTGGTCTGAGATAACGGCCTCCTTTCCAGCTGACTGGTCCAAACCAGTTGAAATAAAACCAAAGCCAAACTTGAACATATTTTCCTTTAGAGCTATACATCTATTGGCCTTCTCTTCTTTAAGTTGACCAATCCAAAGTTAAGGTATGAGGTCAACCAAAAATACTTAAAAGACCCAGGCCCTCCTGGAGGCTTCGGATTTCCAATTTCTGAATCCCCAATTCACCTGTGGAGAGTTTATCTGTATGTGTGAATGTATGTGTGTGTTTCATCACTTTTAATAAAGCTTGTTACCAGCTGCTTTCTGCTGTGTCTGAGATTTTTCCCCCCTTTCAATTCTTTAATCAACAGAGAAAACAAACCCAGTTAAGGCCTTGAGATAGTAACATTTTCAGTTAATGGAATCTATTTTAATAGGTTAAAGACACAACTCTCGGATTTCAAATTAAGTCAATACTGTAGATTGGATTCATCCTACAACTTGGGGTCCTCTTGATAGTAATTTTGATATTAAATACCTATCCAAGAATCTGACAGAACTTAAATGAGCTAATAATAATATGACTGAAACTGCCTGTCTTAAAAAGGAATGCTTGCAAGGATGGTCCTTTTCTGGGATCTGAGAAGTCAGATGATAAGGAGTCCCTGGAGAGATATAAAACTTTTCAAAAGTGTAAGACTGGCTTAATGCTGGGCGTGGTGACGTGTGCCTTTAATCCCAGCACTTGGGAGGCAAAGGCAGAGGCAGGCAGATCTCTGTGAGTTCAAGGCCAGCCTGGTCTACAAAGTGAGCTCCAAGACAGCTGGGACTAAAGGGAGACCCTGTCTCAAAAATACAAATAAAAAAAAAAAAAAAAAACAAGCAAACAAAAAAAAACCCAACCCAGACTGGCTTAAGCTATTTACATAACTAATGTGTGTTAATCAGCTCCTCATGATGTGGCAAAGTACTTGAGATCACCAACTACACAGAAAGGAAGACACTGCGGCTCATGGTTTCGGGGGTTTGGGTCCATGGTTGGCTCCACTGTTTTTGAGCCTATGGCAAGGTCCAAAATACATTACAAAGAACACACTGTGGACCAAATTTGCTTATCTCATGGCCAACAGAAAGCAAAGAGAACTGGGAGGACCAGCTTCCCAATGTGTTCTTCAGTAGCACACGGTCAATGACCTAGCCTCCCTCAGTTAAGATCCACCACCTCGAAATCACCCCAAAAGATGGCAGCCAAGCCTTTAACCTGCAGCTTTGAGGGCCCTTTTAAATAGATAACATGATGAAAAACAGATGTTCTTCTGGAGTTCAGAATTTTGGTATTTGTCATATATAGACATACACGACAGGTACCAAAAAATTGAGATACTGGGCCTACCCAGTGAACATTTTCCTTCACATGTCACAATATATAAACAATGAACTGCTTAAAGAATTAAGCATGCCACCAGGCATGGTGGGTCATGGCTTTAACCCCAGCATTTGGGAGGCAGAGGTAGGTGGATCTCTGTGAGTTCAAGGCCTGCTTGGTCTACACAGCAAGTTCCAGGCTAATTGTGACTACAGGGAGACCCTGTCTCAAAAAGACCCTCCCCCAAATAAGAATTAAGCATGTTAATCCATATGTGGTAGCACATATGCCCTTAGTTCCAGCACTTGGCAGAGGAGGTGGGGAGGAAAGATAATAATGCCTACCTAGGGTAAAAATCCTAAGGGAATTGTATTAGTCTAACAATTTATTGAAAAATTACATATACAGTATCTCTACATGAGTCCAAGTGCAAACCTGAAGGCTAGAGAACAAGAAACACTGCCAGACGAGAGAAACCTTTCCTTGAGTCATTGGCCAGGGCAGTACAGAAGACTCCCCAAATTACACAGGCTATTCACATACCCCTTGATTGCCTCCCAGAACCTGAAAGTAAGACCACACTGCTGAAGACAGGACATACTTTGGAGACCAGAATCGGAACAATGGAGCTGAATCTGACTAGGACTCCACCTCCCCAGAAGGTGAGTTCTCACAGCTGTGGGGAGCACTGTGCAAGCTACTAAGGGAGAACATCAAAATCAATGGTCCAACACCATCTTTCAGATCAAATATCCACATCAATGTCCAACACAGAATATGCTGACATTGGTGCAGTAGTGGCATGCTAATGCATGTCTTTAATCCCAGCACTTAGGAGGCAAAGGCAGGAGGATCTCTGAGTTCAAGGCCAGCCTGGTCTACATAGTGAGTTCCAGGCCAGCTATGGCTACAGCTACAGCCAAACCTGTCTCCAAAAGACCAGAAATAAAATCACAACTCTGGTGGTTTGAATGATAGTGTCCCTCATAGGCTTCAAGTATTCAGACATTTTGTCCCCAGTTGGTGGCACTGTTTTGGGAGATCTTAGAAGGTGTGGCCATGCTGGAGGAAGTACATAACTGGGGGTGGGCTTAGAGAGTTCAACAAGACTTGCTAGTCTCCAGTTGCTCTCTCTCTCTGCTTCCTGTGCCCATTTTGAAGATATGAACCTCAGCTTTCTGCTCTAGCTCCTGCCACCACGCCTCCCTGCCACAATGGACTCTAATTCCCTGGAACTGTCAATTGCAAGCTCAAATAAAATCTTCCTTTTATAAGTTCCCTTGGTCATGGTGGTTTTATCACAGCAACAGAAAAGTGACTAATATAATAACTAAAAAATGTCTGGCCCCAGAAGGATTGTCTGTAGAATTCTGCCAGACCATTAAAAAAGAATTAACACCAATTCTTCTCAAATTAGTCCATAAAACAGAAAAAGAAATGTTCTCAACTCATTTTAAGAAATCAAGCTGGGTGTGGTGGCACATGCCTTTAATCCTAGCACTTGGGAGGCAGAGGCAGGCAGATCTCTGTGAGTTCAAGGCCAGCCTGGTCTACAGAGTGAGTTCCAGGCCAGCTGGGGCTACAAGGAGACCCTGACTCGAAAAGAC
>VZQC01014507.1:320989-376137 GCA_009823505.1 Rhizomys pruinosus
AAGGGAAGGGAAGGGAAGGGAAGGGAAGGGAAGGGAAGGGAAGGGAAGGGAAGGGAAGGGAAGGGAAGGGAAGGGAAGGAACTAAAAAAAATTACTGGATGGCCTTAGCTGTGTGGGTTTATTTGTGGGTCCTCTATTCTGTCCTATTGGCCAACTCGTCTGTTGTCCTATCAGCCAACTCGTCTGTTGTCCTGTTGGCTACCACCATGCCATCTTTGTCTTGTCCCTCTGTAGCATGAAATGAGGTCAGATATTGTGATGTCTCCAGCTAAGGACTGTGTTAGCTAATTGTGGTCTTTTGTATTTCCATATTAATTTGGGGACTGTTTTTCTAGTTCTGTGAAAGATATTATTGGACTTTTGATGGCAATCCCATTGAAGCCTTAGATTACTTTTGGTAATGTAAACATTTTCATGGTGTTCTTCTAATACAGGAGAATTTGTTGTCTAGTGTCATCCTTAGTTTATTTTTTTTCCCAATGTCTTAAAGTTTTCATTGTAGAGGTCTTTCACTTTCTTGGCTTATTCCTGGGTTTTGTTGTTTACTTGGGGTTTTGTTGGGGTTTTTAAGCTACTGTTAGTGGGTTATTTTTCTAATTTGTTTCTCATCAAATTCATTATTGGCATGTATGAAAGCTACTGATTCTTGTATGTTGTATATATAATCTGCAACTTCACTGAAGGTGTTTTTCAAATTTAACTGTTTTCTGGTAGAGTTTGTCAGGTCTTTTTTTTAAAGATTTTTTTTTTATTTTATTTTTGTATGTGTATGAATGTACTGTCTGCATGCAGGTTTGTGCACCCTTGTTGTGCAATGCCGCGGAAGTCAGAAGAGGCTCTCGGTTCCCCTGGAACTGGAGTTCTCCTGGAATTGGAGTTACAGATGGTTCTCAGCCACCATGTGGGTGCTGGGGATCGAACCTGGGTCCTCTGCAAGAGCAGTCAGTGCTCTTAACCGCTAGGCTATCTCTCCAGCCCCTGTCAGGTCTTTTAAGTATAGAATTATTATTTCCAAGTAGGAACAATATCACTTTTTCCTTTCCTATTTTTATCTTTATTATATCTGCATCTTGTCTTAATGCTCTAGGTAAGACTTCAAGCATTATATTCAATAAAAATGGAGAAAAAGCCAGGTGTGATAGGTCATGCTTTTAATTCCAGCACTTAAGAAGTAGAGGCAGCAGTTAGGCCAGCCTGGTCTACATAGTGATTTCCAGGCCAGCTGGGGTTCTAGGGATTCCCTGTCTCAAAAAGAGAAAAGATAAAACAAAAACTAACAATGACAAAAAGACAAAGGTATAGGTAAGAACTTTCTGAACAGGACTCCCATAGCACAGGAAGTAGTCTCAAGAATCAACAAGCAGGACTATTTGAAATTTAAAACTGCACAGCAAAGCAAACTGTCAGCAGAACAATCAGCCTACAGAATGGGAGAAAAATTTTGCCAGATATACTTCAGAATGGGGGGTTAATATCTAAAATATATGAATAAATACAAAAAATAACTTCCCCCACAAAAAGAAAATAAACACTACCAATCAGTGTTCAACATCCCACTTTGAGATTCCATCTCACCCCGTCAAAATGGCTACCATTAAGAAAAGACATGGGGCTGGAGAAATGGCTCAGCGGTTAAGAGCACCGACTGCTCTTTCAAAGGACCCAGGTTCGATTTCCAGCACTCACATGGCGGCTAAGAACCATCTTTAAGCCAGGAGTCGTGGCACACATCTTTAATCCTAGCACTCTGGAGGCAGAGGCAGGCGGATCTCTGAGAGTTCAAGGCCAGCCTGGTCTACAGAGTGAGCTCCAGGGCAGCTGGAGCTATAGAGAGACCCTGTCTCAAAAAAAGAAGAAAAAAAAGACACAACCAATGTTGATGAGGATGTGAGGAAAGAAGAACACTTATTCACTGCTGCCAGGAGTGTAAACAAATACAGCTGTATCAGTATGTAGGTTTCTCAAAAAATTTAAAAAAAAAATTAAAAAAAAATAGAACTTCCATAGGCTCCAGCTATACCACAGCTGGGCATATATCCAAAGAATTCTATATTCCACCACAGAGATACTCACACAATCATGCCTAATGCCGCCATTATTCACAATGGTGAGGAAATGGAATCAGATTAGCTGTACATAAATGAATAGATAATCAAAGAGTGGTATATATGCACAACAGAATTTTATTCAGCTATAAAAAGATCAAATCATGAAACGTGCAGAAAAATGGATGGATCAAAAAATTTTAGTTAACCTAGAATAAGAAAAATAAAAATTTCATGCAGTCTCACATATATGGATCATAACATATAATGTCTGACATATAAGGGGGTCAGTGTGGTGTAGGCTATGAAACTAGTAAGAAGACCACAGGGGGGAATAGGTGTTGAGGAAAGGGGGCAGGGAACAGGACATGAAACATCAAAATGAAAAGGAGGCTACAGCTGGGCATGGTGGTGCACGCCCTTAATCCCATCACTCGGGAGGCAGAGGTGGGCTGATCTCTGTGAGTTCAAGGCCAGCCTGGTCTACATAGGGAGCTCCAGGCCAGGTGGAACTAAAGAGAGACCTTGTTTCAACAAAAAAGGAAAAGAAAAGGAGGCTACAGCAGGTTAAAGAGGGGATGGTCATGGAGGTGAGAAAGACAACAGGGAGGACAATCAACAGAAGACAACAGGGAGGACAATCAACAGAAGACAACAGGGAGGACAATCAACAGAACACAACAGGGAGGACAATCAACAGAAGACAACAGGGAGGACAATCAACAGAACACAACAGGGAGGACAATCAACAGAACACAACAGGGAGGACAATCAACAGAACACAACAGGGAGGACAATCAACAGAACACAACAGGGAGGACAATCAACAGAACACAACAGGGAGGACAATCAACAGAACACAACAGGGAGGACAATCAACAGAACACAACAGGGAGGACAATCAACAGAACACAACAGGGAGGACAATCAACAGGGAGGACAATCAACAGAAGACAACAGGGGAGGACAATCAACAGAGGATAACAGGGGAGGACAATCAACAGAAGACAACAGGGAAGACAATCAACAGAAGACAACAGGGAGGACAATCAACAGAAGACAACAGGGAGGACAATCAATAGAACACAACAGGGGAGGACAATCAACAGAACACAACAGGGAGGACAATCAACAGAACACAACAGGGAGGACAATCAACAGAAGACAACAGGGGAGGACAATCAACAGAAGACAACAGGGAGGACAATCAACAGAAGACAACAGGGAGGACAATCAACAGAAGACAATAGGGAGGACAATCAACAGAACACAACAGGGGAGAACAATCAACAGAAGACAACAGGGAGGACAATCAACAGAAGACAACAGGGAGGACAATCAACAGAAGACAACAGGGAGGACAATCAACAAAGACAACAGGGAGGACGGTCAACAGAAGACAACAGGGAGGACAATCAACAAAAGCAAATTTCATTTGAAAATGTCATGATACCTGATAGTGTGTATTCTAATTTTAAAGCTTTTAAATTAAAAAATGGAAAAGAAAGTTATTTAGAAAACAAAAAGACAAAATAAAGACCAGGGGAAATTTTACAAATCATATATCCAGCAAAGGACTAGTATCCAGAACACATAAATTTTCAAAACTCAACATTAAAAGAATAAATAAGCCAGGCATGCACTTGGGAGGCAGAGGCAGGTGGATCTCTGTGCGCTCAAGGCCAGGCTGGTCTACAGAGCAAGTTCCCAGACAGCTGGGGCTACAGAGAGACTCTATCTCAAAAAGACCAAAAATAAGCAAGTAAATAACTTAATTAGAAAACAAGCAAAAGTCATGAAAGACACATATTTCACTGAAAAGATATACAAATGGAAAACAAGTTCATGAAAAGATTTCTGACATTATTTGATACTGGATAAAAACAAAACCACACGGTGGACTTTCAGGGCTCAATCCTGTGCAAGCATGAGGACCTGAGTTTGGACCCTTGGCACCCATTATTAACAAAAACCTAGCTGTGCATGCCTGTACCTCGGTGCTGGGAAAGTAAGAGACAGGAGGATCCCTGGGCCTTGCTGCCCAGCCAGTCAGGATGAATCGGTGAGCTTTAGGTTCAGAGGTGGATGCTGTCTCAAAAAACAGAGCTGATACTTGAGGAATAACACCCAAGATGGAGCTTCCACATCCATGCCTGCTGCCAGGCCTGCCAACCTGGATTCCATCCCCAGGATCCAGATGATGAAAGAAGAGAATCAACTTCTATAAACTGTCCTCTAACCTCCACATCTGTGCAATGGCACACGAGTGCCCACACACATATACGTGTACACATATGCATTTAAAAAAAAAAGCAAAGTAAATACAGTAAAATGCAACATAATTTTTTCCAAAATAATAAAGTACAAGGCAACATTTCTACACTTCTAAATTCTTGTGGGTGGCAATGAACTAAGCTAATAAGGATGAAAAGATCTTATAAACCTTTAAGTGGGCAGGAAGCTGGCAAATGAGTGCATAAATGATACATATGAGTTATCAGTCACAGTGAAAGAAAGAGAACTAGGGTTACTATACATGGCTCCTTGCAGATAAATGCAGAGGCTGCTCCTGACAGCAGAATGAGCAGCCACTTGATTGAATGAGGACATGACATTCCCTTGACAAGTAAAGCAGTACCTTGTACTCAACTGATGATCTGATGCAAATTTAATGAGGCCAGAATCAGGAGACAATTAACAGCATGAGGGCTGAGGAAAGGGGAGGATTTTACATATCATAAACTACAAAGCACAACTCAGGTGCCACTGGAAGCAGCTGCAATGGTGAAGGTAGGGGCAGGGACCACAGCACAGTAGGGTCTGGAACTAGAGGCGACACTGGTGGTTGTGATGGAAGTGAGCTGTTCTGGGTACTTTCCGATTGAGGTCTTAGCTTGCACCAGTAGTGCAGTCAGCAATGTGGGCATTAGACTTAATACTGGCCAGAGTAATGAAGAAGCAGCAGCAATCAGGAACTTGTTCATTAGATAGCTAACCAACTATTCTGCATTAACTGCTTCAGAACTTGTGCTGGTGCATAAATAAGCTAAGAAACACCCATCAAATACCTCACCTGGTAACACATGCCCCCTAAAAGATTCAAAATGAACTTGGGTAGCAGATATAAGAACAGTAAACTATGCCAATGTGGCAATAGTGGAAAAGAAATATAGTGGAAGGACAGAGCCAACTCCCACAGGTTCCACGTGTGGTCCATAGCACACATACACACATTAAAAAGTGAAAAAAATCGGGGCTGGAGAGATGGCCTAGCAGTTAAGAGCACCCACTGCTCTTGCAGAAGACCCAGGTTCGATCCCCAGTACCCACATGGCGGCCGAGAACCGTCTGAAACTCCAATTCCAGGAGAACTCCAGTTCCAGGGGAATCCGACACCCTCTTCTGACCTCAGCGGCATTGCACGACACGGGTGCACAAACCTGCATGCAGACAGTACATTCATACACATACGAAACAAATTTTTAAAAAAGTGAAAAAAATCAAATATATTTTTATTCCATTGGTTTATTACAATTAGTAACCTACAGTCTTCCAAGATAGCACAGAAAAATGGAAAGTTCTCAAAAGGAAAAGTGTTTATTTTTTGGTTTGAAAAAGCCAAGGTTACAATACAGGACAAGAGATAAGTTTCTTGGAGTTCTGAGATCAGAAGTGTCGGCAGCAATCATTATTTGATAAACTCGATTTCAATAATTTTAACTCATTTGTTTAGTTTGTTGCTAAGAAACATTGTCTGGAAGTATTTCACTAGTGAGAATCAACATGAAACAAGAAGAAAGTAAGGACTCTGCAAATTAGGCTATTCTACTTTAATCAGTCCACTTTGCCAGCACTTAGCTCCTCTGAATCTTCATATAGGGTTGTCATGTCGAACATCTTGTGGTACTTGAAAGCCAAATAATAATTTATAATATTTTTAGCATAAGGATCTCCAAACCCTTATACTGGAAATGAGAACCCATAGTCTAGGTTCTGTGTCTTTATTCATATTTGTCTTTTCTCCTTTACATAATGTGAACTCCCAGCACCTTAAATATTCTAAGAGACCTGACCCAAAGTGCATGCAGAAAAAAAGATGTGCCAAAGCTGGGGTTTTTTTGGTTTGTTTTTCTTGTGTGTGTGTGTTTTCGAGACAGGGTCTCCCTATAGCCCCAGCTGTCCTGGAACTCACTCTGTAGACCAGGCTGGCCTTGAACTCACAAAGATCCGCCTGCCTCTGCCTCCCAAGTGCTAGGATTAAAGGCGTGCGCCACCACGCCCGGCTTCAAAGCTGATATATTAAAATACACTTTGGGGGCTGGAGAGATGACCTATCGGTTAAGAGCGCCGACTGCTCTTGCAGAGGACCTGGGTTCGATCCCCAGCACCCACATGGCGGCTGAGAACCGTCTTTAACTCCAGTTCCAGGGGAATCTGACGCCCTCTTCTGACTTCCGCGGCAAAGCACGACACGGGTGCACAAACCTAGCAGACTGTACACTCATACACAAAATAAAAAATAAAAAATAAAATAAAATACACTTTGGGGACGAGAGAGGAAGATTTCAGAAAGCTACTGTAGATAAGTACGTGGGTGGTAAACCAGAGTACTGTGACAGGTACATGTGCTCCAGGGCAAGATGTTGTCAGGTGGTAGTCAAGTAACGATGTTTGGAAGCGGGTGAGAACCATGGGGCGTCTTACTTCTACTCACTCAGAAAGCCTCCTAACACAGACGTCATCAATTTCATAACTAAATGAGGTTGAAGGGTCCCTCTTCACGTCACTTCGGTTACAGTCAACCTACCTTTCCCAGGTTTTATGTAGTTTCTGCCCCCTCCCACTGCTCCTGTAACCTCAAACTCATCCAAACAACAACATAAGGAACTGAGCTAGAGCTGGCAGTCCCTCGCACATTTTTAGGCTTTTTTTTTTTTAGCTCTAGCTAGAGCCTCCCAAGGCCAAAGTCAAAAGGAGTCCAAAAACCTACCAATCAAGTAGACAGCTGGTCCTACACCCCGCCCACGACTTCTATCCGCCAATTACTTTCACAGCTTTCTGCACGCTCATCCAAGCAGAGTGCTCCAGGGAGCTAGTCCGCTCTGCGCACCCGCGCACCCCAAACCCACTGTGCACTCCCCCCTCGCTCCACTAGACGAAAGCGCCGTCCTTCCATCCTGGAGATGGAGGCGACGTCAGCCACCACTCAAATCCCCAGATTCTGGAAGCGTTTCTAAGCCACGAGGCAAAAAGAAAAGGAAAATCTACCTAGAACACCCAACACGCGTAGCTTCCCTAACCCCGGAAGTGATTCGCTCCTCCACGCTCGGGAGGGGCGGGCACAGCCGCGGGCTCGGCCCGGCATGCCTCGGGCTTCCGGTGACCTCTGGCCCTTCTCTGTCGTCCGCCGCATCTGCTTGGCGTGCTCGCTCGCGTGTTGCTTTCCTCCTCGGCTCCCGACTTCCTCTCCCCCGGTGTCCCAGTGACCGTGGCGCCCGCGACCGGCGGGCCGGCGGTGGCAGAGGATCGTGCGCATGGCCGCCTCTAAGTCCGTGGAGTCGGTGGCGGCGGCGGCTGCGCCCGGCTCCGGGAGTGGAGTGGGCGGCGGCGGGACTGCGGGCCCCGGCACGGCTTCGGGGACCCTGCCGCGATGGCAGGTGGCGCTGGCCGTTGGGGCGCCCTTGTTGCTGGGCGTAGGAGCCATGTACCTGTGGAGCCGGCGGCGGAGGCGCCGGGAGGCGGGAGGCCGGGGCGATGCCAGCGGCCTGAAGCGCAACAGCGAACGGAAGACCCCTGAGGGCAGGGCCAGCCCGGCTCTGGGCAGTGGCCATCCCGACGGTTCTGGTGCCCCCTTGGAAATGGTGAGGCGCCTCCCGGGCCATAGAGGTGGACCCGAGCGGACGCAGCTTTTCCCTGACCTGTGATGCGCACGAGGGGCCCTCCCTGATCGGAAATTGCCTAGCGTTGGTAGAGGACTACACCGTGGTTTCGGGCTGCTTTTGTGGGGAGGGCAGGACGGAGACAGACATCCTTTGACAGTTTCCTTGGGAGTCCTGCAAAATCTTCTGCTTGACTTCCCAGTGACACAGCATTTATCTCTAGTGCTGTAGGTATAGGTAACGTGTAAATACAGTTCTTCTAACAAGCAAGGAAAGGAGGATCCCATTAATCTTTGGAGTTGTGACATGAGTTTTTGTGAGATTCAAGACCTGCGACTTATTCAGTAAGAACCTCTTAATAGCAACAAGGCATTGCCCTTTTAGGGGTGTTTTTTTTTTCCCCCTCCTCCCGGAAAGAGGAAGATGGGCAACTATAGGGACAAAATTGGTGTTAAAAATCTAATTAGGTAGCCGGGCGTGGTGGCGCACGCCTTTAATCCTAGCACTTGGGAGGCAGAGGCAGACGGATCTTTGTGAGTTCAAGGCCAGCCTGGTCTACAGAGTGAGTTCCAGGACAGCTGGGACTACAGGGAGACCCTGTCTCGAAAAAGACCAAAAAAAAAAAAAAAAAATCTAATTAGGTAGCTTCATATGTAGGAAAAAAAGCTAGTTTCTATAAAGAATAAAATGGTAGTGAGTCTTTTGTATTAATGTACTAGTGTGAGCTCTTTGAAAACGTAGTAAAATTTTCTATTTCACTTGGATATATGCATATATCCAAGCCTAACATGTCTGATAAAAGATTCTCTGATGTTAGGCCCAGCATTGGAGTCTCTCTGAACTGCTTTGTCTGATGTGTTGATCTCTTAAATCCTTTTGACAAATCTGACAGCTGTGTGGAGAATTGGCCTGCCCTGGGATTGAGTGAGGTGCTTATCTGAGTTTGGAGTTGTATATCAGTATAGTACTAGAGTAAATCAGAATCCAGAGACACAGGTAAATTTTCCTAGATGTATACATATGTAAATCCCATTATGCATATGCACATTTATGTGCATTTAAAATCCACAAGAAAGTTTAGGCACCTAAATGCATGAGCATTCTGTTAGTATTAAAGATAGACTTTTTGCTAAGTAAATTTGAAAGAAGTTCTGATATGACTGTAAGGCTCCTGCTTGCAGTGTGTGAGGAATTGTGCTAGCCTACAAAGCTATTTGTTCTTTCCTATGGGGGGGAATAAAACAGCCTGTTTCAAATCTGAAAAGATGCATTACAATATTGCGGAGAACCCATGGCCTTTGAGAACCAGAGAGGTGCCATTCTAAATTGGGCTGTCCGTTCTTACTTTGGTAAAGTCATTTTATCTTCCTGAACTTACTGCCATGCTTGCAGACAAAGAAGTTAAGATATTTGCTCTTTTATATTTTATCCAGCACTAAAAATGATACTGAAATTTTAAGGGTGAAAGCCTGGGTTGTGGCAGCCCCAACAAACTGCTAGGCCACCCAACCCCAACATATCAGAAGAAGGGGAGCAAAGAAAAGGTTCCAGTGTGTCTTTAAGGTACTGACATAAACTTCCAGTTCAAATAGGGTAAGAGTAAGAGGTACGCATAATAAAGCAGCTCTGCTAGAGGTAGCCCATTTGGCCTTTTGTCTCATCCTGCTTGGGGAAGAAGAGGTTTCTAAAAGGATTTTTTTCCTGCATCCTACAAGATGATTACTTCTGTTACTAGGTGTGGCTCCGGCATCATAGATAATTAGCCTCTTCTGAAGGGTAGTCTAGCCAGTGAAATTTTGTTCTTACTTGAAATCCTCAAGAGGAAAGGTTAAGGGCACTGACATAAGGATAAGGTCTTGTGACTTCAGTTCAGCCAAAGGTGACAGACACAACTGAAGAGCCATTAGACTTTTACCCCATTGTGGGCCCAAGTGATATTTAATGCACTTTGGCAAAAACAGCATTTAAATGCCTGTTTCAGAAGTGGATGTTTGTGAGTGCCAGTGAGGGTGGTTGTCCAGAGAATTCTTTGAATTATTTCCATGTGCTTGTTTTATGTCATTTTCATATATATGAATTTTAAATATTCATTATTTTTATTTTACATGTATGAGTGTATTTATTGCCTGCACTTACGTAAGTGTACCTGTGTGGTGCAGTGCCAGAGAAGATCAGAAGAGGGTGTCAGAGCCTCTAGAGCTGGAGTTACAGATGGTTGTTAACCACTATGTAGGTTCTGGGAATTGAACCTGCAGCCTTTGTAAGAGCAGTTAGTGCTCTTAACTGGCGAGCCATCTCTCCAGCCCCTGTATGAAATTTTTTTTTTTTTTGGTCTTTTCGAGACAGGGTCTCCCTGTAGCCCCAGCTGTCCTGGAACTCACTCTGTAGACCAGGCTGGCCTTGAACTCACAAAGATCCACCTGCCTCTGCCTCCCAAGTGCTAGGATTAAAGGTGTGCGCCACCACGCCCGGCGAAATTTTGTGTGTGTAAGAAAATTTCAGGGGTCTGGAGAGATGGCCTAGCGGTTAAGAGCGCTGACCGCTCTTACAGAGGACCCGGGTTCGATCCCCAGCACCCACATGGCGGTCCGAAAACCGTCTGAAACTCCAATTCCAGGAGAACTCCAGGTCCAGGGGAATCTGATACCCTCTTCTGACCTCCGCAGCATTGCACGACACGGGTGCACAAACTTGCATGCAGACAGTACATTCATACACATACAGAAATAAATAAAATTAAATTTAAAAATTATAAAAAAAAAAATTTTCAAACATAAAATCTTTTTTTTTTTTTTTTTTGCTTTTTGAAACAAGGTCTCCCTGAGGCTCTATCTGGCTGGAACTTGCTGTGTAGACCAGGCTGGCCTTGAGCCACAGAGATCTGCATGCCTCTGCTGCCTTAAGTCCTGGGATTAAAGGCATGCACCACCATGCCCAGCAAAATTTCTATTTAATTTTAATCTAGTATAGATGAATCAGAGTTCCCTTAAAGTTCTCAAATGTAAAGTAATAATTAAAAATAAGGGTAGTAAGTGTATATGTATGAAGCTTTTAACATAGTTTAAACCACATCACCTTATTTATCTTTTTTTTTTTTTCTTATCACGCTATTTATCCCAGGCAAGTTTATACCATTGGTTTTTGAAAAAATTTAGTAAATTCACCTTTGGAGTTGAGATTGCTTTTAAAAGACTTTAAGGGGGCTGGAGAGATAGCCTAGCGGTTAAGAGCACCGACTGCTCTTGCAGAGAACCCGGGTTCAATCCCCAGCACCCACATAGCGGCTAAAAACCATCTGTAACTCCAATTCCAGGAGAACTCCAGTTCCAGGGGAATCTGAGACCCTCTTCTGACCTCCAAGGCACTGCACAACATGGGTGCACAAACCTACATGCACACAGTACATTCATACACATACAAAAATAAATTAAAAAATTTTAAAAAAAGACTTCAAGATTAAATTCTATATGTAACTTGAACTCCTTTAAAAATTACTACATTTGGGGGCTGGAGAGATGGCTCAGCGGTTATGTGCACCAACTGCTCTTGCAGAGGAACCGGGTTCAATTCCCAGCACTCATATGGCAGCTAAGAACTGTCTTTAAGCTAGGCATGGTGGCCCATGTGCCTTTAATCCTAGCACTCAGAGGCAGAGGCATTCAAATCTTTGTGAGTTCAAGGCCAGAAGGGCAGCCTGATCTACAGGGCTAGTTCCAGGCCAGCTGGGGCTACAGGGAGACCCTGATTCAAAAACACCAAAAAAAAAAAAAAAAAAAAATTTACTACATTTGTCCTAAAATAAAACTGAACAAAAACACACCTTTTTTTTTTTGCCTCACTATGTAGAATTTATGGATTTGTCCCTGAAAACTTGCTTTTAATTATTAGATTACTCTTTAGTAAGGCAGCAATAAAAATTGTTTTGTCTTTTATGGAAATGTATACTTTATTGGTAAACAAAAAATATTAAAAACTTGATTGATTGATTGATTGATTGATTGATTGATTAACTTTTTTGAGACAGGGTCTCCCTCTAGCCCCAGCTGACCTTGAACTCACAGAGATCTGCTTACCAGAGCCTCCCAAGTGCTGGGATTAAAGGTGTGTACCACCATGCCCTATTGCTTTTTTTTTTTTTTTATTTTATGGGTATGGATCTTTGGGGGGGGGTATTTTTGAGACAGGGTCTCCCTTTAGTCCCAGCTGTCCTGGAGCTCGCTCTGTACACCAGCCTGGCCTTGAACTCACAGAGGTCCACCTGCCTCTGCCTCCCAAGTGCTGGGATTGTAACTACAGTTTGGGGGGGGGGGTGTCATTGTTTGAGACAGGGTCTCCCTTTAGTCCCAGCTAGCCTGGAACTCACTCTGTAGACCAGGCTGGCCTTGAACTCACAGAGATCTGCCTGCCTCTGCCTCCTGAGGGCTTGGATTAAAGGTGTGCGCCACCAAGCCCGCTTTGTGTGTGTGCGTGTGTGTGTGTGTGTGTGTGTGTGTGTGTGTGTGTGTGTGTGTGTAACTACAGTTTTTAAGAGAATGTGGATGAATAAATGTCATCTCTATGGGGTATCAGCAGATCAATGGAGAATCTCTTTTGTTATTTTGTCTATTGATTATGTTTGCCCAAACATAAAATGCACCAATAATGTTAATGCATTTCCAACTATTGAATTTGAAGTTTCCATGTGTGATATGAACCATGCCAATTATCATTTGTCTGGGGCAGCAAAAACTTGGAAAGCAAGAATTCCAGATATTAAAGAAATTCATCTAATCACAGTTAGAAGATAGGGTGACTTAAATCACCTTCCATTAAGTCTTAAAGGCTTGAAAGGGATCTGTTTGTTTGTTTGTTTATTTATTTATTTATTTATTTATTTATTTATTTATTTATTTATTTTGAGGCAGAGTCTCCCTTTAGTCCCAGCTGGCCTGGAGCTGGTTAGGTAGACCAGGTTGGCCTTGAACTCACAGATCCGCCTGCCTCTGCCTCTGCCTCTGCCTCTGCCTCTGCCTCTGCTGGGATTAAAGGCGTGTGGCACCACGTCTGGCCTAAGATGGTTCTTACCCTCCTTGTGGGTGCTGGAAATCGAACCCAGGTCCTCTGCAAGAGCTGTCAGGGCTCTTAACCTCTGAGCCATCTCTTCCGCCCCTGGGATCCTTATTTCTTATCTCAGAAGTGTTCCATACTCCATCTGCTCTTTTCTAATGTGCTCTTTGTTAATTGATGTGCCTCTTATAATGCCCCAAGTTAGAAGCTTAGGTTGCATCACTGTCTCTTTTGATCATTCTCATGTTTTCCATTTCTAACCTGTAAATAAATCTGGAACATTCTGTATTGTGTCTGAAATAGCTGACCATTCCATTTTCACTGCTATCATTTCTCAACTGAACAGCTGCTCACCTTTCTTTATTACAGACCACTCTATCCATGCTTTCAGCATCTATGGATTCAGTAAATGGAAGATCAGAAATATTCAGGAAAAAACCTTGCACTTCTGTTGAACATGTACAGACCTATTTTCTTATCTTTCCCTAGATAGCAGTGATAGAACAACTATTCACACAACCCTTACATTATCAGAAATATTCAGGAAAAAACCTTGCACTTCTGTTGAACATGTACAGACCTATTTTCTTATCTTTCCCTAGATAGCAGTGATAGAACAACTATTCACACAACCCCTTACATTATACTAGGTAATGAATAATCTAGAAATGATTTAAAGTACTTAGAAGAGCCCGGCGTGGTGGTGCACACCTTTAATCCCAGCACTCGGGAGGCAGAGATAGGTGGATCTCTGTGGGTTCAAGGCCGGCCTGGTCTACAGAGTAAGCTCCAGGACACCTGGTACTAAAAGGGAGACCCTGTCTCAAAAATACCAAAAAAAAGTGTAAAACCAAAAAGAAAAATAAAACAATAAAGTACTTAGAAGAGGGCTGGAAATATAGTTGGTAGAGTGCTTGCTTAGCATACACAAATCCCTTGGGTTGATTCCCAGCACTGCGTAAAACTGGTTGTGGTGGCACGTGCCTGTAATCCTAGCACTCAAGAGGTAGAGACAGGAGAGTCAGAAGTTCAAGGTACTTCACTACATAGCCAGTTGGAGGACAGTGTTGTCTATGTATTCCTCAAAAAAAAAAAAAAATTGTTTTAAAGTAAAGTATATAGAAAGAGCTGTGTATGGTAGCTACTTCCTGGAGTTCCATCTACTTGGGAGGTTCACTTTATTCATAGTTTTGAGACCAGCCTAAACAAAAGAGCACTACCCTATCTCTAAAACAAAACAATGTGCAGGAGGATATACCTTGCTATATATAAATATGGTCTATGGCCCCAAGCTCATGCCTTTAATCCCAGCACTTAGAAGGCAGAGGTAGGCAATGGTCTATATAGAAAGTTCTAGGCCAGCTGGGGCTACAGCTGGCATATACAGTATACATATTTTTTTCTTTTTGAGAAAAAAATATGTATACTGTATATGGGACTGGAATATCCACAGATTTGGGGTTGGGGTGGGGAGGTCCTGAAATTAATCCCCTATGATTATTGAAGGACAACTGTAGTCTCCTTCCCATTCATTTTGTCACTAGTAGATTAAATTTCATCACTTCCATTTCTTAAATGATGGATTTGTTTTCCAATAAAGATGAAGTTCTAACTTCTTACTTTGAATTAAGATCTTCCATGGAGTTCATTCTGCTTACATTTTTAATGTCACATGACCCTCCTGCTTGAGTGCTGGGATCAGAGGAGTGTATCACCACGTTGAGCTGCCATTGCTTTTGACTCTGGTCTTTGGACAGTCTGTAAACATTTCCCAGTGCCCCACTCCCACAATCTTTTTGTTTTTTGTTTTTTGTTTTGTTTTGTTGAGACAGGGTCTCCCTGTAGCCCCAGCTTTCCTGGAACTCACACTGTAGACCAGGCTGGCCTTGAACTCATAAAGATCCTCCTGCCTCTGCCTCCCTAGTGCTAGGATTAATCACAGTCTTATTTTTAAAAAATATGTAACACTGAAATCATCTCACCTTTTCTGAAATCTCTCTGAATGTGATTTCCTTTTTTAAAAATGTTTTATTTTAGCTGGGCATGGTGGCTCACCCCTTTAAATCCAGTGCTCTGGTGGAGCTCTTTGAGTTCAAGGCCAGCCTGGTCTACATGGCAAGTTCTAGGACAGCTGGGGCTACAGGGAGACCCTATCTCAAAAAGACCAAAAAAAAAAAAAATTATGTGTATGAGTCTGTTGCCTGTATATAGGTATGTGCAGTGCCTGTGGAAGTCAGAAGGTGGTGTCAGGTTCTCTTAGAACTGGAGTAGGGGGGCTGGAGAGATAGCCTAGAGGTTAAGAGCACCGAATGCTCTTGCGGAGGACCCGGGTTCAATCCCCAGCACCCACATGGTGGCTAAGAACCGTCTGTAACTCCAATTCCAGGAGAACTCCAGTTCCAGGGGAATCTGAGACCCTCTTCTGACCTCCACGGCATTGCACGACACGGGTGCACAGACCTACATGCAGACAGTACATTCATACACATACAAAAAATAAATAAAATTAAAAAAAAAATGTTATTTATTTCTGGAAATTTCCTACCCCTCCCTTCCATCTTAAAAAAATAATGTGAAGGAATTTGAGAGATAGCTTAGCAGTTGAGAGCACTGGGTGCTCCTGCAGAGGAGTGGGCTTAGGTTCCCAGCACCCACATGATGACTAACAGCCATCCATAACTCCAGTTCCAGGGGATCTAATGCCCTCTTCTGTCTTCCACTGGCATTGCATTAAAGGGTTCACTTGCATACATGCAGTCAAAACACTCATACACATAAAAAAATAAAACCAGCTGGGTGTCATGCTTACACCTTTAATCCCAGCACAGGTGAGGCAGATCTCTGTGAGACTGAAGCCAGCCTGGTCTAAATAGGGAGTTCCAGGTTAGCTGGGACTAAAAGAGACCCTGTCTCAAAAAACAAAAATAAATAAATTAGAGAAATAAAAATAAAAACTAATAAAAATAAGGCAAAGTATACAGAACGTGAGAAACAGTGAAGGACTCCTTTAGGAAGGTTCCACTTTTCTGCTGAGGCCTCTCTGGNATTATATTATATTCTATATTGGTCAATTATTATTAAATTTATTTATTTAAGCGAATAATGGTGCAGAAGGATTAGGAGTGGCCATAGAGTCTGCCCTTTTTACTCCTTTTTAATAACATGATATACACTCCTCAAGGTTGCTGAATACGACCCTTACATATGGAGGAGCATCCTGCGATCTTAAAAGCAGCTTTATTGTTCAGGACCGTTTGATTAGATATTTGTGAGAATTTTTACCTTAAATCGAGACATTCGAAATCCGAGCTATGGTGCTCTCACACAACCAGACACTATCGCAATATCGATGCCTGTGAGAGACCTCTGAGTATGGTTTAATGACCCTTTTTCTCATGAAGACTCTGTCCGTGTTAGAAATTTGTGCTATATGGAAAGCCAAAACTCATTATGATTTTTCAAAAAATCAAATCATTTGGGGATGGAGAGATGGCTCAGCAGTTAAGAGCATGTAATTACTTTCTTTCAGCAAGAATGGAGAAAGTTTTATTTGCCTAAGAAACTAATTTGGTGCCCTTACACCCGCGGAGTGGAGCACATACCCTCATGCAGGCACTGTAAGTCCCAGCCTCCACACGTAGGTGGCTGACACTTCTGGCCCGTTCAGTGTGGACTAAGATCGGTAAAAAAAGTTCATTTATTATACCGTGTATACTCTGCAGACACTCACTACAACATATTACGACTTTGTGGGGTGGAAGATGCAATAAATATTAATTAAAAAAAATCCAATCATACAAAGTTTTAAAGGACGATAAATCCGAAACTATCCCTAGCCTAGAGTCCCATGTTGTTTGCCATATTGCAAGACCAGAGGTCACACTGATGTACATGTGTCAGTGTTAGCTCTTTAACAACCCTCGTGCTAGAGTTGAAGACTTTCAGTGTTTAAAATCAAATACTCCAATACTATGTAACCCAAAGAAACAAAAATTTGATACACGTGGACTATTGTCTGTTTTCGTTCCTCCCCCTTACAAATTTAATAGAGAGTTTAACCCACTACTCATATGTTTCTGTAAATAGGCACCGTCAATCATTTTTCTTATTTCTCTCTTCCGCCTACTGTTCTTTGCTAGGCTAGGTTTGGATTCCTTTATTTCTTTTTAACATGTCTGGTCAGGAGTGGTTCAGATGTAGAGAGTAACAGAGGATAACTCCATTTTCTTGGTATCTGGTTATGAGAGGGGAAACACTGTACTGAGTGCTCTGTTACTGAGGATATGGAGGAATGGAGGTAAGCCTTTGTTTCGGCTACACAAACAGACAAACGTGCCTTCATTGTTTAATTGATTTGTTCGTTACTTTACTAGCATATATAAGAGAGCCATAGTTGAGGTACAGCTATTCTAAGTATGCAAGAGCACAATGATGCACATGCAATAATTCATGGGATTCAAAAGCATTAGATTCGAGGAGCCACATCATGTCTTGAACTCGTGGCATTTACCTCCACCCAGAAGCATCATTTAGTTTTTTGGAATATATCATGTACTTTAATGTGGGTTTCACCAATGATTCTTCACATTACATTCTTTTTGGCCGCCTTTTTCTTTGCATACCTCTCCTTATGTGTTTGTAGTTAAATCTCCTTTTTATACATCCTTTTTCTACAATTTGCATCTCTTCCTATTTTGTTGTTTTTTTATATTTATCGAAAGGTAAACGTCCTACCATGCTAAGATTACAGTTGAGACAAAAATCTCCCCATCGTTTAATAGCCGAAGTTATTCTCTACTGTAGATTGTGTATGTCTGGCATACATAATTATGATGCTGGCGCATGTGTGGAAACAGTGAACCGAATAAACTCAGGCTGGACGATTGTGACTCTCTCATGCGTTATCCCAATACAGTCAAATTTTTACAGAAAGCATCTATAATCTTGTATAATTTTCTGTCCACAGGGTCATGACCTTTTCACCGCCAAGGCGAACAGCCTTCTCACATCTTAGAAGGGAAAGGTGCCACTCTGCTATTTGCCTACCATTTTTTAGATATTTAAATCCAGGCAACTGTGGAGAGGCAGGAGGAAGAGGATCTCTGTGAGTTCAAGGCCAGGCTGGTGTAAGAGCGAGACTGCCTCACAGGGACAGCTGGGACTAAAGGGAGACCCTGTCTAAAAAATACAAAAAAAAAAAAAAAAAGGCTATACTAGTCCAGCATGGTGGTGGTGCATACCTGTAATCCCAGCACTTGGGAGGTAGAGGCAGGAAGATCTTTGTGAGTTCTAGGCCAGCTGGGGCTACAGGGAGACCCTGTCTCAAAAATACAAAAAGAAGCTATACTAACTCAATCATCATACACAACATGTTATCTGATACTAGCCTACCTACAAGAAACACCCCCCAAACAACAACAACAACAAAAAATGTAGATATGGATACCACCTAGACTTAGAAAAGATAAAAATTCAGGGCTGGAGAGATGGTCTAGTGGTTAAGAGCGCTGACTGCTCTTGTAGAGGACCTGGGTTTGATCCCCAGCACCCACATGGCGGCTGAGAACCGTCTTTAACTCCAGTTCGAGGGGAATCCAATGCTCTCTTCTGACCTCCATGGCATTTCAAGACACAGGTGCACCAACCTACATGCAGACAGTACATTCATACACATACAGTTGTTAAAGGCACTGGCTGCTCTTGAGGAGAACCCCAGTTCAATTCCCAGCACCCACGTGGTAACTAACAATTGTCCCTACTCAGTTTCTTTTTTTTTTTTTTTTTTATTTTTTTATTTATTTTTTGTATGTGTATGAATGTACTGTCCTGCATGTAGGTCTGTGCACCCGTGTCTGGCAATGCCGTGGAGGTCAGAAGAGGGTTCTCAGATTCCCCTGGGAACTGGAGTTCTCCTGGAATTGGAGTTACAGACGGTTCTTAGCCCCATGTGTGGTGCTGGGGATTGAACCCAGGTCCTCGCAAGAGCATTTCGGTGCTCTTAACCTCTAGGCTTATCTCTCCAGCCCCCCTACTCCAGTTCTAAGAGAACCTGACACCACCTTCTGACTTACCATAGGCATGCACATACCTATATACAGGCAACAGACTCATACACATAATTTTTTTTTTTTTGTCTTTTGAGATAGGGTCTCCCTGTAGCCCCAGCTGTCCTAGAACTTGCCATGTAGAGCCAGGCTGGCCTTGAACTCAAAGAGCTCCACCAGAGCACTGGATTTAAAGGGGTGAGCCACCATGCCCAGCTAAATAAAACATTTTTAAAAAAGGAAATCACATTCAGAGAGATTTCAGAAAAGGTGAGATGATTTCAGTGTACATATTTTTTCAAAAAATAAGGACTGTGATTAATCCTAGCACTAGGGAGGCAGAGGCAGGAGGATCTTTATGAGTTCAAGCCAGCCTGGTCTACAGTGTGAGTTCCAGGAAAAGCTGGGCTACAGGGAGACCCCGTCTCAAACAAAACAAAAACAAAAAACAAAAACAAAAAGATTGTGGGAGTGGGGCACTGGGAAATGTTTACAGACTGTCCAAAGACCAGAGTCAAAAGCAATGGCAGCTCAACGTGGTGATACACTCCTCTGATCCCAGCACAAGAGGAGGGTCATGTGACATTAAAAATGTAAGCAGATAAACTCTCTTGGAAAATCTGTTAATTTCAAGTAGAAGTTAAGAACTGTCAATCTTTTTATGGAAAAAAATGGGGCCAATTCAATTCTAGATTTTGGGGTATGGAGAATGGGAGGTAAGTGCTGGAGATTTATCCAGATGTAATTTTTGAAAGTAATGACCAAATATGAGTCAGTAGTTCGACAAATCATGTATATCCGTGGACCCGAGAACTAACATTGTGTCATCGTACTTAACATAATCTTATTATGTTCGATTAATCTTCCATTGTCCATTCTATTACATCTCGACGGCATTTTGTTCCAACCTTCACAAATACTGGTTGAGATTTATTCTCCAGTCTCTCCTTATATTATCTATGATGTAATAGACATACTTTTCTTAATTTGCAGTTCATCTAAAAATGAGCTTACCCTAAATATATAAATGTCAATACTGTAGGACCTAGCCTCTCGTTATAGCTTTCCTAGCGATTTGTGCAGTCGGCGACTGCAATGGCATGGTGGAAGCCTAGTATCAGCAACCACGTTCTGATTAGTATTTTTGACCATTGCCCTACCATCTGCCCTGCTCATTGCTGTTTGACTCTAGAGGTGCTCGTTGTGTAGGAACATGTCTAGAATGGCTGAGCTTCTTTGGCCTCAGGTGCCCAACTTATATATCAGCCATACGGCGCATCACAAAATCTTTTTCGCTCCTTCTGTGTCTATTTTGTTTTGCTATTGTTTTGTTAAGAGATACGGGTACGAGTGGGCTCCTCTTTCGCTGTTAGGGCCATGGTTCAAAATCAGACTGAAAATAGTGAACCTGGCCAACACTAGCAACCTGATATGAAACCTCAGGAGTGCAATGCTAGCCTTGGATAATCCATACGATTCCTTCCCTGCCTACTGCCTCCTTCTCCTCTTTATACGTATGCGCCTTTAACTTTTATATTAACCGTTACAATTTTTTTTTTTTTTTAGATTATTAGAGGATAATACATGTAACCAACTGACGTCTCTATTACTTTTCCTAAGATCTCGTTCGGACATTGAATTGGTATGTGAATTGTATCTTTATGATTTCCTATTTTCATGCTGAGAGCCATTACTGACATCCCTGTCCTGCGTAGGAACCTCACTCCCTGCATGTGAACTAAGTCGCTTAACAGGCATCGGTGCTCCTACCGGACGAAGCCACGTCTTTTTGAGATCAAGGCGCAGTGCTGGGAAATCAACCCAGGGATTTGTGGTATCTAAGCAAAGCACTCTACCCCATATTTCCTCCTAAGTACTCTTAACTTGTTTTAATTTTTTGTTTGGTTTAAAAACACACAAAAAAGAAGAAATACAAACTTTTTTTTGTATTTGGGGCAGACCTGCAGTCTGCAAGTGTCTCGAAGTTCTCAACTTAGTTAGTACAGACTGGGGCTAACAAGAGGAATTCCTGGCTATGCTTTCCACCTCCAATGAAAGTATGACCAAGCCAAAACAAAAAAAAAAAATTAATGTGTCATGGCTCTGGAGACCTGTCCACTAGGCATCCACATCTAGTATACTCAGGTAGCCTATTCAGCCGGACTTAGGTCCAGTGCCTGTGGAAGTCAAGAAGGTAAAGGGGTGATGCAGCTACCACCCCTACGCCTGTGGCTCATGTATACTGAGTACTTAGAATCATGTGCGGGACTGATTAGTTTACATGATGACTCTAAGTCCACTATATGAGGTTAAGAGCAACGACTTAAGAAGTGGCTTGTCTGAATGCGAGGTAGTTGCTAATCACCTGCGATCTACAATAGGGTCAAACACTAACCATAGAGTACAAAATCACCGATCTCATAGCATGTTGCAATCAGAAGAGCACGCGTTTTTCCTGTAAATTTCCCATTTTGACTAAAGTGAGAACCCTAGTTAGCGCGAGTGTGAATCGTAATAGTAGAGCCTTACTCTCATTCCTAGAACTGCTCCATCCGTTGCAATTGAGACAAGGATCGAAGAAAACTAGCCGGTGGTTCTGGTACATTGGTCACAACAGAAAGCTAGAACCCAGGTTTTTTACCTCGAATATTGCAATTCGTGACACTTACCAATTTAACTTTCGAGAATCCTCATAGATGCACTCACATGAAAAAAGACATCAGGATAGAAGAGGATCATAGTAAATAAAATAGAGAAGAGATGAAAGCAGATTAACACAAGATATCAAGTGAGAAATGAATAAAGAACAAAGAAAGAAATAACTTGGAAATGGGTCAAAGGCGTGAGATCAGCATTGTTCATAAGTACTAGATGTATCCCAGATACTATTTACAGGGGGTTGTGGACCCTGAGAGATGAAAATCATTGAGAGATACATAAGAAATGTCACGCTCAAAGAACAGCCAGTGCCTTTAACAACTGTATGTGTATGAAAAAATGTAGTAAATGGCACCTAGCTCTGTCTCACGACTTATTGGTAGGGCGTATTTAGGTAAGTGACACGCACACTGCTAGATTCTAATGCAAAAGAGCACACTCTAATGGGAAGGTCCAAGAAAGAGTGAATTGAGACATTCCCGTGGAACTGGGAGTTAAAAGACGGTTCTAGCGCCATGTGGGTGCTGGGGAATCATAACCCAGGTCCTCTACAAGAGCGTCAGCCTCTTTAACCACTAGACCATCTCTCCAGCCCTGAATTTTTATCTTTTCTAAGTCTAGGTGGTATCCATATCTACATTTTTTGTTGTTGTTGTTTGTTTGGGGGTGTTTTTTAGGTAGGCAGTATCAGATAACATGTTGTGTATGATGATTGAGTTAGTATAGCTTCTTTTTGTATTTTGGAGACAGGGTCTCCCGTGTAGCCCGCTGGCCTAAGAACTCACAAAAGATCTTCCTGCCTCTACCTCCCAAGTGTCGGGATTAAAGGAGCAAACCACCACCATTGGCTGGAATCTAATAATGCCTTTTTTTTTTTTTTTTTATTTTATGGGTATGGATCTTTGGGGGGGGGTATTTTTTAGACAGGGTCTCCCTTTAGTCCCAGCTGTCCTGGAGCTCGCTCTGTACACCAGCCTGGCCTTGAACTCACAGAGATCCTCCTGCCTCTGCCTCCCAAGTGCTAGGATTAAAGGCGTGAACCGCCACACCTGACAAGTATAGCTTCTTAAACTGTGGGTCAAGTGCCACATAGAGATATGTAACTTAACATGGGAGTTGAAAAAATAGCAAAATTAAAGGTTTCTAAACACAGAAAAGCCAAAAAATTAATTTGAAACCAAATACGTTATGATTCTGGAGTTTATATGGCCCCATTCTCCCATTGCATCATTGCTCTCTGTGTCCTGTGTGTTATAAATTACAGTGTTTTTACCATACATAGAAAATGTTTGCTTTTACAGAAACATAGTAGTTTAATTTTGGAAAACAGACAATAGTCCACGTGTATCAAATTTTTGTTTCTTTGGGTTACATAGTATTGGAGTATTTGATTTTAAACACTGAAAGTCTGTGTTTAAAATTGATGATTGGATTTTTTTAATTTATTTTTCACCATGTATATATTTGTATGTGTCTGCATGTATACACATTAATACTGTAGTCCACAGAGGCCAGAAGTGTCAGACCTGGGGCTGGAATTACAGGTGCCTGATGAGGGTGCTGGGAATTAAACTCAGATCTTCTGAAAGAGTAATACATGCTCTTAACTGCTGAGCCATCTCTCCATCCCCATGATTTGATTTTTGAAAAATCATTAAATGAGTTTTGGCTTTCCATTAGACAATTTCTAACAATTTCTGAAAAGGTCATAAACATACTTCTTTCACTCGATATTATGTATTTGTGTGAAGCACCATGCTCAGCATTCATGATGATAAAATCAAAATATTAATCAACTCTGAAAAATGTTGATGATGCTCTTTAATGTATTCAGCAAAGAATTATTCATGTAAAAATAAATAAGCATATCTCATTAATCTGCAAATTTGCTTTGACCAATAAATTATATAGTTATATTTATATCCAAGAATTGGGGTTTTGCATGTTTTGTTTGTCTTTTGTTTTTGCAGTACTGGGGAATGAACGCAGGGTCTTGTGGAAGATTTTTATAATTCTTGGTAATTAAAAGTTTCCTTTATCTACTTATTTTATATGTATCTGAATATCCAGGGTAGTTAAGAAGTGTCCTGGGCAAAGTTAAAGAGGCTGTGATTTGGAAAATGGATTTGGTTGTAGATTGATTATTCTGCAGGGGACCAGGGTTGGGGGGTATTCACAGTGTGGAGGTCAGAGGACAACAGTTTTCAAACATAAGATGAGGGATGGCTTTCTAATCTCAAGTTTGATTCCTTCGGCAGTTTCTTACTATCCTACATTTCCTTTGTAGAAAAGCAATAGTTGGTCCCTAGGTATTCAAAAATGCTCATGCAGTAAGTATTCCAGAGTTGTTAATTCTGTGTAGCTAGAATTTAAATACAATCTGCTTAATCAGTAAATTTAAACTAGTAAAAACCATTAACCCAGATTATATACTGGTTAACTGGAAATAAATGTATCGTTTTGGTAATAATACCAATATGCCTAATTCTAGCATTTTCTTTCATAGTAACTATGTATAATCTTTAAGAAAATTCTGCAGATGCTTGCTGAGAATTGAGAGTAGTTCCTTTTTGCTAAATGTATATCATATTGAGAGCACTCTGTAACATAGTCGTAATATCACAAGACTTACTGGTTCTTTTCTAGTGTCCCGAACTTTACTAGTGTTTTAATTCTTTTGAGTTGTTTTTCCTGCCTAGTGGGGAGAACTTTCCTGACTGTTCATTAGTTCTACTTTAGTTTCAGAGTAGGGTTTTTTTGTTTGTTTGTTTTTTGTTTGTTTTTTTGTTTTTGTTTTTGTTTTTGTTTTTGTTTTTTTGTCTTTTTGAGACAGGGTCTCCCTGCAGCCCCGGCTGTTCTGGAACTCACTCTGTAGACCAGGCTGGCCTTGAACTCACAAAGATCCTCCTGCCTCTACCTCCCGAGTGCTAGGATTAAAGGCGTGCACCACCACGCCCGACTCAGAGTATATTTTAAGCAACTTTCAGGGACTATCTTTAGGAAACTGTGTCTTGCATAATTTTGTTTTTCTTTTGCTCTTTTTGAGCCAGGGTCTCCCTGTAACCCCAGCTTGTCTGAAACTTGCTAACCAGGGTGGCCTCGAACTCACAGATTCCTGCCTTGCCTCTGCCTGTGCCTCAGAGTGCTGAATATAAAAGCTTGCACCACCATGCCTGACGTGCATGCATTTTATATTCCAATAAATTTACCAGATTTGAACCTTGATACCTCACATTTTCATTTCAAAATATAAGTTGATTTTCAGACTAGATTGCCTTTTTAAGACATACAGGGCAACTTTTGCCTGTTGTTTAACAAGTTTCAGCACACATTAATGTTTGTTGAAGGGAGAAAATACATATTTAATGTTTCGTTTCCTTAAATGATTACCTGAGGTGTTTGCTTTTGATTCTGTTTTATCCCCTAGGTTTTAGATTTGTGTATATATATAGTCATTTACTCCTTGAACTTAAAATTTTTTGTCAGCTATATAATTTACTAGTCTAATGTGTTTTTTTATTATAGATTGGGAATTCAGTATTTGATTAATTCCTTTGAAAGATGGCCAGCCTATTTACTTGCTACACTGGTGTGTAGTGCCTTCCTTCAGGATTAAAGACTGTCCTATCGGTTGTTGTGTAGTTGTGCCTGGGTGTCTACAAAGGATTAGTTCCAGGGATGCACAAATCCAGTTATGCTCAAGTACCCTACATTAAAAAAAAAAAACAAAATTTTTGTATAGATTACACATATGCTCCTATATATTTAAATCATCTTGATATTACTGTAATGCCTAATAAAACGTCAGTGTTCTATAATTAGTTTCTATACTTCATGCTTTCGGGATGAAGAACAAAAAAGTGCATATTTACTGCAGATTCAAGAACAACCATATATTTTAGGTATAATCATGGAGTATATGCCAACTACAGGATTTTTTTTTTTTTTTTGCTCTCTTGAACATCTTCATCCTGCAACTTGTTGAATCCATGAACATGGAGGGTCAAATGTATAGTGGAGTCCAAACAAAAATATGGCTCAAGCATATGGTTCCGTGGCTGAAGTGCTTTCTGAGAAGTGCCTGAGTACATAACCCCAGTACCCACTTAAAAACTGAGCACAGGTCCCAGTACTGAAGGGCAGAGACAGGCACACCCCAGGGGCTTACTGAGCAGCCAGTCTAGCCAAAACTGAGCATCAAGTTTAGTGAGACATCCTGTCTCAAAAATGAGGCGGAAAGGGAGTCAAAAAAGAACATCGACCTCTGGCCTCCACACATGCCCCATGTACAAACACAAAAGGACCTCAATTATGCTTTCCTGGCAAAAAGAAAAAAATCAGTTGTGCTGATGAATCTGTAAGCAATGTTTCCTTTATTTGGTTTCAGCATATGAGTCTGAGCATTGTTCTGTTGATATCTCTTTTTTCCTAAAACATCCATAAATATAAGCCAGCCATGCTATCCTTGCAATCTTGAAGTAACATGTAGTTAATATCGGATCATATCCATAAAGTTCAAATTTTGCCTTGGGTAAATTTCTCATTCTGTCCAGGCTTTAGTAGGATTTATGCATAAAATAGGGTTAACAATGTACCTATCTCATCTCTAGTATGGAGCTGTTATGAATATTTCACAAGTAATTTTGATAGTTAATTATAAACTTGCTTTGTGCATTACTTCTAGGATTATTTGTAAGTTTTGGCTTTAGATACTTATTAAATTGAGTTAGCTGAATCATTTGGGCGTAACTGCTGGCAATTACTTGCTATGAGGAGAAAAAACTTACTCAAATCCTGGGTAGAAAAGGATAAACTTTGGGCTGGAGAGATAGCTCAGAGGTTAAGAGCTCAGAGGTTAAGAGACTGCTCTTCCAGAGGACCTGGGTTCGATTCCCAGCACCCACATGGCAGCTAAGAACCATCTTAGGTTGGGTGTGGTGGCACACACCTTTAATCCAGCACTTGGGAGGCAGAGGCAAGTGGATCTCTAAGTTCAAGGCCAGCCTGGTCTACATAGCAAGCTCCAGGCCAGCTAGGACTAAAGGGAGACCCTGTCTCAAGGAAAAAAAGAAAAGGATAAACTTTATAGTAGATTTAATTTCTTTATATTCTTACTAGTATTCAGGGTTTAAATCTATGTCCCACCTTCTTTGTGGAAATTGAATACATAGGAATTAGTCTCTTCAAACTGTATTTCACAAAGAAAGTGATGAGATTTTAGTTTTATTTTAATATTAAAAGAGGAGGTTGCCCAGGTACCACTAGAAGCCTGGTCTCAAGTAATTCTCAAGTGCTGTGTCCTTTAACTGGTGAGATTATCTTGTATGTGTAGGTCAAGGGTTAACCTGTGATGTCCTTCCTCAGAGGCCACCTTGTTTCTTTTCCCCTTTGTTTTTTACATTTTTTTATTGTGTGTATGAGCGTTATGCCTGCATATATGTAAGTGCAGCCGGGTCATGCAGTGCCAGTGGAGGACAGAAGAGGGCATTGGATCCTCTGGAACTGGAGTTATGGTTAGCCATAATGTGGGTTCTTCAATTTGAACCTGAGTCTTAGGAAGAACAGCCAGTTCTCTGAACCATCTCTCCAGCCCCTTCACCTTATTTCTTGAGACAGGGTCTCTCTCACTGGAACTAGGCTGGCAGGCTGTCTGGATCCACTGCTGGAATTATAATACCATCATATCCAGCATTTTATATGGGTGCTGGGGACTCCTGGACCATCTCTCCACACCATAAAGATACATAATTTTATCTGTTGGACAGACTGTCGCCTTTCTGCCGGGGGCGGGCGGGGGGGCGATTTTATTTATTTATTTTTTGAGACAAGGTCTCCCTTTAGTCCCAGCTGGCCTGGAGCTCACTCTGTAGACCAGGCTGGCCTTGAACTCACCTCCCAAGTGCTGGGATTAAAGGTGTGTGGGCCACACTGTACATTTTATCAATACAACTATCCTGTGTTCCATTTGCTTCATTGTTTTGGTTTTGTTTGGTTTTGTTTTCTTCAGACAGGGTTTCACTGTGTAGATCAGGCTGGCATCCCACCTGCCTCTGCCTCCCAAATGCTGAGATTAAAATCATGCACCACCACAGCTAACCCCATGTACTCCATTTAAAAGTGGAACCTTCCCTACTGACTTTTTATTAATACATGCCTTCTATAGTTCTTCTTTTTAAAATGTGTGTGTCATTTTACTTTGTCACCTATTCAGACGGCATTTAGCTAGTAGTTTTTAAAAATTTGAAAGTCTGTCTTTTAATCAGAGATACTAATTCATATTTATTGTTAGCTACATATTTAATGATTATCATACTTAGTTTTTTGTTTTTTCTTCTACTGTTCCTTCTACTCATTATATTGGTAATTCCCCCAGTCTAGGATTTATTTTAGTAGAAAAGGTGCTGCTCCTGTGTTCAACCTGAAAATGCTAGTTTGTTCAGCTATATTATTATTATTATTACTTCTTGTGTGTATGAGTGTACTGTCTGCATGTAGGTAGGTGCACCCATGTCGTGCAATGCTGCGGAGGTCAGAAGAGGGTGTCGGATTTCCCTGGAACTGGAGTTAAAGATGGTTCTTAGACGCCATGTGTGTGCTGGAAATCGAACCTGGGTCCTCTGGAAGAGCAGTCAGTGCTCTCAAATGCTGAGCCATCTCTCCAGCCCCCAGTTATATTATTTTAAATTCAGCCAAGCATGGTGGCATAAACCTTTAATCTCAGCACTCAGGATGCAGAAGCAGGCAGATCTCTATGAATTCAAAGCCAGCCTGGTCTGTGTAGGGACTTCCAGGACAACTGGAGCTTCAGGGAGACCCTGTCTCAAAAAGACACAGTCAGTCACTCAATTAATTAATTAATTAAAATTTAAAAATCTTACTTTGGAACTTCAAAATTGTTATATGTTAGGGCCTAATTTTGCTGGAAGTTTGGTACCTAATTTGTTCTTTTTCTTTTGTAGATAATCTTTTTCTACTTAAACATCTTTAATAGTTTGTTATAAAATTTCAGTATGACATGTTTTAAAATATGTAGAGGATAGGTTGGTTGGGGTTTTTTGTTTTGTTTTGTTTTTATTATTTATTTATATGTATTAATGTACTGTCTGCATGTAGGTCTTTGCACCCGTGTCATGCAATGCCGCAGAGGTCAGAAGAGGGTCTCAGATTCCCCTGGAACTGGAGTTCTCCTGGAATTGGAGTTACAGACGGTTTTCATCCACCATGTGGGTGCTGGGGATCGAACCCGGGTCCTCTGCAAGAGCAGTCAGTGCTCTCAACTGCTAGGCCTCTCTCCAGCCCCCGGGGTTTTTTTTTGTTTGTTTGTTTTTTGGCCTTTTTGAGACGGGGTCTCTCTGTAGCCCCAACTGACCTAGAATTCACTATGTAGACCAGGCTGGCCTTGAACTCACAGAGATCCACCTGGCTCTGCCTCACAAGTGCTGGGGTTAAAGGTGTGGTTTTTCTTCAGAAATTTTTTTCTAGTATTTTATTATTTTAATGTGTGTAAGTGCACTTGTGTTGTGCAGTGCCCATAGAGGTCAGAAGAGGGCATCAGATCACCTGGACTTGGAGTGACATACAGTTGTTAACTGCCATGTGGGTTCTGGGAATCAAACCCAGGTCCTCTGCAAGAGCAGCCAGTGCTCTTAACTGCTGAGCTATCTCCAGCCTCCCTAATATTATACTTACCTTAATTATGCCTTTCCTTCTAGAACCTTGGTAAATAGATGTTTTTGTTATTTATGCCCCCCCCAACTCTATCCTCTATTTTCATTGCATTTTGGAAGTTTCTTTGGCTCTCCCTTGAACCTGTTAATTTGTTCTCTTGTTTCTTTTCTGCCCAGTTTATCTGATACTGTTTGAGTTGGGTCCCTCTCTTTTCTCTGTTGGCCCTCTTGTATTATCAGCTCTTTTTTGTGTGGTCTCTTGGAAGAGGAAAGTATGCTACATATGTCACCTGTGTTCTGGAAGGAGGATCATCATTCTTTCTGAATGACCCAGCCCTGTTGTAGTCTGACTTGTGTTTCTGCTCAGTGGAGTATTGAGGATATCTCCAATTCGAACTGCCTTACCTCCCTATAGTTGTCTTCTTAGGACCTGCAGCTACACGAGGGATTCTCAGTTGTCTTTTTATTGTAGTTAGTTCTACAATGTTTTCAGAGTCCTGTGGGTATACCCCTCCCCCCCAAATAAAGAGAAAATTCTTACTTTTTAGGGAAGGTTGCAGTTTCATGTTGGACTGCATTCATGGTGATCCCTGTGGCTTGGACACCAGGTTGGACATGCTTATAATTTATGTATCCTTGAAATATGTTACATGGTTGCTCTTTGACTTATATGATTGGAAGCTTTTAGAAGATGATTAAGTCTGTTGACAAATGGAAGATTTCCATTCATCTGCTGATTGCTGTTCTTGGTTCCTTTTACCCTCTCACATCTCAGTTTTAAAATATACATATTTTAGCCGGGCGTGGTGGCGCACGCCTTTAATCCTAGCGCTTGGGAGGCAGAGGCAGGCGGATCTTTGTGAGTTCAAGGCCAGCCTGGTCTACAGAGTGAGTTCCAGGACAGCTGGGACTACAGGGAGACCCTGTCTCAAAAAGACCAAAAAAAAAAAAGAAAAGAATCAACTTCTGTTGAACAGCCTGTGTTTTGATTACAGCAAAAATGGAAAGAGGTGGCACAAGACTGTACAAAGGCTGTTGAACTTAATCCCAAATATGTGAAAGCTCTCTTTAGACGTGCAAAAGCCCATGAGAAGCTCGACAATAAGAAGGAATGTTTAGAAGGTGAGAATGTTTTATGTTTCTATAATATAGGCTTCTTAGTCATTGGTAAATTGATATGAAACTCACTTGTACAGGAAACAGCAAATTGCCTTTAAACGTTGGAACTATTGCCCCAAATTGAGACTTTGTTCTCTAGATTGGACTTACTGCTACTTAAGTGCAGTCTGCTTTCAACTATGGGATTATTAAATGAGTATTAAAATTTAAGAGATTAGAAACCACACATTAAACTTAGCAGTTACCAGTACTCATTTGCATAATTCTTTGAGGAAATTAGAAAAGAGGTTTTAGCAAGTTACAGTGTTATCATTAAAATATTTTTTGCCCTTTTCTAACATTATATACACAATTGCAGATGGTATAATTACTATAAATTGTAAGTAACATTAAACTGAACCACAGTCTTAATTTCTGTAGTCTAAAAGTACTTTCCCATACTATTTATTTATTTATTTTTGTATTTTCGAGACAGGGTCTCCCTGTAGCACCAGCTGGCCTGGAACTCACTCTGTAGACCAGGCTGGCCTTGAACTCACAAAGATCCGCCTGCCTCTGNCTTTGTGAGTTCAAGGCCAGCCTGGTCTACAGAGTGAGTTCCAGGACAGCTGGGACTACAGGGAGACCCTGTCTCGAAAAGACCAAAAAAAAATAAATAAATAAAATAAAATATACATATTTCTTGTTGACACTGGCTAGCTTAAAATGTCTAGGTTATACTCCTATGTCTAATACACAATTTGAGTTTCTTTGTGCACGTACTTAAAACTATAGCTGTAATACTAGAGGTGGGCAACAAAACAAGCAGAGTTTGCTAGCATGCAGAAGGCCTTTGTTTGATTTCATTTATTCCGCAGTCAAATCATAACTTAAAGCCGCAACATTTTTTTTTAATTTTTTATGTATATTAATGTACTGTCTGCGTGTAGGTCTGTGCACCCATAACATGCAATGCCACAGAGGTCAGAAGATGGTGTCGGATTCCCCTGGAACTGGAGTCAAAGACGGTTCTCAGCCACCATGTTGGTGCTGGGGGTCGAACCTGGGTCCTCTGCAAGAGCAGTCGGTGGTCTTAACCGCTAGGCCATCTCTCCAGCCCAGCTGCAACATTTTTAAAAGATAAAAGAGAATTTCTGGTACAAATCCATTAATAAAGCAGACACCAATCTAAAGTGTAACACTGAACAGGTGTTCTCTGTTCTCATGGTGGAGTAAATACACAACAATCATGCATAATGTTTCACTAAAGATCTGGGATGAGGCAAATAACCCTTTGAAACAAATTGCCTAATGAATGGAGGCAGACTGCAAATAATTTTACTAACATTTTACTGGAAAGTCCCCAAGGTTAGGCTGGCCCAAACCCTGATTCCACGGGCTTGGCCTTAGCTTTTGTCTTCCTTCCTCAAGCACATGTAAACCCAGAAAGTGCTCTGTACTCCAGGCTTATGAACAGGCCCAAGTCCCTGAGGACCTGAGCACAAACTGATTGATGTTGATGAGCCTGTGAACAGCCTCCATCCAGAACCTCAGGGAAATCAGGAGCCCAAACACAGCTCACTGTCACTCCTTAAACCTTTTTTTTTTTTTGAGACAGGGTCTCCCTTTAGTCCCAGCTGGCCTAGAACTCACTCTATAAACCTGGCTGGCCTGGAACTCACAGAGATCAGCCTGCCTCTGCTTCCTAAGTGCTAGGATTAAAGGCATGCGCCACCACACCCAGCTTAAAGATGTTCTTAGCCACCATGTGGGTGTTGGAAATCGAACCAGGGTCCTCTGCAAGAGCAGTCGGCACTCTTAACCACTGAGCCATCTCTCCAGTCCTGCCATATGCATTTTATAAACAAACCAAAGTGCTTCTTATTTATTCCTTTGTTTTGTGAAAATGATAGACCATTCAAATCAGGGGAAAAAATAGCACAAATAATGAAAAATGAAAATTGAAAGGGTTTATCCTATACAGCAAACCAGTCCTCCACCAGCAAGTTCATTTTAGGCAGTAGATGGTCCCTCCTACATACAGTCAGCACCATGGTGGCCTGGTAAAGCATTTGGTCAGGAAGGCCTCGTTTCAGGTGGATGGGCACACTGTCCAATTTCTCGAAAAATTTCTGCAGCTCTGGAACTCTGTTCTTCCCAGCATAAGCAATCATATGCACTCACATTGGAGGTCTGTTTAGTCTTTGTGGCTAATATGAGGGGTGGGGCTCTGTGGAAACCACAGGCTTTAATCCCTGTAGGGTATATGCTTCCAAAGCCCATGCTGCAACCAACTTCTTTGTGAAGCCACTAAATTTGTAGTATGTGTTGCCTGGAGTACGGCTTCCCAAAGCCGCTGCCTACACCACCGCCCCAGAGATTGAGTTCTGATACATACAAGTTTCTAATACATTATACTTTGTGCAGTCCTGGATCTGTCAGTCTCTTTGTTCCTGAGCTAAGGTCTTGCTATGTAGCCCAGACTGGCCTTAGCCTTTGCAGTGCTTGCATTACAGGTGTTTGCCACCACACCCAGCTATGGTAGCTGGTTCTCCTACACTGGGACTGGTTATACTACCTTGGCCGAGAAGCATATACCCATTTCACTGGTAGACATTAAAGTTATCAGTTCTAGTGTTGGCAGAAATACTTTAAGGCATTACAGTTACATTTGGGAGGAAATGCCTACATATTTTGAACTGTAAAAACCATTCTATCTTCCCTATCTTTAATTCTAGATTTTTTTTATGCCTTTGAGTGTTCTGCCTCCGTGTATGCACACATATGTTGAGCGCTCCATGGAGGCCAGAAGAGGGCAGCAGAACTCCATTGAACTAGAATTTCAGACAGTTGTCCCGCAGCTGTGTGGATGGTTGCTGAGAACTGAACGCTGGTCTTCCATGAGAGCAGCCAGTGCTCTTACCCACTGAGCCATCTTTCCAGCCTGTCTTCCCATATTCTTTTATCAGCTTTATTTTTATTAGTCAGTGTGGTCTGAGTTCATTCTTGATGTTAATTAGTGACAAATAACTGTTTCCTCTTCATTTCAGAACTCTCTTGATAGAGCCCAAGCAGCCAAAAACAAAGGCAATAAATATTTTAAAGCAGGAAAATATGAACAAGCTATTCAATGCTATACTGAGGCTATTAGTCTGTGCCCTACTGAGAAGAATGTTGACCTTTCTACGTTCTATCAAAACAGAGCTGCTGCCTTTGAACAATTGGTATGTACTCAACCTTTTAACAAAATCGGATTGTATAGAAAAGTTGATTTTGTGGTAATCCGATTTTCCTCAACAGTTAGGACTATTTGTTGAACTTTTTGTCTCTGTGTGATAGTTACATATACAGAAAGAAAAAAAAGTGAGTTCATTTTACGCATTTTTTGTGGTATATTTTTTGTCATGTCTTATAGAGCTTTTCATATCAACACATGCAAATTGTTAAAAGACTTTATGTAGTATGATTGTATGTTTTTGTTTTTTGGGGGGGTTTATGTGTATGAATGTACTGTCTGCATGTAGGTTTGTGCACCCGGGTCGTGCAATGCCTCAGAGGTCAGAAGAGGATGTCGGATTCTCCTGGAACTGGAGTTATAGACGGTTCTCAGCCGCCATGTGGGTGCTGGGGATCGAACCCAGGTCCTCTGTAAGAGCAGTCAACGCTCTTAACCACTAGAGCCATCTCTCCAGCCCCAGTTGTATGTTTTTATAGTGGGTTGATACATAAAAGTAGTTGAGAAAAGAATATTTTAGAAGAATAATTTCCTGCATACAAAGATATGAACATGGAAAAGTGGGCAAGGGACCACATCAGGAAAAGCCTTGTAGACAGTAATAAAGAATTTGGATTTGAACCAGGTGTGGTGGTGCACTCCTGTGTTCTTAGCACTTAGGTAGTAGAGGATTGGGTTACATAGTGAATTTTAAGCCAGTATGGGGGGTTATATAGCAAGGCCTTAACTAAAAAAAAAATAATGAAGAAGTAAAAGAATGAATTTGCACTTGATTCTAAGTTTAATGGAAGTGTTTAAAGACTTCAGCAAGGTAGGAATGTCATCTTAAGATTTCTCTTGCCGGGCGTGGTGGCGCACGTCTTTAATCCTAGCACTCGGTAGGCAGAGGCAGGTGGATATTTGTGAGTTCAAGGCCAGCCTGGTCTACAGAGTGAGTTCCAGGACATCTGGGGCTACAGGGAGACCCTGTCTCAAAAAAAAAAAAAAAAAAAAAAGATTCTCTCTCACTGCCGTGTCAAAAATAAATTGGAATCATAAGGAGTTACAGGGAGACTAGGTAAGGACGTTGTTTGTAGTAGCCTACATAGCACATAAGGGAAAGCTGAAGATGTGCAGAATTGGCTATTCCTTTAAAAAAGTAAAGACAAGCAAAAGTTTTAATGCTAGTGGGTAAAAAAGGAGACAGCTAAGTAGATAGTTTAAGAAAGGTCTATAATTTAGCAGGGTGGTCTGGGCTAGAGATAAATTAGTGAATTATCTAATTTTAGATGTTATATAAAACCAGACAATAGATAAAGTCACCTAGGGAGAGAAAAAGATGAGTGCTCGAAGATTCCAGCATGTAGCCAGAAGGTAGAGGGAGAGAATTCAGCTAGGGAAACTAAGGAGGAACAGCAGGTAATATAATAGATATAAAGTGGCAGGCAGCTCTGGTGGATTGACGGCAAATTGCTAAGAAGTAAGACAGTAACTAAGGGTACAGATCTGAGTGTGGTCATGTCTATGAAATGGTTCAAGAGAAGCAAGTTGGTGCAGAGAAGGGATAGCTGAAAGATTAAAGGCTTGGCATGTAGAAACTATGGATCAGATCACCAGTAATGAAGATGGCTGTTTTCTCAGTTTTAGCAGGAGCAAAAGAAGCTGTAGGCACAGAGCTATAGATTGGTTTTTAGGTAGAAAGTTGCCCTTTAAAAAAAAAATCAATTGTGTGTCTTCATTATAAATATTTATATAAGGTTTTGTAGCATGTTTCAGATACTTGAATTGGAAATAACATCTGTTGACTTAATACTTGGCCTCTTAAGTTTTTAAAGAATCAAAAAAAAAAATAAAAAATAAAAAATAAATAAAAAAAAAAAAAAAGAATCAACTTCTGAGCCGGGCGTGGTGGCACACGCCTTTAATCCCAGCACTTGGGAGGCAGAGGCAGGCGGATCTTTGTGAGTTCAAGGCCAGCCTGGACTACAGAGTGAGTTCCAGGACAGCTAGGGCTACAGGGAGACCCTGTCTCAAAAAGACCAAAAAAAAAAAAGAAAAGAATCAACTTCTGTTGAACAGCCTGTGTTTTGATTACAGCAAAAATGGAAAGAGGTGGCACAAGACTGTACAAAGGCTGTTGAACTTAATCCCAAATATGTGAAAGCTCTCTTTAGACGTGCAAAAGCCCATGAGAAGCTCGACAATAAGAAGGAATGTTTAGAAGGTGAGAATGTTTTATGTTTCTATAATATAGGCTTCTTAGTCATTGGTAAATTGATATGAAACTCACTTGTACAGGAAACAGCAAATTGCCTTTAAACGTTGGAACTATTGCCCCAAATTGAGACTTTGTTCTCTAGATTGGACTTACTGCTACTTAAGTGCAGTCTGCTTTCAACTATGGGATTATTAAATGAGTATTAAAATTTAAGAGATTAGAAACCACACATTAAACTTAGCAGTTACCAGTACTCATTTGCATAATTCTTTGAGGAAATTAGAAAAGAGGTTTTAGCAAGTTACAGTGTTATCATTAAAATATTTTTTGCCCTTTTCTAACATTATATACACAATTGCAGATGGTATAATTACTATAAATTGTAAGTAACATTAAACTGAACCACAGTCTTAATTTCTGTAGTCTAAAAGTACTTTCCCATACTATTTATTTATTTATTTTTGTATTTTCGAGACAGGGTCTCCCTGTAGCACCAGCTGGCCTGGAACTCACTCTGTAGACCAGGCTGGCCTTGAACTCACAAAGATCCGCCTGCCTCTGCCTCCCGAGTGCTAGGATTAAAGGCGTGCACCACCACGCTCGGCTCCCATACTATTTAAATGTCTTAAAAACATCAGTAAGTGCCAGGCATGGTGGTGCATGATTTTAATCGCAGCACTTGGGAGGCAGAGGCAAGAAAATCTCTGTGAGTTCAAGGCCAGCCTGGTCTATATAAGTGAGTCCTAGGCCACCTGGGCTATAGAAAGACTCTGTCTCAAAAAGCCCAATCAATCAATCAATGTTTAGCCATAATTATTCTCCTAATAACTTTTTGGAAGCATATTTTCTCTATCCACTCATCAGTTGAGGGGCACTTGAGTTGGTTCCAGCTCTTCACTCTTGTGAAGAGAGATAAAATAAACATGGCTGTGCATATATCTCTATGGTAAGATGAGTCTTGTGGGTATATACCCAGGAGTGGTATGACTGGGTCAGGTGGCAAGCTCATTTTGAGTCTTCCAAGGGTTCTCCACACCACTTTCCATAGTGGCTGTACAAGTTTACATTCCCACCAGCAGTGGATACGTGGTCCCCTTTCCCCGCAACCTCTCCAGCACTTGGTATCATTTGTTTCCTTGATCCTAGCCAGTCTTATTGGAGTGAGATGATATCTTAAAGTGGTTTTAATTTGCATTTCCTTAGTTATTAGCCACATTGAACTTTTTTGTTTTTTTTTTTTTTTTTTTGGTCTTTTCGAGACAGGGTCTCCCTGTAGCCCCAGCTGTCCTAGAACTCACATTGTAGACCAGGCTGGCCTTGAACTCACAGAGATCCGCCTGCCTCTGCCTCCCGAGTGCTAGGAACATTTTTTAAGATGTTTCTCAGCCATCTCCAATTCCTCACTTGTGAAGTCTCTGCTCAGCTCTTTGCTCCATCTTTTGAGTAAGTCATTCGTTTTCTTCTTTGTTTCTTGAGTAGTTTAATGAGGTCCCATTTGTCAAGTGTCCACCTTAATTCTTGCACAACTGCTGTCTGATTTAGGAAGTCTTTTCCTACACCCATGTCTTGTAGGCTGCTGCCAATTTTTTCTTCTATCGCCTTCAGAGTTTTGGGTTTCACATTGAGGTCTTTGATCCATCTGAACTTGACTTTTGTACAGGGTGAGAGGTTGGGGCTTAATTTCATTCTTCTACAAGTGGTGATCCAGTTTTGCCAACACCACTTCCTAAAAATGCTCTTTCCTCCATTGTGTTTTCTTGGCCCCCTTGTCAAATATGAGGTGGCTGAAATTGTATGTGCTCAAGTTTGTTCTGTTGGTCAACAAGTCTGTTTTTGTGACTATAGCCCTGTAGCATAGTTTGAAGTCTGGTATAGAGAACCCCTGTGTATTGCTCTTTTTGCTCAGGGTTGCTTTGTCTATTCAGGGTCTTTTGTTTTTCCATATAAAATTAAGGACTTTTTTTTCCAAGCCTGTGAAGAAACTCTTGGGGATTTTATTTGGAATTGCATTGAATCTATAAATTAATTTGGGTAGAATGGACATTTTTACTATATTAATTGTTCCAATCCATGAGTTTGGGAGGTCTTTCCATCTTCTGATGTCTTCTTCAGTTTCCTTCAGGGGTTTAAATTTTTTTTTTTTTTAAAGATCTTTGGTGTCTTTGGTTAGGTTTGTTCCTAGGTATTTTATTGTTTTTGAGGCTATTGTGAGTGGGAAGGTCTCCTTATATTCCCTCAGTTGCTTCTTGTTGGTTTAAAGAAAGGCTGCTAATTTTTCTAGGTTAATTTTGTATCCTGCAACTTTACTGAAACTCTTATTAATCGTTTCCAGGAGTTTTCTGATGAAGTTTTTAGCATCCCTTAAGTAAACAATCATATCATCAACAAAAAGGGATAGCTTGACTTCTTCTTTTCCAATTAGTACTCCTTTAATTTCCTTTTCTTGCCTTATTGCCCTAGCAAGTGTTATTGAAGAGGAGTGGTAACCGGGCAGCCTTGCTGAGTTCCTACCTTTAAGGAGAATGCTTCTGTCTTTTCTCCATTTAGGATGATATTGGCTGTGGGTTGCCTATATATGGCTTTGATTACATTGAGGAATGATCTCTCCAATCCAATTCTCTCTAGGACTTTAAGCATGAAGGGATGCTGGATTTTGTCAGAGGCTTTTTTGGCATCAATTAAGATGATCATCTATTTTTTTTTCTTTCAGTCCATTTATGTGTTTTATGATATTTATTGATTTACATATGTTGAACCATCCCTGCATCTCTAGTATGAATCCAGCTTGGTCATGATGGATGATCTTTTTGATGTGGGTCTGTATGTGGTTTGTGAGTATTTTGTTAAGAATTTTTTTTTTTATTGATGCTTTGTGTATTTCATACATCATTTTCCAATTCAGTTCAGGCATATATCCCTTTCCCTTCCCCCCACCCCACCCCTACCCATCCCAGATCATGCATTCTGCCGTAACTTTTCTGCATCTTTCTGTTTTTTTGTTTTGTTTTCATTTTTTTTTTAACAATAAGTGATAATTTGTGAGTACAAGCATCCTTCATGTAAAACCAATTTGCAAGCAGTTGTGCCCAAACCCACACAGCTCATGGGTCCCACCATCCAGCAGGGGGGCTTGTATGTTCAATCAAGTTGATCAACTGAGTGTCCAGTCTATATTGTTGTAGTTTCACCATTCACCCCAATGGCAGCTCTTACATTCTACCGCGCCTCATCTTCCGCAGATTGTTCCCTAGGCTTAGAAAAGGGGCACAGTGGATGAGAAGCAAAACAGTCTACTTTCTCTGGAGCTGTTGTCTTGGTCTCTGGTCAATTCTGGCTGTTTTCTTTCGTGGGCTGACAGCTTGTTCAGGCATAACCTTTCGATCCTACTAATGAAGCACACGTAATTAGATATATAGGTATTTAAACAGTACTAATTGTTATGGTAGGTTACTTTGGTATAGACACAGATGTTTGGATGGTATGTTAATCCATGAATTACATTTTCTTCTGTTAAGTATGACAGGGTCTTCCTGTAGAATTTTTGCATCTGTGTTCATTAATGAGATGGGTCTAGAGTTCTGTTTTTTGGTTGTATCTTTGCCTGGTTTTGGTATTAGAGTGATGCTGGCTTCATAGAAGGAATTTGGGAGATTTCCCTCTGCTTGTATCCTTCTGAACAATTTGAGTAATAATGGTTGTAAATCTTTTTGAAATGTTTTATAGAATTCTGCCATGAAACCGTCTGGGCCTGGGCTTTTTTTTAGTTGGGAGGTTTCTTATTACATCTTCAATTTCTTCATATATTATGGGTCTGTTTATGCTGTCAATCTCTTCTTGGTTGAGCTTTGGTGATTCCCAGGATTTCAGAAATTCCTCCATTTCTGCTAGGTTTTCAAACTTAGAGTATAGGTTTTTGAAGTATTCCCGTATGATTGTCTGGATCTTTTCCTTGTCTGTTGTGATATTTCCCCTTTCATCACAGATTCTATTGGTTTGAAGTTGCTCTTTTTTTCTTTTGGTTAACTGGGCTAGAGGTCTATCTTGTTTATTCTTTCAAAGAACCAACTTTTGGATTCACTGATTTTTTTTTTTAATTGTTTTCTTTCTGTTTCATTGATTTCTGCTCTGATTTTTGTTATTTCTTCATATCTGTTGCATTTAGGGTTCATTTGTTGTTGTCTCTCAAGTGTTTTTAGCTGCTGTGTTAGATCATTCATTTGTGCCCTTTCTGTTTTTCTAATGTAGGCACCAAGGGCTATAAATTTCCCTCTTAGGACTGCTTTTAAAGTATACCGTAAGTTTTGCTGTGTTGTATTATCATTGTCATTCAGTTCCAGGAATGCTTTTATTTCTTTATTTCTTCCTTGACCCATTCATTATTCAGGAGTGTGTTGTTTGTAGTCTCCATGTATTCTTGTAGATAGTAGAGCTTATCCTCATGTTGATATTGAGCTTTATTGCACTGTGGTCTAATAGAATGCATGAAATTATTTCAATCTTTTTGTATTTGTTGAAGGTTTTTTCTACATCTTAGTATGTGGTCAATTTTGGAGAATGTTCCATGGGGTGCTGAGTAGAAAGTGTATTCTCTGGTATTTGGGTAGAATATCCAGTAGATGTCTGTGAGTTCCATTTGGTGTATCATATCACTCAGTTCAAATGTCTTTCTGTTTATTCTTTGTCTGATTGACCTGTCCAGGGGGCTCAGTGGGGTATTGAAGTCCTCTACTATGAGTGTGCTGGGGGTTAATCTGTGCCTTGAGGTCCTGGAGAATTGTCTTTATAAAGTTTGGTGCAACAGAGTTTGGTGCATATATATTGATGATTGTGAAATCTTCATGGTCAATTGTTCCCTTGATAAAGATGTAATGGCCCTCTTAGTCTCTTCTTATTCTTTTACTTTGAAGTCTATTTTGTCTGATATTAAAATAGCAACACCTGCTTTCTTTTTGGTACCATTTGCTTGGAATATTTTTTTCCATCCCTTCACCTTAAATTGGTGCCTATCCTTGAGAGTGAGATGGGTTTCTTGTAAACAGCATATAGAAGGATTCTGTTTCCTAATCCAATCTCCCAGTCTGTGTCTTTTGATTGGGGAATTTAGTCCATTAATATTTAAGGTTATAATTGAAAGATGTGTGTTGCTTCCTTTTACCTTGTTATCCATTTGCATTTTTAGTCTAGGTTTTTACTTCTGCAGTTATGCTTTCATTAATCTCTCTTTCTAGATGCCTAGGGATAGTTGCTCCTCTCCTCTGTCCTTTGAATTGCTTCAAGTATTCTCTGAAGGGTTGGTTTTCCAGACATGTATTCTATCATCTTGTTTATGTCATGGAAGATTTTCCCTCTCCTTCAACTGTAATCAACTTTTTTGCTGGATATAGTAACCTAGGTGGGCATCTATAGTCCTTTAACACTGGGAATGCTTTGCTCCATGTTCTTCTTGCTTTCATAGTTTGCACTGAGAAGTCAGTTGTAATTCTGATGGGTTTCCCCTTTTATTTAACTTGTTGTTTTTCTCTTGTAGCTTTCAGAATTTTGTCTTTGTTTTGGGTGTTTAGCATTTTAACTATCATATGGCATGGGGAGTTTCTTTTTTGATCTTGTCTGTTTGGAGTTCTATGTGCTTTTTGTATTTGTATGGGTTTGTCTTTGTTTAGTTTGGGGAAATTTTCATCTATTATTCTGTTGAGGATCTGATCAATACCATTCTCTTGGGATTCTTCTCCTTTCTCTATTTCTATGATGCAGAGGTTTGATCTTTTCATTGTGTCCCACATTTCCTGGTAGTTCCACTTTTGTGTATTCTTAAATTTTTCATAATCTTTACTTGAGCTTATAAGTTGTTCTGTGTTCTCTTCCAGGTCTGCTATTCTTTGGTCTGCTTCCTCCATTCTATTTCTGAGGCTTTTCCCCTTCCTTTCCTCTTGATTGGATGAGTGTTTGATTTCCTTTTTCATTTCATCCTGTGATTTCTTTAGTATTTCCACTTCCTTTTGGAGCTTCTCAGTCTTTTCCTGTATGTAGCTCCTTGCTTCTCTGGTTGGTTTCCCTTTTCAGTGTTTCTAATTCTTTCTGGAGTTTGTCATTCTCTCCATCTAGGTCCTTCCTGAGTTTTTCATCCTCTCAGTTCTCTGATTTGTTATTTCTTTATTTCTTTGAACATGTCTTCAGTTGTTCCTCTAAGATCTGTGTCCTGGGCCACCCCCAGGGGGATCCCACTGTAGGAATCTCCCACAGTGTTGATAGAGCTTGGTGTGGAATTATCCTGCACCTTTCCCATGTTGTCCCTTTGTCGTGTCCCTGGCATATGGGTTTCCCTTTTCCCTGTATTCCAATGCGAATCCCAAATGTGTTGAAGGCTTGCTTTGCTTGCCTCCTTCAGATGCCTTTTTGTTTTATTTTGTTTTGTTTTCCGTCCTTGTTTATGGAGTGTTGACTTGTCTAAGTTTCAGGCTTTCAATTTTGTTTATATATTGGAAGTCTAACTCACTCTTCCCTTTCTGTTCTGAAGGTTCACCAAAAAAATCCACTTGGACACTCCCTCAGCAATTCCAGTTGGGGGGGGTATGCCTTGCTTAGCCTTCACTCCGGTACTCTGTGCTTCAGGTGGTCCTGGGAAATCCCCAATCTAAGCTCTGTGCACTCAAATCTCACAGTGGCAACAGGCCCACCTTTTATACCAGCTAGCAGGGCAACTCTGCCCCCACAGCCACACCAGACAATGATTCAGTTATCCAACAAATCAGTGAAATATTTATCCAACAACGCAGTGATAGAATTATCCAACAATCTGCCTGGCTGTACCTGTGCTTCAGGCAGGGAGTCCTAAGTTTTGAAATTGGCCTAGAAGTTACTAACAGATAATAACTGTAAGAGACGAGGAGTTATAGATTGAAAAAAAAAAAAAATGGATGAGAAATAAACAGTGATGTTGTTGCTTGCCAAAGTTAGCAGAGAGCAAGGATCTGGAACTGTGAGAAGTGTTCAGGAAGAGAAGGAACAGCCATTGCTTGAGTATTTTGAATAAATAGTTAAGGGATTAAGGAACTGCTGATGTTTAAATTATTAAACCACTTTATCTTGAGCTATGGTTTGAACAGTTGAAAGTGGTAGTTTGAGCCAGATTTATTTGAGAGTTCTGTGGCAAGATAGCTTTGAAAGTAAGGAATAACTCTAAGGCCTTTACAAAATAACAGATATTGCCAAGTGAATGGCAATCTCTGTAGTCCCAGAGGCTTAATTGGGCACAGAAGTTTCATACCAGCCTAGGCAGCATAGCAAGATCCTGTCCAAAAGGGACTGGGCCACCAAACCTGAGAGTCATACTATTGATTTGCTTTATGTCACTGGGCAGAAGAAAATATTCCTGGATTCGTTGTTTTCTTTGCTATCTACAGAATGTTAGTGTATTAAGAAACATCAGAAATCAAACAGTATAAGCAAAAAATCCCACAGAAGTAAAGAATTGGCAATTTTTGAAACTAAAATGGTCCTGTTATGCTTTGAGTTTGGCTTTCTATAGTTAAATTTTATCCTTTGGTGCTACTGGTCATCTTATAAGAATTATATAATTTTACTTTTTCATCCTTTCTAGATGTAACTGCTGTGTGTATATTAGAAGGGTTCCAAAATCAGCAGAGCATGCTATTAGCTGATAAAGTTCTTAAGCTTCTGGGAAAAGAGAAAGCCAAAGAGAAATACAAGGTAAATTAATATTAGTTGGGTAATAGTTTGGTACTACTTGTGCATAGTCATTATGATAATAGCTGAAATTAGAACTGAGTTGTGTTTGGTTTTCCTGTACTCTTAAGTGTACTTGGCGAATATTACAACTCATCATATAGATCCAATCTACTTCCTGTTTTTATAAATAATATTATCCAGTTCTGTATTGTTTGGGTCTGTTTTTGAGCTGCTATAGCAGCTCAGTACAGTGCTTATCATAGCATACACAGTCTGTATAGTCTACAGTGCCTAAACTGTCCAAGACCTGATTGTGTGTGTGTGTGTGTGTGTGTGTGTGTGTGTGTATGTGTGTGTGTTTGAGACAGGGTCTCCCTTTTAGTCCCAGCCGGTCTGGAGCTGGCTCTGTAGACCAGGCTGGCCTTGAACTCACAGAGATCCGCCTGCCTCTGCCTTCCGAGTGCTGGGATTAAAGGCGTGCACCCGGCTAAGACCTGATCTTTTATAGACAAATATTTGCCAACTCCTTTTCTGTATCATTAGTTTTTAAAGATGTACTACATAGATGAACATTAGTTTTAGGCTGTTAGCAAAGGAACCAACAACAGACTACATAGGTAATGTACAGAACAGGAGAAAGTATTTACAAACCATTAAAATCCATAATATAAGCCATGCGTGGTGGCACATGCCTTTAACAACAACACTCAGGAGACAGAGGCAGGCGGATCTCTGTGATTTCAAGGCCAGCCTGGTCTACTTAGTGAGTTCCAGGACAGCTGGAGCTGCAGGGAGACCCTGTCCTCAAAAAGACCAAAAATAAATTAATTAATTAATTAATTAATTAAATAAGAAAAATAATCTACAGCTAGCCTAGCGGAACATGCCTACAGTTCTAACCTTTGGGAAGTGAAGCTAGAGGATAAAAAGATCAAGGCAGGCCAGGCTACAGAGTGTGAAACACTGGCTCAATAAAAGCCCTAAGTAAATAATGTACTTTTTTTTTTAATTTCCCATTTTTAAATATTAGCAGAGTTTAACACTTAAGAAAGATTTCTTTAAGTTTTGGTTTGGGGGTTTGGTTTTGTCTTATTGAGGCAGTCTTCCTGTAGATGCAGCTGGCCTAGAACTTGCTATGCAGACCAGACTGGACTTGATATTACAAAGATCTGCCTGCCTCTGCCTCCCAAGTGCTGGGACTAAAGGTATGCGTCACTACAATGAACTCTTTTTCTTTTAGACAGGGTCTCACTTTGTAGCCCTGGCTGGCCTAGAAGTGACTGGCCTCAAGTTCACAAGAACTGGCCCCCAAGTGCTGAGACTAAAGGCCTGCACCTGGCCAAGTTTGTTTAATACGAGATTTTAACATATTAACATGTGCTGTGAATTTTTCAAGTGGATTATAAATTGTGCTAGGTCTCCAAACTTTTGAACATTTCCTAATGGTATTCCTCAAAATCACTTTTGTGTGACATGTTTGATTTCTACACTCGTGTCCTATGGTGTAGAGCTTAATACTATTTACTTATTTATTCATTTTTTTATTTGAAAAGTGAAAATCACTTCACAACTTACTTTCACAAATGATTCTTCAGTGTCCGTACTTTGATTAACATTTTCTTGTATTGTTTTGTTTGTCGTTTGAGACAAGATATCCCTGGAGTCCATGCTACCTGGAACTCACTATGTAGACCAGCCTGGCTTTGATTTTACAGAGATCTGCCTGCCTCTGCCTGCTGAGGGCAGATATTAAAGGCATGCACCACCATACCTGGCCTTTGTTTTTGCATTTTCTCATTTTGAAAATTATGATCAAATTTCAGAATCGTGAGCCTCTGATGCCATCTCCACAGTTTATTAAATCTTACTTCAGTTCTTTTACGGATGATATAATTTCTCAGCCCATGCTTAAAGGAGAAAAGTCTGACGAAGATAAAGACAAGGAAGGAGAAGCTTTAGAAGTAAAAGAAAAGTAAGTATGTACAGCATGGCATCTGCCAAGTGATTTTGTTTGCTGTCACGAGCTTTCCCTGGAACCCCAAGTGGGTTGATAGTCACCCAGAAATAAACTATATGCAGTTATATATAAATATAATTATAAATGATGTAATGTTCTTGCTAATAAATGCCTCTTTCTACCAGGTGTTTGTTATTTCTCTGGTACTCAAGCTTTTACCATCAATAATCTACCCTGCTTTTAAAGACAGTCCTGAGGGGCTGGAGAGATGGCCTAGTGGTTAAGAGTGCTGACTGCTCTTGGAGAGGACCTGGGTTCGATCCCCAGCACCCACATGGCAGCTGAGAACCATCTTTAACTCCAGTTCCAGGGGAATCCGACACCCTCTTCTGACCTCCATGGCATTGCATGACACAGGTGCACAAACCTATATATGCAGACAGTACATTCATACACATAAAAAAAATAAATAAAAATTTAAAAAAAGAAAAAGGCACAATGACATTTTAAAAATAAAAACAGGGGGCTGGAGAGATAGCCTAGCGGTTAAGAGCGCCGACCGCTCTTACAGAGGACGCCGGTTCGATCCCCAGCACCCACATGGCGGCTAAGAACCGTCTGAAACTCCAATTCCAGGAGAACTCCAGTTCCAGGGGAATCCGATACCCTCTTCTGACCTCCGCGGCGTTGCACGACACGGGTGCACAAACTTGCATGCAGACAGTACATTCATACACATACAGAAATAAATAAAATTAATAAAAAAAAAATTAAAAATAAAAACAGTCCTCAGAGACTCTGAAAAGGAATCCCCTTAATTCACTTGGTACAGTTACTGGGCTGTTTGATTAAAGGTGCTAACTTATTGTGTGAAGTTCAACATTAAACTGTTTTAGTGCAGGGCAATTTTCTGTGTGTGTGTGTGTGTGTGTGTGTGTGTGTGTGTGTGTGTGTGTGTGTGTATGAGTATGAGTGTACTGTCTGCATGTAGGTTGGTATACCCGTGTCATGCAATGCCGTGGAGCTCAGAAGAGGGCATCAAATTCCCCTGGAACTGAAGTTAAAGACAGTTCTTAGCCGCCATGTGGGTGCTGGGAATCAAACTCGGGTCCTCTACAAGTGCAGTCAGCACTCTTAACCGCTAAGCCATCTCTCCAGCCCCACAATTTTTAATTAATGAGCTGATAAATACATAGGAATGAGGAATGCTATAAATTTCTATAAGATTTTTTTCTATTTGTCTAGGGAAATGACATCTTGGTTGTTTTGTTGTTGTTGGGGTTTTGTTGTTGTTGTTTTTTGTTGTTGTTTTTGATACGGGGTCTCCCTGTAGCCCCAGCTGGCCTGAAACTCACTCTGTAGACCAGGCTGGCCTGGAACTCACAGAGATCCGCCTGCCTCTGCCTCCTGAGTGCTAGGATTAAAGACGTGCGCCACCACGCCCAGCTTAAAGATGGTTTTTAGCTGTCATGTGGGTGCTGGGAATCATACCCGGGTCCTCTGCAAGAGCAGTCAACACTCTTAACAGCTGAGCCATCTCTCCAGCCAGCCAGAAATGACATCCTAATGACTTCTTGGGTTTGATATTATAAAAACCTGAGATCAAATGACATGCTTTTATTTATGGCTAGAGACATAGTGATATATATGCCATCTAGCACACTTACCTTTTCTCATTCATTGATGCTTGTGCTTGCAGTTAACTCCTCTAAGAGGAGGTGCAGTATTGTTATTATATGTTATTAGTGCATTTTCTAGTTTGGAAGGGAAGAAATATTGTTCCTGTAGTAAAGCATAAATGAGTTTTAAGGCAATCACTAGATAATTAACTATACCAAGATATGCAAATGTTGGGGCTGGAGAGATGGCTCAGTGGTTAAGAGCACCGAATGCTCTTGCAGAGGACCTGGGTTCGATTCCCAGCACCCACATGGTGGCTAAGAACCATGTGGGTGTCTTTTAACTCTAGTTCCAGGGGAATCTGACACCCTCTTCTGACCTCCGCAGCATTGTACGACGAGGGTGCACCTACCTACATGCAGGCAGTATACTCATACACATAAAATAATAAATAAAATTTTTAAAAAAGAAACAAGATATACAAATGTTAATTTAGACACAATCTTCAGAAAATTGTAGTTGGGAGATAAATTTTTAAGGTGTCATATAACATTGATAACCCTGATGCAGATAATTTTCCCTTCTGATTAGTAAGTAAACCTCATCCCATAAAAACTAAAATTAATAACATTCTAAGAGCTATCTTGAGATCTGGAGCATAAACTCACAAGAGCACAATTGGAATTGTTCCTGGGATTTGCAGTTCTATTCATTATAAGCCTTAGCTTTGTTGTGTTTTATTGATGACTTTTTTTTTTTTAAGTTTTTTTATGTGTATGAATGTACTGTCTGCATGTAGGTTTATGCACCCCTGTTGTGCAGTGCTGCAGAGGTCAGAAGAAGAAGGTGTTGGATTCCCCTGGAACTGGAGTTAAAGACGGTTCTCAGCCTCCATGTGGGTGCTGGGGATCCAACCTGGGTCCTCTACAAGAGCAGTTGGTGCTCTTAACCGCTAGGCCTTCTCTCCAGCCCAGCTTTGTTGTGTTTTATTTTTTTTTTTTTTTTCTGGTCTTTTTGAGACAGGGTCTCCCTGTAGCCCCAGCTGTCCTGGAACTCACTCTGTAGACCAGGCTGGCCTTGAACTCACAAAGATCCGCCTGCCTCTGCCTCCCAAGTGCTAGGATTAAAGGCGTGTGCCACTACGCCCGGCTTTGTTGTGTTTTAAATTAAGCTGGTGATACTTTGTTGTTACTGTAAGATTTAGAGACTTGTTGTAAATACCTACCACTTAATATTCCCAATAAGTAGGAACTTTTTACTTTCTTGTTTATTTTTATTTGTTTATGAGTATATTTCCTGCATGTGTGTGAGTGCACCCATGTCATATAATCTCCAGAGTCAGAAGAAGGTGTCAGATCACCTAGAACTGGAGTTACAGATGGTTGTTAGTCACCATCTAGGTGCTGGGAATTGAGTGGGTCCTCCATAAGAACAGATGGTGCTCTTAACTGCTGAGCTATCTTTCCAGCCCCAAGAACTTTTTACTTTTTGTCTGATGAATAATGGTTTATATTTTCTTAGCCTGATAACCTTAGCAACAAAATAGAGAATAATAGATTAGTACAAAGGTAGAATAATATGATTAATGTAACTTTTCTTGTAAATCACTTGCCAGTTTTCTCTATATAGAATATAACTATTGAAATTGGGAAATTGTTAATTTACAGTGTCTTATACAGATGCTCCTTATCTTAGAGTGGGTTTATATCCTGATAAATACATCGTAAGATGAAGATATTGTAAACCAGAAATGGGTTTACTGTGCCTAACCTATTGAGCATCATAACTTAGCAACAAAATAAACAGAATATACTGTAGAGAATCCATCATTTAAATCCTCAAAATCCTGTGGTTGACTAGGAACTGTGGCTGGTGGCCCCTGTCCAGCATCATTAGAGAGTATTATACCACATGTCTCTGGCCCAGGATAAGATTAAAATTATGAGTACATCACATTCACACCTTGTTCAAATCCAGTTGTTATAAGTTGCCAGATTCCAAACATGCCTCGAGTTGTGTTAGTATAGACATTTTTTTCAGAACATGCAAAAGCATGTTCATTAAGCATCTCCAGTCATAATCATCTTAAGAGAATGTGTTCACTGCATTTTTTAAAAAAGGCTGGTTTTAGGAGGCCGGCAAGATGGCTCAGTAGGTCAAGGCCCTTAACTTGAAAGTCTAGTGACCTGAGCTTGACTTCTGGAATCCAGCAAAAGGTGGACAAAGAAAACTGACTCTAACATGAAGTTGTCCTCGGGTCTTCTCCACCAAGTAGTAGCTTGCCACCACTCCATACCTCCCATACACAGAAAAATAATAATAAAAAAAATTTTTTTTAAAGAGAAAGAGTTGGAGAGGCAGACAGATCTCTGTGAGATTGAGGCCAGCCTGGTTTACATGGTGAGTTCCCACTTGCCAGCGGAGACCCTGTCTCAAAAACCAAAAGCGGGGAGAGTTGGGGCACAACAGTGTACATCGTTAATCCTAGCACTTGGAAGCAGAGGGGGTGAATATCTCATCTCTGAGAACAAGGCCAGTCTGGTATATATAGCAATTCCTAGGTCAAATGGTGGGGGGGGCAGCAGTGGGGAATGGATGAATGAATAGCAATGAGAATGAAATGGAAGCGGAGAGATGGCTAGATGGTTAAGAGCACTGACTGCTCTTGCAGAAAACCAGGGTTCAGTTCTCTGTACCCACATAGTAGCTAACAACTTTCTGTAACTCTGATTCTGGGGCATAAGACACCCTCTTCTGTCCACTGTGGGCATTGAATATATGTGGTGCACTTATATACATGCAGACATAAGAATGAATGAAGGAATGAAGGAGTAAAAATTTAAGGGTAGGGGGCTGGAGAGATGGCTCGGCGGTTAAGAGCTCTGACTGCTCTTGCAGAGGACCCAGATTCTATTCCCAGCACCCACATGGCGGCTAAGAACCATCTTTAACTCCAGTTCTAGGGGAATCCGACACCCTCTTCTGACCTCTGCGGCATTGCACAACATGGGTGCACAAACCTACATGCAGACAGTACACTCATACACATAAAAAAATAAAAAATTTAAGGTTAGTTCTTTGGTTCAGTTTGATAGAAATTTTTTTTCTTTATTAAATGCTGTTTACTAATTTTAGGTCTGTCTGTAAAGTGGAACAAAAAAATCTATTTGAGAGCACTTCAGTGTTTTCCTGCTTTCAATCTTGGCCCTTGTTTAGTCCATCCTCCACAAAACAGTGGTCTGTCCAAAGCACAGGTCTGACCACACTTCTGGGCTTGGCTTCTATGACACCAAATTCCTTTCATTTTCTGTTTCCTTGTTCTTCTCTTAGCCCTTAAACAGCTGTTGAGTGTTGCTAATACTCCTTAGGTATGAAGTGAGTAAGACAGGGTCCTAGGTACAGATGAGCTGATGAGCTTCTCATCAGTTCATCTCAAGTATCTAAATATCCAAGTCTGGGGTATAAGCTAAGGATTCTGCCAATTTTGCTGTTTCCTCTTGAAAACTTTATTGCAAGCATCAAGGGTGGCATATGTCCAGCACTTGGGAGGCAAAACAGGTGGATCTCTGTGAGCTTATGAACAGCTTGGGCTACATCTTGAGACCCTGTGTAAAAAGAAAATTCACTGGTTCAAAAGTCCTAGGTTGGGCTGGAGAGATGGCCTAGCAGTTAAGAGCACCGACAGCTCTTACAGAGGACCCGGGTTCGATCCCCAGCACCCACATGGCGGCCGAGAACCGTCTGAAACTCCAATTCCAGTAGAACTCCAGTTCCAGGGGAATCCGACACCCTCTTCTGACCTCCGCGGCATTGCACAACACAGGTGCACAAACTTGCATGCAGACAGTACATTCATACACATACAGAAATAAAATTAAATTAAAGTACAAAAGTCCTAGGTATTAGTGGGAAATGATAATTCAGTGTGTCAAGTGTGGCAAGTCTCAGCATTTGATCCTCCCTTGGTAATTTGCTGTGTTTGCTTTCATCCTCAGTTCTGGATATTTAAAAGCCAAACAGTATATGGAAGAAGAAAACTATGATAAAATCATAAGTGAATGCTCAAAGGAAATAGATGCTCAAAGCAAATACATGGCAGAAGCATTACTTCTACGAGCCACCTTCTACCTGCTTATTGGCAATGCCAACGCAGCCAAACCTGACTTAGATAAGGTCATCAGTTTGAAAGAAGCTAATGTGAAGGTACCCTTTGAAATGTGTGCACAGTGAAAATGTTAATAAATGGACATGATTACTTTTATAGTTGCTTTGCCAAATATCTTAGCATTTCACTAGTGGTTCTCCTAAAGACTGTTTTTGATTTTGAAGAATCTACCTTTGATGATACTGGTATCATGAATGTGAAGTATAAATATCAGTTATACTTTTCTTCTGCTACATACCTTCAAACTTCCCCCCTATGGTTCACTGCCTACCTTATTTAGTTTATGTTTGGTAGTGATGATAGTAAAACATCAATATTACTGATAGTGCTGTTCTAAGTATTTGTTTAGAATTCTTTCAAAATTAGATTTTCATATTGAAAACACCCTCATAAAATTTCTTTTCATGCTGATTTCCTTATTACTGAAACTATTATATTCTGGTGCCAGAAGATTTTGTTTAAAATAATGGGACCACTTAATTCCTGATCATGACTTCTAGCTTCTTTAATTGCAGTTACTAATCTACTCTATGCTCTGTATAAAACGAAGTTCAAATGAATCTGAGAACTAAATGTAAGAACTTAAAAAAAAAATGGAAGAAAACAAAGGAATAAATATGTTTTCTTGTATTAGGAAGGCATTCCTAGAATATGACACCTAAAATCTAACTTTGAAAAATAAAAAGCCAGTGAGATATGGCTCGGCGAATAAAGCTACCTGTTGCTAACACAACTTGAGTTCAGTCCATGGAACCCACATGGTGGAAAGAAAGAATGGTCTAATGCAACATGTCCTCTGAACTCCACGCACACCGTGGCCCATGTTTGTATACACACAATAAATAAATAAATAAATAAATAAATAAATAAATAAATAAATAAATAGTCTTTTAAAAAATGATAAACACTTTTAAGCCAGGCATGGTGGCTTGCACCTGTAATCTCAGCACTTGGGCAGCTGAGGCAGGAGAATTACCAAGAATTCGTGGTGAGCCTGGGCTACAAAGTGAAACGCTGTCTCAAAGGATTAAAAGCTCTTGTTCTTGAGGGCTGGAGAGATGGCTCAGCAGTTAAGAGCCCCGATTGCTTTTGCAGAGGACTGGGGTTCGATTCCCAGCACCCACATAGCGGGTAAGAATCGTCTTTAACTCCAGTTCCAGGGGAATCCGATGCCGTCTTCTGACCTCCATGGCATTGCATGACACAGGTGCACAAACCTACATGCAAACAGTACACTCACGGTAAAAAAAAGCTCCTGTTCTTGAAAAGACAATACCAAAAAACTGAAGTCATGTTCTGCAAATGGAAGAAAATATTCACCTATCATTTGTATGATAAAGGGTTTGTAATCCAGAATAAAATCTTTTGGAGCCCAAAAGTGAAAAAACAACCTAATTTTAAAATATACAAGAAATTCAGACATTTCTCCAAAGGGTATAAACAAATGACCAATAATAACATGAGTAAAGTGCCTAAGCACCATTACTCAAAACTACAGTGAGGTACCACTTTCTTTCTATTACTACAGCTATAATTTTCTGGTATATATGTTGAAAGCACAGACAATAAGGCTATAAATCAAATGCATGAATTTTTTTTTTGTTGTTGTTCTTTTTAAGACAGGGTCTCCGTGTAGCCCCAGGTGTCCTGGAACTCACTCTGTAGAACAGGCTGGCCTTGAACTCACAAAGATCCGCCTGCCTGTGCCTCCCAAGTGCTAGGATTAAAGGCGTGCACCACCACGCCCGGCCAAATGCATGAATTATAACAACTGCTGATAAGAATGTGGAAAAGTTGGGGACTGAAGAGATGGCTCAGCAGGTAAGAACACTAGGTGTTCTTGCAGAGGACCCGGGTTCAAATCCCAGCACTCACATGGTGCCTAACAACTGTCCAGAACTCTAGTTCAAGGGATCCAATGCCCTCTTCCATCCTCCACAGACACTGCAGGACAGAGGTACACTTAAAATACATGCAGGCATAATACTCATATACATAAAAGTAAAAATTTTTAAAGTAAGTAAAAGAAGGTAGGGAAATTGGAACTCTGTATTGCTGGTGGGAGTGTAAAATGGTAAATTCTCTTTGGAATTAGTTTGGCAATTCTTCAGAAAGTTACAATTTATTTTATTCATTCTATTCCTAAAGAATTGAAGACACATGTACCTCCATATTCACAGCATTATTAGTTGTGACACCCAAAGATAAAAGCAACCCAAATACGCATAACGAATAAATAAAATGTTGTGGGTGTGTATATACCATATATATATTCTAGTGTGTGTAATATATACATGGTACGTACTAGAATATTGTTCTGCCATAAAAGGGAATAGTAATACTTGCCATACAGATGAATGCTGAAAACATGCTGAATGAAAGTCAGACAAAAGAGCCATATGATATATGAAAGGTTCTTAAAATACACAAATCTTGGAGATAGGTTGATGGTTTCCAGGGGGTTGAGATTAGAGGCATAGGGAGTGAGCTTGTGTATGTGGGTTCTTTAGGTGTGATAAAAATGTTCTGGGCCAGGCGTGGTGGCGCACACCTTTAATACCACCATTCATAGGCTGAGGCAGGCAGATCTCTCTGAGTTCAAGGCCAGCCTGGTCTACAGAGAGAGCTCCAGGGCAGCTAGAACTACAAAGGGAGACCCTGTCTCAAAACGACAAAAAAAAAGTTCTGAAATTTGTTGTGATCAGTGTATGACTTAGTGAATGTACTAACAACTTGCACATGCACTTTCAAAGAGTGAGCTTTATAGTATAGCAGAAAAAATTTTTAAAGAAAACTAAATTAGATAAAAAAAGAAGTAACAAGGAACTGTTTCTCGTTTTGGGTATGTAGCTTCGAGCAAATGCCCTAATCAAAAGAGGCAGCATGTACATGCAGCAGCAGCAGCCTTTGCTGTCTACTCAGGATTTCAACATGGCTGCGGACATCGACCCACAAAATGCAGATGTTTACCACCACAGAGGACAGGTACATCTTACTTTCTTATCTAGAATTCTGGCTGAACTAGTTGATAATCACTTTTAAGAATTTCCTGACATTTTCTTATATCATTTTTGATACTTCTGAAGTGAATGGTTTACTTCCATCTTGAATATTTACCTTCATAACTTTGGTATTTAGTTGTGGAAGAAAAGGAAAAGGCAGGGGCTGGAGAGATGGCCTAGCGGTTAAGAGCACTGACTGCTCTTGCAGAGGACCTGGGTTTGATCCCCAGCACCCACATGGCGGCTGAGAACCGTCCATAACTCCAATTCCAGGAGAACTCCAGTTCCAGGGGAATCAGACACCCTCTTCTGACCTCCGCAGCATTGCATGACACGGGTGCACAAACCTACATGCAGACAGTACATTCATACACATAAATAAATAAAATTTAAAAAAAGAAAAAGAAAAGGCAAAAATTGGCTTGGTAGGTTAAAGATTTATTTTTACTTATGTGTATTTGTTCGTGGGTATACCCACATGAGTGCAGCTGCCCTTGGAGGCCAGAAGTGTCACATTCCTGGGAGCTGAAGTTGTAGCCATTATGAGCCTCCCGACATGAGTGCTAGGAGGTGAACTCAGGTTCTCTGCAACAGCAGTACAACTTCTTAGCTACTGAGCCATCTCTGTAGCTCTCAGTAGCATGATTTTGTGGGCCTTTTACTATAAGGAAGAACTATCCTGGACTTGAAATAATCCTGGTGAAAATAAACAAATCTCCTGGAGTTTTAAAACAAGTATGGAGAAAATAATTCAGTTAACAGTATCACATGGGGAGAACATGGGTTTCTAACTAATTTGTTTTTTTTTTTTTTTTGTGTGTGTGTGTGTGTGTGTGTGTGTGTGTTTTC
>VZQC01014507.1:383694-401015 GCA_009823505.1 Rhizomys pruinosus
GTGTCGTGCAATGCCGCAGTCAGAGGAGGGTGTCGGATTCCCCTGGAACTGGAGTTCTCCTGGAATTGGAGTTACAGACAGTTCTCAGCCGCCATGTGGGTGCTGGGGATCTAACCCAGGTCCTCTGCAAGAGCAGTCGGTGCTCTTAACCGCTAGGCCATCTCTCCAGCCCAAGTAATTTCTTATTTATAGACAGATGATAAACAGATAGATATACCTATCATCTATTTGTTTTTTATTTTTATTTTTTATTTTGGTCACAGGAGGTACTATTTCTTGTGATGGCCTTCCTTGCTGGTAACTGTGTATTGGCTTAATTTTAAGCCAAATGTTGGCTTAATAGCTGGGTAGTGTAACACCCTTGGCATGGATGTTATGTAAGGGTTGTCACCTTCTTTTGGAGTCAGTAATTAAGTGAAGGAGTTAGTCAGGCATAATGGAATTAGGAGCTTGGATGGCAACGCTGACTCTGACACCAGTTAATTCATTACCTGTCCTGACCTTGGATTCTTTACCAGTTGGCATGGTGGCCTACTGACTCCAAAAACAAACTCTTCTGGGATGGCATTCTGTAATCTTATTTCTATGAAATGCCACCACTAGGAATCCTTATTTCTTTTTTTGTTCTAATTTTATTTATTTTTGTATGTGTATGAATGTACTGCCTGCATGTAGTTTTGCGCACCCGTGTCGTGCAATGCCGCGGAGGTCAGAAGAGGGTCTCGGATTCCCCTGGAACTGGAGTTTTCCTGGAATTGGAGTTACAGACGGTTCTTAGCCGCCATGTGGGTGCTGGGGATCGAACCCGGGTCCTCTGCAAGAGCAGTCGGTGCTCTTAACCGCTAGGCTATCTCTCCAGCCCCGATTTTTTTTTTTAATTGAACAGTTACTACAGGCTGAGTATTAGCTGACAGCAGGGGAGAGAAATGGTACAAGTTTAAATGGTGAGCCTTTTATTTTTATTGAATTAATTTCTATATTCTTTCCTTAGCTAAAGATTCTGCTTGATCTAGTTGAAGAAGCAGTGGCAGACTTCGATGAATGTATTAGATTAAGACCCGAGTCTGCTCTGGCACAAGCTCAGAAATGTTTTGCCTTGGTAGGTGCTGTTTTCATTTGTAATTTGCAAACATTTTTATTCCCAGTATCAACCAATAATGATTATTATCTCACTGTCTACAAAATCATCTCGTTTTCCCCCAAAATGGTGATTATAGGAGGAAAAAGAAGTTTAAAAGCACATGTTAAGCCCAGTGTGGTGGCACATGCCTTTAATCCCAGCACTCAGGAGCCAGAGGCAGGTGGATCTCTGTGAGTTCCAGGACAGCTAGGGCAACAGCTCAAAAGACACACTCCACCCCACCCTCCAAAAAATGCATGGTAATCAGTGTGCAGGCCTTGAACTCGGAGTCTTCCTGCCTCAGTCTCTTAGATACTGAGATTGTAAATGTACACTGTATACACACATCTGAGTTCATCTTGATAATGGTGAGTTCCTCTGTTTATAGCAGAACTGCCTCTCTACAGTGAGGCAGTACAAACGATTCAAAAACAATTTGAGGAAATAGTGTATAAATATGACTCTACCTAACTATTTTTATACAGTCCTACAGTAGTTTTCTGTAGGAAAAATTACTGTAAGCCAGTCCTATAGAAATTTTCCCTCTAAGGAAAGAAGTTGCATCACAAATCTTAAATTTAAAAAATTTTAGCTGGGGGTTGTAGCTTGGGAATAGAGCACCTGCCTAGCCTATCTTAAAGCACTGAGTTTTATTTTACCACTGTAGAAAATAAATAAATAAAAATTATCCCAGTTATATGCATAGTTAACTTCTTAGGAGTCAGTCAGTCTTCTAGAATACTGCATATCCTGAAATTAGGTAGTGGCTGTGAAGTTCTCTTTGACATAGTTATTTGATTCTCTTTTGCTGAATTATTTCCTTGGAATTTTATTGGATGCAGCATATTACATTAACAAGTCACCTGTTTTTCTGTAAAAGTTCATTTAGCATGTGTCTTTTATAATGTGTTAAAATCGAAGAAGTTTTTGAGCTCATGATTTGACTTCAAATTTTGGTTTTTAAATAGTATCGCCAAGCATATACAGGAAACAATTCTTCACAAATCCAGGCAGCTATGAAAGGTTTTGAAGAAGTCATAAAGAAATTTCCAAGATGTGCTGAAGGCTATGCACTGTATGCTCAAGTAAGTATAATTTTAGGGATTTCTTTTTGTTTTTTAAGAACTGCATGTGTAAGCTGAATCCCAATATCAAAGTATGCTACCCTGATCACAGTTTCTGTGATAGAGGGGGCTTTGTTCCTACTTTGTCAGGGCCCCTAGCATAGTCTTGGATCACCTTAGGAAAAGCTCCTGGTACACAATGAGGAAACCATGGTCCTGAACTCTTACAGTTAGGGAAGCCTCAGGCAAGCAGTCTTCTCATTGTTTGGGTTGAACTGGTGAAAGTGATTGGCTTAGGAGAGCTTCCTCTGGGCAATTAAATGGGGGATGGGGTTAATCCATAGAGTGGGGTCTTTCTGTTTGATTGAGGTTGTTTATATGATTAATTAGGCTGTAACAGACTATCGTGATTTCTCTTTGGTTTGTCTGCATCTGTCCTTTTTCTAATTGTTTTTTTAATTACTATACAAAGTAACAGGTCTTGTTACAGTATTTTGATGCATAATTTATTTTTGTTGATTTTCCCATTCCCCTGGGTCTTCTTTTGTTGTTGTTGTTGTTGTTGTTTTTATTTTATGTGTACAAGGGTATTTGCTTGCATGTAGGTAGGTGCACCTGTGTGGTGTAGTGCCACGGAGGTCAAAAGAGGGCATCAGATTGCCTGGAATTGGAGTTACAGATGGCTGCTACCCACCATGTGGGTGCTGGGAATCAAACCTGGTTCCTCTGCAAGAGCAATCAGTGCTCTTAACCGCTGAGCCATCTCTCCAGCCCCAACCCTAGGTCTTTTTGTACTCTTCTACCCCCTTGTCTACTTTAATGTCATATGTTTTCTATTACCCTCCTCCCTTCCTTAGAACCTCTTTTTACCCTCTTATGGTCTCTAAGTTTCATGACCTGTTCCCATACTTATACACAAATAAAAATTAAAAGCTGGAGCCAGGCATGGTGGCACACACCTTTAATCCCAGCACTCGTGAAGCAGAGGCAGGTGGATCTCTGTGAGTTCAAGGCCAACCTAGTCTACATAGAAGTTCCAGGACAGCTGGGGCTGCAGGGAGACTCTGTCTCAAAAAGACAAAAATAAATAAATAAAAAGCTGGGACATATGAGAAAGACATGTGACACTTGTCTTTCTGATCCCAGGTTACCTCAGTAAATGTCCAAATCCTGCAAATAAAAAAAAAAAAAAAAAACACTTCATGAATTTACATGATATTCTTATATAGTGGACATCATTCTAATTTAGTATATGCACTGCTAAGGTGAACCTGCTCTAGAAATCTTAAAGCTTTATTGGTTTAGAGTTGAAGTTACAGAAGGCAGGATTTAAACCCAATTTTTATTCTAATCTGAAATTCTTGAAAACATTAAGTTTTAGTCATTTATCTCAGTGAGGATGATTTGTTCCTTATAACCACAATTTATATTTTTCCCTCCCAAATCAGATTTTCTTTTTCCCTTTGTTTATAATTTTTCTTCATGCTTTCTTTAGTACTATTTCACAAGGACTTTCAGGGTTTATTTATGTGAGAGGGTTGATTTGTCTTGGAGCTGTTATTCCAATATAGATCCTGCCCATCACTGTATAACAGTTGATGATCATCTGAGATACAAAACAACCCAGGAATTCCTAGTAGCCTAAATTTGAAATAGCGTTGCCCCTTCATAATAAGGAAAATGAGATGATGTTGGCTACACAACCAGGTTGGCTGTAAAAGCCTGTGCTGAGGAACACTGTATACTGTGTGAAAGGTGTAAAGACAAATGAACGTTCTAGTAACCGATTTGGGCTGTGGCAAAAACCATCCTTACCATTGTGGTAGAATTCAGGATTTTTTTAGTGCATATTTTTTTTGTTGTTGTTTTGTTTTTTTTGTGTGTGTGTATACAGATTATTATCTATAATTCTTAATTTTTTATTTTTTTATTTTTTGTGTGTGTGCAGATTTTTGTGAGGAGCAAAGGTCACTACCTTTTAAAGAGCCTGATACTCAGATCTTTAATGCAGAATGTTTCAGTTCTGCACACTTCTCTTTTCACTGTTCCCTTTGAAATGGGTTTGATTTATCGAAATCTATTTTCATCAGCTCTTGCATTATTATGCTCTATTTTCACTAAAATTTTAATTTTGCTTTACATATATATATAAATTTTTGGCTTTACGATATTATATATAAAGTATATATAAACTATACTCTACTAAAAACATATATATTATAATGTATGTATATATATATATATATGATATATGAATTATAAAACCCTGTTTTCCATTGGCTTCTCTATAAAAGTTATATAGTGTAACTTTTTTGCTTTAACTCTCAAAGCTTGAGCTTAAATGCTAGCACCTCTTAAAGTTACAGCCTAGACATGATCTAGTATCCATGGAAACAAACCTTGTTTTGGCCATACCAATTATGGTACAGAAATAATGACTGATTACAGTTAACATCTGCATTTATAACTTACCCTTCTAAGTAAGTATAGCCGTTAGAGTCTGTATACTACAATAAATTATTAAAAGAGAGGGGCTGGAGAGATGGCTAGCGGTTAAGAGCGCCGACCGCTCTTGCGAGGACCCGGGTCGAGCCCTAGCACCCACATGGCGGCGAGAACCGTCTGGAGACTCCCATTCCAGGAAAACTCCAGTTTCCCGGGGCAAATCTGAGGCCCTCTTCTGCCTCTGCGGCGGCATTGAACGACACGGGTGCACAGACTTGCATGCAGACAGTACATGATACACAACGAGAAATAAAAAAAAAAAATGCCGGCCGGGTGATGGCGCACGCCTTTAATCCTAGCAACTTGAGAGCAGAGGCATTCGGATTCTGTGAGGCTGGAGGCCAGCCCTGGTATACAAGAGTGAGTCCAGGACACAGAGCTACAGGGAGACCCGTCTCAAAAAAGACAAAAAAAAAAAAAAGTTTAGCGGGCGTGGTGGCGCACGCCTTTTAATCCTAGCACTTGGGAGGCAGAGTGGCAGGCGGGATGCTTGTGGAGTTCAAAGCCAGCCTGGTCTACAGAGTGAAGTTCCAGGAAGCTGGAACTACAGGGAGGACCTGTCTCGAAAAGGCCCAAAAAAAAAAAAAAAAAAGTGGCCAGTACACTTGGGAAGATGTGACATTACAACTGTTAACTTGCAAAAGAGAGGACAGTGGATGTCCCTTTTATAATGGGTGCCACCTAAAAACCTCAGTAATTAAGATGTAAATTTTAAATCATCTCAAATAATTTAAAGCAATAATTTGATAATGAATAAATGATTTTTAATAATAAGCAGTATACTTTCATCTTTTCAGGTTAATTTAATATATACACCAAAATTTCTTTTCATGTAGGCATTAACAGATCAACAACAATTTGGTAAGGCTGATGAAATGTATGATAAATGTATTGATTTGGAACCAGATAATGCCACAACTTATGTTCATAAAGGGTATGTATTTTTCTGGTTCTATTTGTTCTGATAATGATTAAATTTCTTTCACAGTAACAAAATACTTCTTTTAGGCTTAGAGGAATGATTCACAGTATAGTAGAGAAATATCAATGAGGTACTTGCTCCATTTATAGAAGACAACTTCAAGTGTCAGTCTTTTTGGTCTTTTTGAGACAGGGTCTCCCTATGGCCCCAGCTGGCCTAGAACTCACTCTGTAGACTAGGCTGGTCTGGAACTCACAAAGATCCACCTGCCTCTGCCTCCCAAGTGCTAGGATTAAAGGCCTGGCTTAAAGATGGTTCTCAGCTGCCATGTGGGTGCTGGAAATCGAATCGGGGTCCTCTGCAAGAGCAGTCAGTGCTCTTAACCACTGAGCCATCTCTCCAGCCTCCAAGTGTCAGTCTTAAGAAGCTTCATTGTCATTGTTTTAGACAGGGTCTCATTCTCTGCTACAAAGGTATCTGAGCCTCTGGGATTCTCCTGTCTCCACCTCCCTTCTCACATAAAAATAAAACATTTTTTGTCAGTATGTATAATGTGCTTTCATTTCCATGGAATGGAATCAAACAAGGACTGAGAGTGCAGAGTATACACTAGATAGCAGCATGTGCTAGGAACAGAGAAGGAAAGAGACAAAGAAATGAGACCTAAGCACACAGAACCCTTCACTAGGAACTGTTGATGGCAGCCAGAATCCAGGTCGGATCTCATAGTCAAAAATAGTTTGAGGACAGGAACAAAAAGAAGTGAAGTGGGGGAGAGGGCTTAATGTGGGTTTGGTACCACATAAACCACTCTTGGCATTTACATACAAAATCAGTTGGCTCTGCTTCTTAGAAATACAGGGAGGGGGGCTGGAGAGATGGCCTAGCGGTTAAGAGCACTGACCGCTTTTACAGAGGACCCGGGTTCGATCCCCAGCACCCACATGGCGGCCGAGAGCTGTCTGAAACTCCAATTCCAGGAGAACTCCAGTTCCAGGGGAATCCGAGACCCTCTTCTGACCTCCACGGCATTGCACGACACGGGTGCACAAACCTGAATGCAGACAGTACATTGATACACATACAGAAATAAAATTAATAAAAATAAAAAAAAAATTTAAAAAGAAATACAGGGAGGGCTGGAGAGATGGCTGCTCTTGCAGAGGACCAGGGTTTGATTCCCAGCACCCACATGGTGGCTAGGAACCATCTTTAACTCCAGTTCCAGGGGAATCTGACTTACACGACACGGGTGCACCTACTTACATGCAGACAGTACACTCATATACATAAAAAGTAAAAAAAAGAAATACATGGGAAAAGGCTAGATCATTACTTTATGAATCTGTGCTTCTGCACTATCAACAGCAGAAGAAAAAAAAACTTTGGATGTGAAGCTTTTGTTTTTCCTTTTGAATTAAGTTAAAGTCTATCAGTGGGAGCCAGGCGTGGTGGCTCACACCTTGAATCCCAGCACTTGGGAAGCAGAGGCAGGTGGATCTCTGTGAGTTCAAGGCCAACCTGGTCTATGTAAGGAGTTCCAGGCCAGCTCTGGCTACAGGGAGACCCTGTCTCAAAAAGACAAAAGTTTTGTCAGTGGCAAAAAATAAATCATGCTTTTGTTTCAGTCAGTACTGGGTCCATCTGACTGTCTTTTTTTGCATTTCCAGTTTACTTCAGCTTCAGTGGAAACAAGATTTGGATAAAGGTTTGGAGCTTATCAGCAAAGCCATTGAAATTGACAATAAATGTGATTTTGCATATGAAACCATGGGAACTATTGAAGTGCAAAGGTAACTTTTAAAGTCTCTTCTTAGGAAATTTTTTTTTTTTTTTGTCTTTTTTTGAGACAGGGTCTCCCTGTAGCCCCAACTGTCCTGGTACTCACTCTGTAGACCAGGCTGGCCTTGAACTCACAAAGATCCGCCTGCCTCTGCCTCCCAAGTGCTAGGTTTAAAGGCGTGTGCCACCACGCCCGGCAGGAAATGTATTTTTTACCAGATCAGTACCTTTTAAAGTTTTAAAGTTTATTATACTATTTGATGCAAGCTTCCCTGAAAATTAGGCAACTTGCATTTTTTCCAAATTAAAGTTACAAATGCTATTTTAAATCAAGCTTGGGCCTTAAAAGGGAAACAAGGTCTTTACTGTCTGTTGTGTATTATTTATGTCCTTTTTTTCACTTGTGTTATTTCTGTGTGAAAGACAGAAACACCTGAATTGTACTTACTGTTCAGTGCAGAGTAATCCAAAACAGCCAGGTTACAGTAAGACCTGGATCCTACTGCAATGTAACCAGGCAAGCTGTGACATCTTCTCAACTCAGGAGTCGTCTTAAAAACCAAGATTGGGGGCTGGAGAGGTGGCTCAGCGGTTAAGAGCACCTACTGCTCTTGCAGAGGACTCAGGTTCAATTCCCAGCACCCACATAGTGGCTAAGCACCGTCTTTAACTCCAGTTCCACGGGGAATCTGATGCCCTCTTCTGACTTCCAAGGCATTGCACAACAGGGGTGCACCAACCTACATGCAGACAATACACTCATACACATAAAAATAATAAATAAAAAAAATTAAAAATTTAAAAAAATAATAAAAACAAACAACCAAGATTGGACAGGATGAATTTTTTACAACTCTGTTTTCCAATACTTCTTGTTTTGTGTAAATATCCCAGAGTTGCACTTAAGATACACCTTATATATTGACAAGTATTTATGTATGGAACTTTAGTATAGTACACCGTCTTAATATTGGCATTTCCTTATGTACATATTCTAGACCAAGTATTGAGCTTTAGTGTCCTTGAAATCTTACTTCATTTGACTTAAACCTCTGTCTTTATAATGATCCCCAGTATAATTAAGGAGTATAGAAACTAATACCCAGGCTGATTAGGCTAACAAGGCTGCACAATCAGAGATTAGTAAAGACAGGATTTTAGTCTACTTCACTGATGTCAAAGTGGCTGATTTTGCCACTATCACTTGTGAAAAACCATGAATTCTCTTAATTCCCTATTATTCTGCCCTTCCAATGTCTTTTTTCTCCAGAGTAGGCAGAATATAGGTAGACTGATAAAAATTTCTGTTGTTCTTTTGATGACAATTACTTGTAAATATCACTTCTTGATTACTAATTCATTATTTCTAGACTAGGCACTAGCTCCCAATCTTGGCTTGAGCAGAGCTATCCGTTCTTCTTAGATTAATACATGTAAAAACACTTTATGGAGCTGAAGAAATGGCTCAGTGGTTAAGATCACTAACTGCTCTTGCAGAGGACCCGGGTTCAATTTCCAGCACCCACATGGTGGCTAGGAACCGTCTTTAACTCCAGTTCCAAGGGAATCTGACACCCTCTTCTGACCTCCACAGCACTGTATGACATGGGTGCACCAATCTACATGTAGACAGTACACTCATACACAAAATATAATAATAATAATGCCATCGTAGTAGGGCTGGGGATATAGCCTAGCATGCATGGGGCCCTGGCTTCAGTCCCAGGACTAAAACTGGGCGTGGTGATACACACTCCAGAGGACTCTGGGGGTTGAGGCAGAAGGATGATCAGAAGTTCTTATTGCAATGAGTGTGAAGGAAAGATTGATACTGTTTTCGGATGTGGTGGTGGTGGTGGTGGTGGTGGTGGGTGTTTTGTTTGGGGTTTGTAGGAGGGCTTTTTGTTATTTGAGATGTGGTAAGAATTAAGCAGAGCAATAATCTGAGCTTTATATGCAGGTCATGTTTGGCATGATCAAGAAACTGAGGTTGACCAGTGTAAGTGCAGTAGATGTGTATGGGTTTGGGTATTTAGTGGTAAGAAATGAGATAGTAAGAAGGTGGGTTTATACACCAAGTGAGGGCCAGCCTCTGAAGGCCACTACTGTTCTCTGAGTCTGACATCAGGGTCCTCTCGTTTGAGTAGAAGCATACAGACTTTTAGCATCCAGGTAGAAGTATGATTTTTTTTAATTATTTATTTTTGTATGTGTATAAATGTACTGTCTGCATGTAAGTTTGTGCACCCGTGTCGTGCAATGCCACGGAGGTCAGAAGAGGGTGTCGGATTCCCCTGGAACTGGAGTTACAAATGGTTCTCAGCCGCCATGTGGGTGCTGGGGACCAAACCCGGGTCCTCTGCAAGAGCAGTCAGTGCCCTTAACCGCTAGGCTATCTCTCCAGCCCAGAAGTATGATTTTAAATAACCAGCTTAATTTCCCTAACCTAATCTCACTGTATAAGAATTTTTAATTTTTTTTCTTTTAGAGGAAACATGGAGAAAGCCATTGACATGTTCAACAAAGCTATTAACCTGGCCAAATCAGAGATGGAGATGGCTCATCTGTATTCACTTTGCGATGCTGCCTATGCCCAGACAGAAGTTGCAAAGAAGTATGGATTAAAACCACCAACATTATAAAACCAGGGGAGAGCAGATTGACTTTATAACAAGAAGTTTACTCCCTCTGCAGCTGAACCCTGAAGACACTGTCATGAACTATGTTGAATGGTGGAACTTAGTATTCCCTTTGTGATGTTGTCATTCATTACATCTGTTTCATGTTTAGGTGTTGTGGGCGTGGCTGTTGAAGGAAGTTTGAGTCTTGCAGCTTTTATTCCCTGTGCAACAAAAGCTTAGAACCTGTTAAAGGGATACTAAAATAAAGTTGTAGAATACAACAGTAATTGGCCATGCAAATAAAAACTTTGATTTGTTGATTTGTTTTTTTTTTTTTATATGGGGGTGGGGATTATGTTCTGAATGATTTTGTTTTTATAGATGTTTGTATAATATATGAGTGTTTTATAGTATGTTGGTCTTTAGTATAGTATTAGTAAGTGCTGTAAAATAGACTTCTTTTATATTCAATTAACCCTTTTTAATTTTTTGAAGGATGAAAAACTTAAATGTGGATTACAGTAAAATTGAGAGACCCTTTAAGCTATTGTCAGCATGCACAGTGCCTCTGATTCTATAGAACTTTATAGTAAATTATGCAGAAGCAAAATAATTCTGGTTGATATTTGTGCAGGAGGAATGTTAATGAGGGGCTGAACACGGAAAAGAGGTGAAGTGAAAGAGGTGTGTTTTTAATCGCCCGTGCCTGTTCCATAGTAAATACTATTTAATAGTATACTTTTTAAAGAAAATTGGTTTATGTGTATAACCCACGTAAAGATGGACTAAATGTGATGATATATAGGAATATATAAAATTTTCTAGTAATAGAAGTATGGCTTACGGTTCAAAAAGGATGTAAGTCCTGTAGCCAGAGCATACTATTTTTTTGAGATGACAAGTTTAGTGCTTTAGCTGTGGCTATACGCACTTAAGGAATTTTGAGCCAGTATTTTCAAAGATTCCCAGTAGTACCTAGAATACTTTTTGTATTGAGAACCTTGACCTTGGAGGACTAATGGCCCATGTCCACATCTTCACTAGGGACACTGACAGCTGACTGTAGTTTTGTTCTGTTGGTTTTTATCTGTACCTCATTCTTACGACTCAACTAAGGTATGTTTCCATTTGTCACTTGCACAGACTATTTTTTGCTTATTTATATGCTGTATTTCTCTGGCGGGGGAATGGCTATGTTAAATGAGTCCATTTCTAAGATCCGGAACAGGGAGGGGTTTATTTAAGTGAAATAATAAAAGAACAAGTCTTCTGTTAACACTTTTATGGACATGAAGTCTAAATATAGTTTACATTGTTGAGAGTAAAGGAACATTTTACACTCTTTAAAAAGGGTGCTTTATCCCACTGAAACCAAAAAGACTTTGTCAATAAATGCTATCTTTTTAGAAACTATTAGAGATGACTAGTCTTTGGACAATATTGAGAAAGCCTCTGGCTGATTTTTAATAGCAATTAACATAATTTAAGGTGACTGGGATTATGGAAAGTTGGAGAACTCTTCATTTTGTTCTTATTCTCCTACTGTGATAACCCCCAAATACAGAAATGTTCTACATCTCTCAATGTGACCTTTTGCTTTAAAAAACAAGTTTTTATTTGCATGGCTGTATTTACATGAATACTGACATACTCTTCTACTCTTCTTCCTCTTGGGGTTGGGTCAGAAAAGCGACGCATGTGCCATTCAGTACTGTCATTCCAAATTCTCACAGCCTTTTGCCTGTTGTGAACATATTTGAAACTGCACTGAAAGCTGCATCTGTCTGTATCTTTTCTTTTGTAAATGACCTCACATGTAAATTCACAAAATAAATACTCATTCAAGCTTTTCTATCTATTCTTTGAACAGAAACATAGATAGTTGGTTTGTTTATTAACTGGGTAGATTCAGTTAGTCTTTTGTGGGCTCAAACTAACTTGAAAGTAGGTGCATCATCCTTCCAACCGTGGAACAGAGCTCTCCAGAGAGCAACAGCTACAAAGCCACCTTCCTTCATCTGCATCTGTCTCACCCACACTTGCACAGCAGCCTGGAAAACTGCCAGTCAAGCCTGGGTCTAAGGTTTTCATACTGACTCCACATGGAAGTTTGATCAACCACCTGGAGACTTCCGTAAAACATACCTAAAATAATCTTCTAACCTTGATATGTTGTGATATAAAGTGCACATTCCTGCCGGGTGTGGTGGCGCACCCCTTTAATCCTAGCGCTGGGGAGGCAGAGGCAGGCGGATCTTTGTGAGTTCAAGGCCAGCCTGGTCTACAGAGTGAGTTCCAGAACAGCTGGGGCTACAAGGAGACCCTGACTTGAAAAGAACAAAACAAAAGAAACAAAAAAAAGTACTTTATTCCTATAGAAGTCAACCAGTTGCCACCTTAAGGCTACTTATATATAACAGGACCATTTAAACCAGGAAACGTGCTTGAATATAAAATTAAAACTACCTAGTATTGTCACTGTAAATTGCCTTTATATGGTCTTTGTAAGAAAATAATTCAGGAAAAAAAAAAATTCAGGAGTGATTGGGGAGCGGTCACAGTCCTCTGCTAATTTGATTTGGTAAAACAACTTAGTTTGCCAACATCAAATTAAGTCATAATTTGTGGTACTGTATGGTACAATGAATAAAAGTAAAACTGTATGGCTTTAGATTATAATCTTCCCCCACTCCAAGTGGTAATCTTAGTCCAGTTTGATCAGATACCACTTCCTTTTGTTTTTTGAGACACTGTCTCCCTGTGGTCCCAGCTGGGTTGGAACTCAGCTCTGTAGACCAGGCTATCCTTGAAATCACAGCGATCCGACCTCCTCTGCCTCCAGAGTTTTGGAATCAAAGGCATGCGCCACCACACATGGCTCAGATGCCACTTAAGCAGGTAACTGTAGACTAAGTAATAAAACATCACACACCTAGTTACAATAGATCTTTTATGGGGTTTTTGAGGGTTTTTTGCAATTTTTGTTTCTGACAATTTTGTATGTATATGTAATGTGTTTTGATTATATTCATCCCACATGTTAGTCCACTCCTTCAGAATTCCTTCCCAAGTCCTCTCATATTCTTTGTTGTAATGGCCCACTGACTTTATAAGGGTTGCTTAATTTTTTTTTAATTTTATTTATTTTTGCATGTGTATGAGTGTACTGTCTGCATGTAGGTCTGTGCACCTGTGTCGTGCAATGCCAAGGAGGTCAGAAGAGGGTCTCGGATTCCCCTGGAACTGGAGTTCTCCTGGAATTGCAGTTACAGACCGTTCTTAGCCCCTATGTGGGTGCTGGGGATCAAACCCAGGTCCTCTGCAAGAGCAGTCGGTGCTCTTAACTGCTCTTAACCTCTAGGCTATCTCTCCAGCCCCAAGGGTTGCTTAATTTTTTTAAAGCAGTTTATTCTGTAGCAGTTTCATTATATATGTATATGATGTATCCTGATCTTATCTAACCTGTACCCCCTTCCGATTCTTACCATACTCCCCAAATACGGGTTTCATCTTGTACAGGTAACCACAACTGCTGGGAGCTCATGAGTGCACCGCCGTGTCAGATCCAGGAGGCAGCATTTCCCAGCACTCCTGGCTCCTTAACATTTCTGCACCCCTCTCTTCCATGTTCCCTAGGCTTTGAAAGAGGTGACATAGATGTCTCAGCTAAGTCACTTTCTTTTACCACCTGTATTAACTCACTGAAAGTTTCTCTGCCTGCCCAGGCAGCATTTTTCTGTGAATATAAACAAATACTTGACTGGCAATTTGACATGGCTACTTAGCAAAAGAGCACTAGTAATTCCTCCCACTAAGACCTGTGACCTCGTATTAGTTCTATTGCTGTGATGAAATACTCTAACCAAAAACACTTAAGGAAAGGATTTAGTTCAGTTTACAGTGCAATCCATCATTGAGGAAATCCAGGGCAGGAACTGAACCAGAGACCATGCTGCTGCCTACTGATTGCTCCTCTGACCTGTGCTCAATTACTTTTTTTTTTTTTTTTTTTGCCTTTTTTCAGACAGGGTCTCCCTGTAGCTCCAGCTGTCCTGGAACTCAATCTGTAGATCAGACTGGCCTTGAACTCACAGAGATCAGCCTGCTTCTCCCTCCCAAGTGCTGGGATTAAAGGCGTGTGCCAGTGTGCCACCATGCCTGGTACTCAATTTTTTTTTTATTTTATTTATTTTATTTTTTTTTAGTCTTTTTGTGACAGGGTCTCCATGGAACTCGCTCTGTAGACCAGGCTGGCCTTGAACTCACTGAGATCTGCTTGCCTCCTGCCTCTGCCTCCCAAGTGCTAGAATTAAAAATTAAAGGCATGGGTAGGCTGCCCTTGCAGGCGGCCCTTGCTGGTAATTCCACATGGAAGTAAATCTTGTTCTTGGTGTGACTTAAGCCTCATGTGCCTTTTAATCTGAGGGTTGGGGCTGGGGATACATGGCCTTTTTTATAACCTAACATTATGGTGCCGTAGACTTGGTCGGGGCTTGATTTTTATCAGGCAGAGCGCTCGCTCGCTGGGTTTTGATCTGGCAGAGGGCTTGCCAGTTCTCACCCTGAAAAGGACCGCCTAACCTTTTTTTTACGGAACCCCTGGGACAGACTTGCTGCGGTGTATTTCTCCAGACAACCAGCTGCCACATTTCACGATGAGCAAAGTATCCAGAGATAAAGTCCTTGATGAAGCCGGACCCCAACCTGATCTGGATCATCGCCATGATGCTTCTCTCCCAGCTGGTTGCATTTTACTTGGTGAAAGACTTGGACTGGAAATGGGTCATTTGGGGCCTATGTCTTTGGTAGCTGCCCTAACCACTCAATGACTCTGGCTATCCACGAGATTTCCCACAATTTTGCCTTTGGCCACCACAAGGCTCTGTGGAATTGCTGGTTTGGAATGCTTGCCAGTCTCCCTATTGGGATTCCATATTCAGTTACCTCGGAGCTGATGGCATTGATGTGGATATTCCTACTGATTCTGAGGGCTGGTCCTTCTGCACCACTTTCAGAAAGTTCATGTGGATTATTCTTCAGCCTCTCTTTTATGCTTTCCGACCTCTTCATCAACCCCAAACTAGTTTATCTGGAAATTATCAATACTCTGGTACAGGTCATTTTTGACATTCTAGTGTACTATGTTTTTGGAATTAAATCATTAGTCTACATGTTAGCATCATCCCTACTTGGCCTGGGTTTGCACCCAATTTCTGGACACTTTATAGCTGAGCATTACATGCTCCTAAAGGGACATGAAACATATTATGGGCCTCTGAATTTTCTCACCTTCAGTGTGGGCTATCATAATGAACATCATGACTTCCCCAGCGTTCCTGGGAAAAACCTTCCACTGGTGAGGAAAATAGCTGCTGAATACTACGATGATCTCCCTCAGTACAATTCCTGGGTGAGAGTCCTGTGTGATTTTGCGATGGATGACACAGTAAGTCCCTACTCAAGGATGAAGAGGCCTCCAAAAGGGAATGAGATTCTGGAGTAAATGAATGCTGTTGGCACCAAAGGAGTTCCTCTTCAGAGCTTTATGATAGCTGATAAGCGGAATTTTTTTCTTGTTAAACTTTAGATCAGTGACGGTCAAAAGCTGCCCTGGCACGGTTCTAGCTGGGGTCTCTGCTGTCAAGAGGCTGCTCTGACTTGGAATAGGCAGCTTGGCTCCTGCAGTCTCTCACCTTTGCTCATTCACGGTTTTGTTGTTACTGAGGGTGTCTTCACCCACGTCTGTCATAAGCATATCATAAAAAGCTTATTATGTTATTTTCACTATAGTTTTACTTTATTAAAACATCTAATAAACTGAACTGTTAATTGCAGTATGTCAATACTGCATTTTCCTATTTCATTTAATATATAGTCACCAGGGTCCTGGGGAAGGGGAGTATTTTAAAATTTCATTAAAAAAATTTTTAAGGCTTGGCTTGAGCTCATACAGTATTATTATTATGTATTTATTTCCTCTGAATTGACACATTCTTTCTTGGAGGGAAGAGGAAGGCTTGAAAAGAAGTACCTCACCACAAAGACCTTCTTATAAAGGCAATAAGGGCCTGCTGGGGGAGAGGGCATGCTAGTGGCACTGAGCATCAGAGCACTAGGGATGCAGCTTTCATGAGGCCTCACCTCATAACCCATGCCTGGATAGGCTCTTTAGTGATGCAACTGCCTTTCAGTCACTTGTGCTCCTGAGTAGTCCCTCACCATGCTCCTGTAAGTAACCTCAGTAAACTTACTGGTTTACCAAGCTAGACTTGAGTGGAATCATTTCTTTGATATGTCTTTGGTGCCCCATCTGGGATGGACAGACAGTTTCTATGTCTGCCCAGAAAAGTCATAATCATGTAAAAAGTTGAGATGGAAACTCTTTCTCTGTAAGCTGAATTACTTATTGTTTAGTTTTTACTATTATAATGTGACCTAAATTAGACACTGCTGAAGCCTGAACTGCCTTACTCATTAATAAAATCCTTAATTTAATTATAAAAAAAAATTAAAGGCATGTGCCAACACACCCTGCTGCTCAACTACTTTCTAATGCAACCCAGGACCACCTGCTCTGGGATGGCACCACCCACACTGGATTGGGCTCTCACACATTACTCAACAATCAAAATGCCTCACAGGCCAGTCCAATGGAGGAAATTACCCAATTAAGGTTCCCTCCTTTCAGGTGGATCAAGTTGACATACTGAAGTCTAGAATAGACCTCCCTACCCATGGGCTTTTAAACAGACAACAGCAAACAAAACATGAATTACCTTCTGTGGAGCACCTCAAATACAATTAGAATTCAGTTACCCCGGAATTACTTTTTCTGTTGCTGTGGTATAACTCCATAACTACAACTCAGCATTTTATTTTGGTTTACAGTTCCAGAAGGTGAGTCTACCCTGGTGGAGAAGGTCTGGAAGGCAGCCAGAGAAGAGAGATGACATCTCCATCCACATGCAGGAATCAGAGCAAACTAGAAGCGTCCGTCCCAGTGACACACTTCCTCCAGGAAGGCTCCAGACCTTAACATTCCCATTATCTCCCCAAACAGCACCACCGGCTGGGGAACAAGTGTTCACATGTGTGCGTCTGAGGGGTCAGTTCTCATTCAAACCACCACATCCCCAACAGTTATGTCATTGTACCAGGGGCACATCTTGCCTGACAGACTGATTTCATAGCAGGCCAGATCTACTTACTGCTGGGTAATACTTTTTCTCCCATAGAAGACTAATGGCCAGAAATCAGACTCAGCTTGATTTCTCTAGATCTTTTTTTTTTTTTTTTTTTTTTTTTTT
>VZQC01014507.1:403043-495899 GCA_009823505.1 Rhizomys pruinosus
ATGCTTGTACTCATGGCTTATCACTTATAGCTAAAAATGAAAAAAAAAAAAAAACTGAGAGAAAGATGCAGGACAGTTATGGCAGAATGCATGATCTGGGATGGGGTGGGGGTGGGGGGGGAGGGAAAGGGAAATAAGCCTGAACTGAATTGGAAAAAATGTATGAAATGCACAAAGCATCAATAAAAACTAATTTAAAAAAAAAAAAAAGAAGAGGATCACAAGTTCAAGGCCAGTCTGGGCTACACAGAAAGACCCTCTACCAAAAAATAACCATTAACTATACTGAGTGTTGATGGATATGTGGAACAGCTAGGACTCTGATAACTGTTGATGGCCATGTAAAACGTGATAATCCCTTTGTTTTGTTTTGTTTGACTTACCACTATGGTAAATTGCTGTTATATGTAATCAGTATTATACTAGATTACAATTACACTAGTATTATACTAGATTGTACAATACTAGGGCAGTATTGTACAAGTCACATCCACCTGCGCATCTGTTCCTAAATCTGTTTAGAAGTGGCACCATATAAATCTGTTCCTACAAACCACATTTTCTCAGACAACTGACTGTCACAATTATCAGCCTACCACAGAAAACTGCTGTGAGAATCCTTAATTGTGCAAAAGGAGCCTTAGGAACAAAAAGTTTTAAGAACTAGCAGACTATATGGGTCTTTATCAATTAACTGGGCTAGAAAAATGTTAGCAGGGGAAAAACAAAAGAACGGCAGATTTCTCTGACACTCGACTTGTCCCCAGCAACACCACTCCCACTCTCCCATGGAGCCTCACCGTTGGCCTGGACCTCCACACCCACAAGAGTCTAGTACTAGTGCATTAGCTCTTTGATTCCTCAAACACAAGGTCCCTTCACCTTCGTTCCGTAGCTGTGCAAGTACCACGAACTGTAAGATACCTCTCAGAAAACAGCTATACCAGACCAAGTTTCTCAGATCAAGGATTCCAACTCCAGCAAACACAATAAAAACTCATTTCACAAACACATTCAATCAGGTGAATCCCAGATCTGCACCTGCATCCACTGCTTTCAGGCAACTCAGTTATGGAAGCAGCTTCAGAGGCAGCCCCTGTCCCTGCAGACACTGGTGTATGTCCTAACTGATACGGTGTTGACAAAGTCAGCTTGCGGTGAGGCTCTTTTTTTTCTTTTTTTTAATTCAATAGAGGGCTTGAGACACAGATCAGTGTTAGAGTAAACATGTTCAAGGCCTTGGGTTCAATTCACTGTCCCCCGAAAGAATTTAATGCAGTTGATCATCATGGAGAGTATCTGTTTTGTGACCTCAGGACTCTCTTATTTCAACTCCATAGAGGTCTGATCGCTTCTGTTTTAAAATGGGGATTTGCTGGCGTACTTCATCCAACTTCTTCAGGTCTACAAAAATAGGAACATGCACAGTTAATTGTTTGCAACTCCTTACCAACTAAAGGGATTTCTTCCCCAAACTATAAAAATAACCAAAGTCACCCGGGCGTGGTGACACATGCCTTTGATCCCAGCACTTAGAAAGCAGAGGTAGGCAGATCTCTGTGAGTTCAAAGCCAGCCTGGTCTACATAGTGAGTTCCAGGCCAGCTGGGGCTACAGGGAGACCCTGTCTCAAAAAGAACAAAACAAAAAGATTTTTTTTAATTACAAAAAAAAATCTCAGCCTTACCTGAATGCAACTGACCTGCCACTGATCCCGGGGTGGGTCAATTCAAACAAAAAAAAGGAAAGCTCAGGACTCAGTCTCAGAACTAGATTCATAAGATACACCAGGATAGAAAAGCAGGACATAGGGGCTGGAGAGATGGCCTAGCAGTTAAGAGCACCGACTGCTCTTGCAGAGGACCTGGGTTCGATCCCCAGCACCCACATGGTGGCTGAGAACCATCTTTAACTCCAGTTCCAGGGGAATCGGAGACCCTCTTCTGACCCCCGCGGCATTGCACAACATGGGTGCACAGACCTGCATGCAGACAGTACATTCATACACATAGAAAAAAAAAAAAAAAAAAGAAAGAAAAGCAGGACATAAAGGAACCCTTCTACGTGATGGGAGTTTCAGTTACAGAACGCGGCCTCAGAACAGTGGGGACAGCAGAGATCTGAACCGAAGCTAGGCAGGTCTTACCTATGTCTGAGTACAGGATCATTTCCTCTGTGCCAGCTTTGGCTAGGACCTCCCCCCTGAAAGAGATTCACAGAATGAACTGGGATTCTGAGATGCGATGGAATTCAAGGTTTTCTCCCTGTCTCTCAGGTCAAAAGAGGAAGATTCTAAGATCTAAAAGAGGAAAATAGATATACACATTCCAGTTCTGTTATTTAGATTATATATGACCATGCGGCAGATCATGTGAAAATAAGCTCTGGGAGGCTTGGTGAGAAAATTATGGAATATGTTTTATAAACTGCACACTGTTAGGAAATGGTAGCTCCTCCGTGATTACAAGCATCTAGGAATGGAGAGACCTAGTCAGCAGAAAATACCTGCTACTTCCTGGGGAAGCCCTTTCCAAGGAGAGTCTGTCTGTTCCTGATGCCAGGCTGCTGGACACCTGCAGATAGCATGGCTGGACCTGTACATGGCCCAGATTTGCTAGGACTCTGCCCCTTTGCCGGGGATCCCTGGTTCCTATACTAATGGATTTCAGTTTGAGATCTGAACGATTTAAACCCACAGAAAGGAAGAGAGGTGGTAGGGGATTCACATGGCGCAGGAGCAACAGTCCTTCAAAACCCAGGGGACAGCTCATCTGGTACACTTGCCAGTATGCAGCTATTTAGCTGAGAGCAGGGGCTCAAAAACCCATCTAGAGAAATGATTACTTTCCAAAGTAATTTATCAAACAAAACCATCTGACACAATAACTGATACCACTTATCGGACAGCCACAAATTCCTGGCACAAATGAACTATAAATATCACATTAACTTTATCAATTAAATCCTTTTCTGTTCTAATACCCGTGTGTCCTGCCCCATTCAAAGGTCCCTCTCTGTAACTCCCAGGCACCCATCCCAATGTCAGCATAAGTCAGAAGCCCCCAAACCCTAAGAAGAAATTAAACGGTAGATGACACAAGTACTTGGTGCAAGAAGTTCCCTAAGTAACGGCCAGAGGAACTAAATGCATATCATAGCTGCCCATGATCCGGGAAGCCTACTACTGCTAATATCTAGACAGAGGAACTGAACAAAGTCACTTAATAACCTCCCAGTTCTCCAGTGCCCACAAACCCTGACACATAAAACCACTGAGAATCTCTCAATCTCATCTCCAAGGCCTCTGCACCATATACAGAGCTCAGGGTGCTACAATCTCAAAAGAGAGAACATTTTAGGACCCCACAGGGCCATTTAAACCACCTTGGTTTTGTGGCTGTTCTATTTACCCTAAGATTATAGAAATGTGCATGTGTATATTCCTACACAGAAGTATCACTTCCACTAGGTAATAAAATGCTACGCCCTTTCAAGGGAGACAGGTCCAGTTTGCTTTAACCCATCCTCGCTGCTTCTCTAATCATTACACTTGGGAGCAAAGTCCTTTTCCTATTTCTCATTCCTGCTCTGGGACCAGTCACTCGCCTGAATTTTAACCAAAAGCCAACAAAACAGAACTCTCTTTCACTAAAATGACCTCCCCACCCTTCATTGCTGCCTTGTTTACTTTGTACGGCTGACAAGGTTAGACAAGCAAAAGAGGGCTAAGGGCGAGCATTTGATCAGGCCGGAGGACAGTTCATTTCTCTCGTGATTAAGTGGATGCTTCCCTTATGCTTGTCAGGACAAGTAAGTAAATGCAGCCAGACAGCAATCTATTCACCCTGTGTCATATTCCTTTTTATTTTTTTTATTTTTTTTTATTTTTTTTTTTATTTTGGGGCTGGAAAGATGGCCCAGCGGTTAGGAGCACCAACTGCTCTTGCAGAGGATCCAGGTTCGATCCCCAACACCCACATGGCAGCTGAAAACCGTCTTTGACTCCAGTCCCAGGGGAATCCGACACCCTCTTCTGACCTCCTCGGCACTGCATGACACAGGTGCACAAACCTACTTGCAGACAGTACATTCATACACATACAAAAATAAATTTTAAAAAATTATATTAAAAAAATTATATAAAAGATATTTTTATTTTATGTGTATGAGTATATTGCCTATAAGTGTATACGTGCACCCATGCTCTTTTAGTAAAAGAGAAGTCAGGAGGCACTGGAGGCCCTGGAGCTGGAGTTATGGACGCTGGCTAGCTGCCCTGGGGGTTCTGGGAATCAAACCTGGGTCCTCTTCAGAGAAGCCAGCGCTGTTTTAACCACTGAGCCATTTCTTCACTCCCCTTGTGTCATCTTTCAGCTCGCACTGAGTTCACCCGAAGACATACTCACCAAGGATTCACAATAGTGCTGTGTCCCCAGGCCACGTACGAGGCTTTTTCATCCCGGGCGGGAGAGGCTGTGGCCACATACACCTGATTATCAACAGCCCTGTAGTGGACAGAAAGGAGGTAGCTTGTTGTACATTACAGACGACACAGAGGAAAGGATTCGAGACAGTAGAATGACCAAGGATTCTTCAGGTAAGACACCAAAAACACAGGGGAAAAAAAAAGCAAATGGGATGATGTCAAACCAAGAAGTTTCTGCATAGCAAAGGGTGCACCAAGAGTTGGAGACAACTTCCAGAATGGGAGAAAGTGTCTACCTACAAACGATGTATTTATCAACTCTAAAATCTAAGTATCACAAAACAAATAACCCAATTCTAAAATGGGCAACAAAGTCAGGCATGGTGAGACATGCTCTCAAGAGGCAGAGGCAGGCAGATCTCTGTGAGTTCAAGTCCAGCCTGCTCTACAAAGTGGGTTCCAGGCCAGCTGAGGCTACAGAGAGACCCTGTCTCAAAAATTCCCAAAGAAAAAAAAACAATTCAAGGTCAATACAAGGTGACTTAGCAGGACTATCTCAAAAAAAAAAAAAAAGAAGGATAACAAGGGCTGGAGAGATGGATCTCCAGTGGTTAAGAGCACTGACTGCTCTTGCAGAGGACCCGGGTTCAATTCCCAACACCCACATGACAGCTAAGAACTGTCTTTAAGCCGCGTGTGGTGCCGCACTTCTTCAATCCTAGCACTTGGAGGCAATGGCAGGCAGATACCTGTGAGATCCAGGCCACTGGGCTATAGGGGATGACCTTCTCAAAAAAAAAAAAAAAAAAAAAAAAGGGAGAACAAATATTTATTAATAGAGGACAAGGAAATGGTGCTATTGGACCTGAATGTCCAAATGTCCACCTGTTAAAGGCGTGGCCCCCAGCCCATTGCACCAAGAGGGTCTATAAGCTTTAAAGGAAGTAAGGCACAAACAGAGAAGGTGGGTGACCGGAGTGCCCGTGAAGAGCACGTGTGGACCCAGGCCCCTCCCGTTTGTTTGCTTCCCGTACAGACACTGTGGAAAACAGCCCAGAGTTTCCTCCAACAGTTAAAAACAGAACAAACACATGGTGCACAAATCCTACCACCAGGTATAAATCCAGAGGAAATGCAGCACTGCTCACAGTAGCCAAGAAACGGAAAAATCTGTGGGAAAACCTGACGATACGGCACACATTGACAACAGACTGCTACTCAGCCATGAAAAATGCATGGACCTAGAAGTCACTATGTCAGATGAAATAACCCAGGCACAAAAACAAGGAACCACTTGCTCCGGCTCCTATGAAGAATCTAAAACCTTGATCTCATAAGCCAAGCCGATGGTCCACTTCTGATCCCAGCATTCCGGAGGCAAGGGTGGGTGGATCTCTATGAACATGAGGCCGGCATGGTCCTCATGTTCCAAAACTAGTAAGGGCTACACAGTGAGACCTTATCTCAGAAAAAAAAATTAATCTCATGGAAGTTGAGACTAGAATGTGGTCAACAGAAGACGAGGAGAGCTAAGGGAGCTGGAGAGGGGAAGTTTGCAGACCACATGAGTTACAGTGAGGAGGGAACAGGGGATCTAGAAGAGCTGCCAGACAGGAGCTAACTACAATTATTGTGAGTGTGTGTGTGTGTGTGTGTGTGTGTGCATGTGTGTGAGTGTGTGTGTGTGCGTGTGCGTGTGTGTGTGCGCGCGCGCGCACATGTGAGTGTACGTGCCCAGAAGATGCCAGAGGCTGGGTCTCCTGGAGCTAGAGTTACAGGCAATTGTGAACTACCCAACCTGGGTCAGGGAACCAAAAGCCGGGCATCTAGAAGAGTACTGTGTGTCTAAATTGCTGAACCATCTCTCCAGCCCCTTGACTATAATAACGTTCCGTATACTTGAAAAAGAGAAAAGGATTTTGAAACTTTTATCATAAATAGATAATAAATGAGAAATATGACCTTTGTGGTCATTGTTTTGACCTGGGGTCAGCTTTCTTCTCCTGGGTTCAAGCAAGCCTCTGGCCTCCACCTCCTGAGTGCTGGAACTCAGGCGTGCCACTGTACCAGGCAGGGGGAGCTATGTTTAAGCTCATGGAAATATTGCTGAACATGTACATACACGTGCAATTTTTATAGTTCTTGTTCTTCTGAGACACGGTCTTGCTATATGACCATTCAAATTCACTACATAGTCCAGGTTAGCCTCTAACTCATAATCCTCCTGCCTAACTTCCCAAGTGCTAGGATTACAGGTGTGCTCCACCATTCCAAGTTTTCCTACTCTATGGGGTTCTTTTTGGGGGGAGTCATTTTCTGAGACAGGGTCTCCCTCTAGCTCCAGCTGTCCTAGAACCTACTATGTAGACCAGGCTGGCCTTGAACTCACAGAGATCTGCCTGCCGCTGCCTCCTGAGTGCTAGGATTAAAGGCATGCACTACCATGCCAGCTTCCCACTCCAAGATTTTTTTTTCTTTTTTTATTTACTTTCATATGTGTATGAATGTACTGTCTGCATGCACGTTTGTGCACCCGTGTCGTGCAATGCCGCAGAGGTCAGAAGAGGGTCTCGGATTCCTCTGGAACTGGAGTTAAAGACGGTTTTCAGCCGCCATGTGGGTGCTGGGGATTGAACCCGGGTCCTCTGCAAGAGCAGTCGGCACTCTTAACCGCTAGGCTATCTCTCCAGCCCCCCCACTCCAAGTTTTTATCTGTCAACTAAAAAACACTTTAAAGATCTTTTAAATGATAGCACATTTGGATCTAATTTATGCATATCCTCCTGTGTAATATAAATGATCTCTGGATTACTTATAATACCTGATATGACGCTAACTCTACACAAGTCATTCTACTGGGTCTTTAGGGAATACTGAAGGGACAAATTCTGTACATGTTCAGTGGCAGTCAAGTTCCTGCCGTGCTGCAACAATAGAGATGCAAAAGATCTTTCTAAAGAAAACAAAAGGATAATACAAACTAAATTTATTAGCTATGGGGGACAAAGCCATGAAACCCTCATCAAAAATATTTACCTGGGAATGCCACAGTCCTGGCTACTCAAAGAGGTTGAGGTTGACATGTGAGGATTCTTTTTTTTTTTTGGTCTTTTCGAGACAGGGTCTCCCTATAGCCCCAGTTGACCTGGAACTCACTCTGTAGACCAGGCTGGCCTTGAACTCACAAAGATCCGCCTGCCTCTGCCTCCTGAGTGCTAGGATTAAAGGCATGTGCCACCACGCCCAGCAACATGTGAGGATTTTTTTTTTTATTTTTTTTATTAATTTTATTTATTTATGTGTATGAATGTACTGTCTGCATGCAAGTTTGTGCACCTGTGTCGTGCAACGCCACGGAGGTCAGAAGAGGGTCTCGGATTCCCCTGGAACTGGAGTTCTCCTGGAATTGGAGTTTCAGACGGTTCTCAGCCGCCATGTGGGTGCTGGGGACTGAACCCAGGTCCTCTGTAAGAGCGGTCGGCGCTCTTAACCGCTAGGCCATCTCTCCAGCCCATGTGAGGATTCTTTAAGCCCACTCGTTCAAAACCAGCTTGAGCAAAGTGACACAACCCACCACCACCACCCCCAAAAAAAACCTTACTGCATTCTTCACTGCTTCAAAATTAGGTGAAACTTTGCCTAACAGATGTGCCAGTGTCTAGACATTTTTTTGATTCTCATGATTAGGGAGTTGCTAGTGACCCTATTAAGTGGAGGCCAAGGATGTGCTAAGGACTCTGTAAATCACGGGACGGCCCTCCGCAACAAATCATCATGTGCAAAATATGAACAGTGTGACTGGGAGTCTGGCCATAAACCAATCTGTAACATAAAAAGCAGGGGCTGGAGAGATGGCTCAGCGGTTAAGAGCACTGACTGCTCTTGCAGAGGACCCAGGTTTGATTCCCAGCATCCACATGGCGGCTAAGAACGTCTTTAAGCTGGGCATGGTGGTACACACCTTTAACCCTAGCACTAGGGAGGCAGAGGCAGGCAGATCTCTGTGAGTTCAAGGCCAGCCTGGTCTACAGAGTGAGTTCCAGGTCAGCTGGGACTATAGGGAGACCCTGTCTCAATAAATAAATAAATAAATAAATAAATAAATAAATAAATAAATAAAATAAAGGCATGCACCACCATGCCTAGAAAAAAAAAAAAAGCAGAGCTTCTAGTTTTAAAACAAGTCAAGGTGGGAGAACCCACAGGGTGTAAGGAGAGAACTGACTCCTGAAAGCTGTCCTCTGACATCCATGTGTACCATGGCATGCACATGTTTCCATATTAAATAAATGTAAAAAAATTTTAAATAATTAATATGTAATTGACTAATAAGTAATTAAATAATGAATAATAATAAGTAGCGGGGGAATGAAGTGACTTGTCTAGGGGATACAGCTTGGATGGCTGCCTGCTTGGGGTTCTAGCCCAGACAGGCCAAACGGCCTCTCCCAGGAGCTCTTTGGACTCAGCATCCCACATGGGATGACTCAACATCCCACATGAGATGACTCAGTATCCCACGTGGGAAGACTCAACATCCCATGTGGGATGACTCAGCATCCCACGTGGGATGACTCAGCTCATCCCAGTGTCTCCGAAGCTCTTCTTGCTTCTGACGAGATTCATGGCATCCCATTCACCTTCCAGGGCACAGTGACTCCAGCACTATTAGCAACATGTGGGAGACGGAGTAGAAGCACCTAGCGAATGGCTCAGTCTGCTGAAGACCACAGACCTCTCTAGTGCTGTCAAGCTAGAAGAATGCTTGGCTCTTCCTCGGCTTCTGAAACTCTGAGTAAGCAAGCTGTGTGGATTCCACTCCTCTATGAAAGCTGCTGGCTCTGTCTTCAGAGACCACTCCATGTCTAGTCAGAGAACAATGAAACTATATTCCAAACTGATGTACTGACTGTCTTGAAAAGGCAAAAGCTAGCCCTCAGGAGGCAGATCTTTATCCATTTGCCTCTGTGAGTTCAAGGCCAGCCTGGTCTACATAGCAAGTTCCAGGTCAGCTGGGGCTACAAGGAGACCCTGTCTCAAAAAGACAACAAAAAAAGAAAGAAAAGGCAAAAGCTAACATCCTCAAAATCCTCGAGGTTGCTGCTGCTTTCTGAAACAGTGCCCAGCAAGACTGCCTACAGATTCATCCTTTCCAACAGCCCCTGGGTGTCAGGACAGGCTATGGCTGGGCCAGAATTTCATTTAAGGCTGGATAATTCCATCAAACTGAGGCAACACTGAGATGCTTGGTTCCTTCCTTACCGGCCTCGCTGAAGCAACTCCCAGTGGGCTGGTCCAGTGGTCAAATTAAAAGCTCCAGGATACACCAGTAGCTGGCAGCCTGGGAGAGCAAAAGGCAAGCAGAGTGGTAAGTACTCGGTGACGCTGATGCCTCCCTTCATTCCTTCCCCAAACAGGACCAAATGCAAACTTCTCCAGGCAGAAAACGTAGTTAGCCTAGTCATACAGAGCCAGTAGCATTGGCTAGGGCTCTGAGTTATTTTAGAGATATATGTAAAGCATAGCCACAAGAAAAATGAGATGGAGAACTAATATCAGAACTTGAGCCTTCACTTTAAAAAAGTGGAAAACTGTCATTAAAATTCCTCTCAGGAGCTGGGTGTGGTGGCACACACCTTTAGCTCCAGCACAATGGAAGCAGAGGCAGGTGGATCTCTGTGAGTTCAAGGCCAGCCTGGTCAACATAGTGAGTTCCAGGCCAGCTGGGGCTACAGGGAGACCCTGTCTAAAAAAGAATTAAAACATAAAATTCTCTTGGAAGCAGATGGTCAGCAGCACACAGTGAAGTCATGTGATGTGACTCTCCAACTGAAATTAGGGCAGAGGAATTTCCGACACTGTAAGAGCAGAGTGCACACGCCTCCCCTCCTGAGCAGTGGGCACGTAATCCTCACCACTTTACTCAGTTAAGTGACAGTTCAATCAGGAGTTTTTCCTGTGGCCTAGTAAGGACACAGATATGTTGAGTACCAGCAAAGGTGCTTTATAAACTCTCTCCTTAATCCTCTTCCATACCATTCCTACCAGGAAACTAGGCACCAAACTCCTTTAGAAAGGTAAAATGACTGATCCAAAGTACTGTGCCAATTAAGAGGAAGAATTTGAACCAGAACTCTGATGATCTTCTTACTTGGCTCAGTATATATTACAGGCACTAAGTCTTCTTGTCTGGACCAAAATCTTACTGACAAATACAGACCACTGGTTCATTTCTACTGGGCCCCAAGTAACTCCAAATACAGAAGCTGACAAAGAGACACTTAGACTTATATAATTTGAGTCAAATCACCCCCCAAAACTGTACCATCCCTACAAAGCAGAAGTCTGATTAGCAAGATGGGGTGGAAGAGCTAGAAATAGCAAGATTAAGACTCTACCCCCCCAACCTTTTTTGTGTGTTTGTATGCAAAGTTTGTGGCATTTTAGTTTAGTTTGGGCTAAGGGCTCCCTCTATTCCACAAAGACCATCCTAGAACCAAACCACCATGCAGCTGCCTAACCAACCCAGCTATGGCATGGTCTCACCTCTCTGTGCGTAGATTTGTGCAAGCTCTGCAAAGCGCATGTCGTAGCAGATGCCCAGGCCCACTCTGCAGTAAGCTGTTTCCAAACAGAAAATGAACAAACGAGAAATGAACCTTCTTAGCATGAGGTAGAAGGGTAAAGCCTCTGTTTCTGATTAAGTAATACTGACAGGGATAAATTAGCACAAGACCCTGGATAGACAACTTCAACTTTAATTGTATTGAGACTTCATCTCAAAGACATTACTCACAAACTCAGAACAGCTATGAGAAATTCATTCTGGTGGAATGCCTATAATCTAAGTAGACTATGTCGAGCCTGGGCTAAGAGAACACTGGACGCTATCGGAGGAGGCTGTGACCACATGGAAGAGCAAAATCATGTCAAAACCCTGGATTTCCGTTCGGCCCAAACTTTCTAGATCTCTGTTTACCTTCTTCAATTCTGGGCTTTCATAGGTTATGTGAAAAAGCCAGAGACAGACAAAAGGGGGAAAATCAGAAATACCTGCTCTTCTTTTCTGGGGTTACTGTAAGAAGCGAACTTTATCTGGTACGTACGAGTATCAAATGTGGAGAAACTATCACCAGGACTCAATGTTTTAGATTCTTGAAACGTAATTTTCCCAGGAACATCAATGTCAAACAGATGGATCTGCATCACAAATAATTAAATAATTGGTCTGGTTATCTCTTCTGCAGTCTCATGGTTGGAAAAGCAGATATCTCTCCATGGGCAGATATGGAAGTGCTCTAAGATCATACAGACACCATGCCTGTTATGTACCCAAAGGCTGGCTGACATCTAACCCAAAGGAATTCTGTCCACTATGAATGTATTCTTTTTTTTATATATATTCTTTTAATCCTAAAACAGACATTATAGTTAAGGGTAAAATATTGAAAGCTTTCTTTCTAAGGCTAGACACAAGACAAAGACACCCACTTGTAATACATTTGAGACCCTACACAGAGCAGTAAGATAGAAAGAGGAAAGAAAAGAATAAAATCATAGGGACTGGAGAGATAGCCTAGCGGTTAAGAGCACCGACTGCTCTTGCAGAGGACCCGGGTTCGATCCCCAGCACCCACATGGCGGCTGAGAACCGTCTGAAACTCCAATTCCAGGAGAACTCCAGTTCCAGGGGAATCCGAGACCCTCTTCTGACCTCCGCGGCATTGCACGACACGGGTGCACAGACCTGCATACAGACAATACATTCATACACATACAAAAATAAATAATAAAAAAAAAATTTTTTTTAAAAAAGAGAGATGGTATATAGGAAGGTCAATAGAAAAGTTAGAGTTCAGGGTTTTAAGTCTGTTTTGTGGTCTTTCAACATGGGTGTTTAGAAATCTGAAGGCATGTGAGTTAGATTGTTTGGTCAATGTAGCAAAGAGTATCACAAAGGTCCTTTTATCCATATGTCTGTATATATTTTTATTTATTTTTTTCTGTATATATTTTTAAACATCCTCCAAATTCCTGATTGTGCTTGTAGAAGAGGTTTGGCCTGTCAGGCTACTTCTAAAGTGGCCTTTATGGTACAGTGTAGCTTGTGCTAGAAGGGACTAGGTAAGCATTAAACACGCAGGAGGACTTACACCCGCTGAGGGAACCTTCTAGAATCACCATAGGCTGAATGCATTCCAAGCAGAGGGAACATTGCACAAGTGGTTCAGCACAGACTGAGCATACGGTTCCTCTCCCCACCTGCAGCTTCGTCCTACATGGTCTCAGCTGCCCCCAGTCAATTGCAGTGTAAAATATAAATGGAAAATCCCATACACCAACAACTCCCAAGTTTCAAATTATGAATGTTTAAAGTACATTTATTAAATTTCATACTATCCTGCTCGGAATGTGACTCTTCCTTTTGTCCCAAAGTATCCGCCCTGTGTATGCTACCCACGTGTCAGTCACTTAGTAGCTGACTGAGCTATCCCATCTACTGTTACTAGCACAGTGCTTGTGTACAAGTTACCTTTATTTTACTTAATAATGAGTCTAAAGCTCAAGAGTAGTAATGCTGGCAACATGTCAGTGAAGGAGAGAAGGTGTAGAGTATTTACGTGAAAAGGTGGACGTTCTCAACTTAATGAGAAAAGAAAAAAGCAATAATGTGCTGAGATAACTAAGATCTACAGTAAGAGAGAATCTTCTCTCTGTGAAACTGTGGAGGAGGAGGAGGAAGAGGAGGAGGAGGAGGAAGAAATTGGTAGTTTTGCGATCACACCTCAGACTGCAAAAGTTATGGTCATAATGCATGCTAAGTGCTTAGTTGAGATGGAAAAGGTGTTAACTTGTGTAGAGAGGCATAGGAAGGAAGATACAGCACTTATAAGGTTTGGTAAGGTTACTGGTTGCAGACATCTGTGGAGTTTTGGAAATGTATCTTCTGTAGAGTTCAGGGGAAGGAATTGAACCAGGTATCAATCGAGGATTAGGCATCCGTCCTGCTCTTCTAGTCTTTAAGTCTATAAAATATGCGTCTTCACTTCTTATAAAATATGCGTCTTCACTTCCATTCACAGGTTAGGACAGAGTCATGGGTCTCCCAAAGAAATGTCAATACATTGGTTAAAATAGTGTTCAGTTAGCTGGCACAGTGGTTCACACCTGTGACCCTAATTTTTGGGTGGCAGGGACGGGAGAATGGCAAGGCAGAAGCCACACGGTGATCGCCTATCCCAAGCAATAATCACAGTCATAATATTGACTTTCCTGAGAAATATCCCTCAGAAGCATAAAATTAGCAAATTCTGACTTTTTGGTACGATGACATTTTTAGCTGGCATCATTAAAGTATTTGTACAAATATGTAAATTAGTTTTGCCGCAAAGAGACTCATTCCATTTTTGAAAACTAACTCAGCTGATCATAAAATCTGACAGTTAACTACTCACAGTGTTATTAATTATTTCTGGTCTGGGAATTACAAAAGGATTTAAATTCTAATTTGGAAATACAGTGAATAGAGGGCCTTTGTATAGCTTTATCTCTTTTCTCTTTTCCAGTTCTAGGGGTTGAACACGAGTTCCGTGAATGCTAAGCACTCCCACTGAGCCATATCCACAGCTGTTGATCCTTCACTCTGTGGTTTCACAACAGTGTATAAATAGTACTAACATTATAAATGGGCGAAAGGTGTTTAAGAAATGTTCACTCAGCCGGACGTGGTGGTGCACACCTTTAACCCTAGCACTTGGGAGGCAGAGGCAGGCGGATCTTTGTGAGTTCAAGACCAGCCTGGTCCACAAAGTGAGTTCCAGGACAGCTGGGGCTACAGGGAGGCTCTGTCTCGAAAAGACAAAAAAAAAAAAAAAAATGTTCACTCATGGAAGTTCATGAAGTACTTGCTGCCTGCTAGGAGCACTTGCGTTCCAGTCCCCAGTGCACAGCAGGCTTTGCCCACAATGTGCTATGCCAGAGGAGCCCAGAGATTTGCTCCACAGTAACTCAAACACAATAAGAGGAGCTCCAGGTTGAGGGAGAAATTTTTATCTCAACCACTAAGTGAGAGGAAGATACCTGACATTGAAACACACACACACACACACACACACACACACACACGTACACCCCACAGTCGTATACACTGAGAGANTGAGAAGTGTGATTCAAGAGTATTTCAGCGCTTGTCTCTTCGAGGGTCAAAAAGAGGAGTAGATTCTAAGATCGTAAAAAGGAAATTAGATATACAACATTCAGTTTCTGTTGATTATATTAATATACTTAACCATATTCCGGCGACGATTATGTCGGAATAATAAATCTCTGGGAGAGCTTTGCGCTAGAAAATTATCGAGAATCATGTTTATTAAACTGCGACGCACCTGTTAGGTAAATGGTAACTCCTCCGTGCGATTACAAGGCCTCTAGGAAGGAAGAACCAGTTCAGCGAATACATAGTCTGATCTATCCGTGGGGAAGCCTTTCCACAGTTAGAGATGTCTGTCTGGCTTTCCTTATCGCAGACTGCTTGGAACACTATGCAGATGCATGCTGGACCCGTAAACAATGGCCCAGGATTTTGCTAGGACTCTGGCCCCTTTTGCCGGCGATCGACTGCGTTCCTATACTAATCGGATTTCAGTTTTGTAGATCGCAAATCGATTTAAACGCCACAGAAAGGATCGAGAGGTGTAGGGGATTCACATCGGACCCAGGAGCAACAGTCCTTCAAAACCCAGGGGACAGCTCATCTGGTACACTTGCCAGTATGCAGCTATTTAGCTGAGAGCAGGGGCTCAAAAACCCATCTAGAGAAATGATTACTTTCCAAAGTAATTTATCAAACAAAACCATCTGACACAATAACTGATACCACTTATCGGACAGCCACAAATTCCTGGCACAAATGAACTATAAATATCACATTAACTTTATCAATTAAATCCTTTTCTGTTCTAATACCCGTGTGTCCTGCCCCATTCAAAGGTCCCTCTCTGTAACTCCCAGGCACCCATCCCAATGTCAGCATAAGTCAGAAGCCCCCAAACCCTAAGAAGAAATTAAACGGTAGATGACACAAGTACTTGGTGCAAGAAGTTCCCTAAGTAACGGCCAGAGGAACTAAATGCATATCATAGCTGCCCATGATCCGGGAAGCCTACTACTGCTAATATCTAGACAGAGGAACTGAACAAAGTCACTTAATAACCTCCCAGTTCTCCAGTGCCCACAAACCCTGACACATAAAACCACTGAGAATCTCTCAATCTCATCTCCAAGGCCTCTGCACCATATACAGAGCTCAGGGTGCTACAATCTCAAAAGAGAGAACATTTTAGGACCCCACAGGGCCATTTAAACCACCTTGGTTTTGTGGCTGTTCTATTTACCCTAAGATTATAGAAATGTGCATGTGTATATTCCTACACAGAAGTATCACTTCCACTAGGTAATAAAATGCTACGCCCTTTCAAGGGAGACAGGTCCAGTTTGCTTTAACCCATCCTCGCTGCTTCTCTAATCATTACACTTGGGAGCAAAGTCCTTTTCCTATTTCTCATTCTAGGCTCTGGACCAGTCACTTCGTCCTGAATTTTTTAACCAAAACCAACAAAAGCAGGAACGCTCTCTATTCAAACTACAAATGCACCCTCTCACACGCACCCCTTCAATTGCTGCCGTTTTTACTTGCAGCGGCTGACAAGGTTAGAACCAAGTCAAAAAGGGCCCTAAGGGCGAGCATTTGAATCAAGGCCGGAGGACAGTTATCATTTTCTCTCGTGAATTAAGTGGAGCTCCCTATGCTTGTCAGACGAACTAACAGTTAAAGATTCACCCTAGACCAGCAATCTATTCACTCCTGTGTCATATTCTTTTATTCTTTTTTGAATTTTTGTTTTATATTTTTTTTTAGTTTGCGGCTGCTGAACAGATGTCCCACGCGTATCGAGTCAACCAACTTGCTCTTTGCAGAGGAATCCAGGTTCGAGTCCCCAACACACGACACTAAGTCAAACCACACACACCGTCTCATTGACTCCAATCCCAAGGAGAATCCCATCCGAACCCCTCTCTGACCCTCTCTCCGGCCTGCACTGACTGACACCAGTCGAACAACCTGACCTGCAGACAGTATACATTCATACACATACAAAAATAAATTTAAAAAATGTATCCATTAATAAACCTTATTATAACATAGCAACATTATTTATTATTAATAGTGTATAGATAATCCTATAGTGTATCAACGTACTCCATGGCTCTTTAGTATATATAGAGAAAGTCAGGCAGTCACTGAGGCCTGCGAACCTGATTAATGGACGCTGGCTAGCATGGCCCTATCGGGGTTCTTGTGAATGCACAAACCTGGTCCCTCTTCAGAGAAGCCAGGCGGCTGTTTAACCACTGAGCCATTCTTCAGCCCCCTTCGTGTCAGTCCTTTCAGCCTCTTCACGTGAGTTCACTATCCAGCGAAGCACATAGCCACGGCAAGTTCACACTAGTTGCTGTGTCCAGGCCACGTAACGAGGCTTTTCACCCAGGGCGGCGAGAGCTGTGCCAGCATACACCTGATATCAACACCCTGTAGTGATCAGAAAGGACGGTACGCGTTGTTGTTACCATATACGAGCACTGAACATCAAGCGGAAAGATCGCGGACAGTAGAATGAGCCAAGGAGTCTTCAGTAAGAACCCACCAAAACAGCCAGGGAAAAAACAAAAAGCAAAGGCATGATGTCAAACCAAAAGTCTGCATTAGCAGGTGCACCAAGAGTTTGGAGACAACTTACAGAATGGGAGAAAGTGTCTACCTACAAACGATGTATTTATCAACTCTAAAATCTAAAAGTATCACAAAAACAAATAAACGCCCATTTCTAAAATGGCCAACAAAGTCAGCATTGTGAGACATGCTCTCAGAAGGCAGAGGCCAGCAGATCTCTGTGATTTCACAGCCACCCTGCTCAGCAAAGTGAGTTCTAGGGCAGCTGAGGCTACAGAGAGATCCTGCTGTCTCAAAAAATCGCCAAATGAAATAAAAAACAACAAAGTCAATTCAAGGTGACTTAGGGCAGGGACTTATCTAAAAAAAAAAAAAAAAGAGGATAAACAAGGTCTGAAGAATCATCCAGCTCCTAGTGGTGAAGTCACTGACTGCTCTTGCAGAGGACCCGGGTTGCATCCCCATCACCCACATGCACAGCTTAAGAACAGTCTTTAAGCCGCGTGTGGTGCCGCACTTCTTCAATCCTAGCACTTGGAGGCAATGGCAGGCAGATACCTGTGAGATCCAGGCCACTGGGCTATAGGGGATGACCTTCTCAAAAAATAAAAAAAAAACAAAAAAGGGAGAACACAAATATTTTAATATTAATATCAGGACCAAGGAAATGGGCTATGTGACCTGAATGTCCAAATGCCACCTGGTAAAAGGCGTGGCCCCCAGCCCATTGCACCAAGAGGGTCTATAAGCTTTAAAGGAAGTAAGGCACAAACAGAGAAGGTGGGTGACCGGAGTGCCCGTGAAGAGCACGTGTGGACCCAGGCCCCTCCCGTTTGTTTGCTTCCCGTACAGACACTGTGGAAAACAGCCCAGAGTTTCCTCCAACAGTTAAAAACAGAACAAACACATGGTGCACAAATCCTACCACCAGGTATAAATCCAGAGGAAATGCAGCACTGCTCACAGTAGCCAAGAAACGGAAAAATCTGTGGGAAAACCTGACGATACGGCACACATTGACAACAGACTGCTACTCAGCCATGAAAATGCATGGACCTAGAAATCAACTATGTCAGCATAAATAGACCCCAGTGCACAAAATACAAGGAACCAATATCTTCTCCGCTCCTATGAAGAAATCTATAAACCTTCGATCTACATAAGGCAAGCGATGTGTGCCAACTTCTGATCCCGAGCATTTTCCGGAGGCGAAGGGTTGGGTGGATCTCTATGATGCATCTGAGCTCGGCTATGGTCCTCATGTTTCCGCCAAAACTATAAGGCTACATCAGTGAGACCTTATCTCGGAGAAAAAAAAAAATTAATCTCAATGGAATTCTTGAGACTTAGAGATGTGGTCAACAGAAGACGAGGAGAGCTAAGGGAGCTGGAGAGGGGAAGTTTGCAGACCACATGAGTTACAGTGAGGAGGGAACAGGGGATCTAGAAGAGCTGCCAGACAGGAGCTAACTACAATTATTGTGAGTGTGTGTGCTGGTGTGTGTGTGTGTGCATTGGTTGTGGAGTGGTGTGTGTGCGTGTGCGTGTGTGTGTGCGCGCGCCGCGTACCCATTGTGAGGTACGTGCCCAGGAAGCCTCCCACCCCCAAGAGCCTGGTCTCCTGGGCTACGAGTTACCAGGCAAATTGTGAAACTACCCAAACTGAGTCAGGGAACCAAAAGCCCGGCATCTAGAAGAGTACTAGTGTTGTCTAAATTGCTGAAACCATCTCCTGCCAGCCCCTTGACTATCATAACTTCCGTACTTGAAAAGAGAAAATGGTATTTGAAACTTTTAATCATAAATTGATAATAATGAGAAAGTATGACCTTTGGTGTCATTGTTTTGACCTGGGGTCAGCTTTCTTCTCCTGGGTTCAAGCAAGCCTCTGGCTCTCACCTCCTGAGTGCTGAACTCATGCGCGTGCCATGTACCACCGGCAGGCGGGGAGCTATCGTTTAAAGCTCAGAAATATGGCTGAACATGTACATTACACTGCTCAATTTTATAGTTCTTGGTTCTTCTGAGACACGTCTGGCTAATAATGACCATGTCAAAATTCACTACATAGTCAGGTAGCCTCTAATCAAATTCCCCTGCCGTAACTTCCCAAAGGCTAGAATACAGCTGTGCTCCACATTCGCAGTTTCCCTACTCTAAATGGGTTCTTTTTGGGGTGAGTCTTGTTCTGAGACACGGTCTACCTCTAGCTCCAGCTTGTCGCTAAAACCTAACATGTAGACCAGGGCGGCCTTACTTCACAGAGATCTGCTGACCTCTGTCCCCTGAGCGCTAGGATTAAAGCATGGCACTACCATGCCAGCTTCCCACTCCAAGATTTTTTTTCTTTCTATTTTATTTTAACCTTTCATAGTTAGAATGTACTGTCTCCATGCACGTTTGTGCACCCTGTCGGCAATCCTGCAGAGGTCAGAACAGGTCACTGGATTACCCGAACGGAGTTAAAGACGGTTTTGCAGCCGCCAAATGGTGGCTGCTGGGATCGAACCCGGTCCTCTGCAAAAGCAGTCCACTCTCTTAACTGCTAGGCTATCCTCCAGCCCCGCCCACCCCAAGTTATCTGTCAACTAAAAAACACTTTAAAGATCTTTTAAATGATAGCACATTTGGATCTAATTTATGCATATCCTCCTGTGTAATATAAATGATCTCTGGATTACTTATAATACCTATATGACGCTAAACCTCACACAAGTTCACATTCTACTGGTCTAGGGAAAACTGGAAGGACAAATTCTGTACATGTTCAGTGGCAGTCAAGTTCCTGCCGTGCTGCAACAATAGAGATGCAAAAGATCTTTCTAAAGAAAACAAAACACGGATAATACAAACTAAATTATTCTATGGGTACAAAGCCATGAAAACCCTCAAAAAAATATTTACCTGGGAATGCCACAGTCCTGGCTACTCAAAGAGGTTGAGGTTGACATGTGAGGATTCTTTTTTTTTTTGTCCTTTTTCGAGACATGTCTCCCTATACCCCAGTTGGCCTGGAACCACTCTGTAGATCAGTGCTGGCCTTGAACCTCACAAAGATCCGCTGCCCTGCCTCCCTGAGGCTTAGGTATTAAAAGAGGCATGTGCCACCAGCCCACCAACATGTGAGATTTTTTTTTAATTTGTTAACATAATTTTTTATTTATGTTATGAATGTACTTCTGCATGCAAGTTTGTCACCTGTGTCGGCACGCCACGGAGGTCAGAAAAGGTCATCAAATCCCCTGGAAATGGGTCTCCTGGAAATTGAGTTAAAGAGGCTTCTCAGCCGCCATGTGGGTGCTTGGGACTGAACCCAGTCCTCTGTAAGAGCGGTCGGCCTCTTAACCACTAGACCATACTCTCCAGCCCATGTAGATTCTTACGCCACTCCGTCAAACCAGCTAGCAAAAGCTGAACAACCACCACGCGACCTACCCCCCAAAATAAACCCTTACTGCATTCTTCACTGCTTCAAAATTAGGTGAAACTTTGCCTAACAGATGTGCCAGTGTCTAGACATTTTTTTGATTCTCATGATTAGGGAGTTGCTAGTGACCCTATTAAGTGGAGGCCAAGGATGTGCTAAGGACTCTGTAAATCACGGGACGGCCCTCCGCAACAAATCATCATGTGCAAAATATGAACAGTGTGACTGGGAGTCTGGCCATAAACCAATCTGTAACATAAAAAGCAGGGGCTGGAGATATGGTCTCACGTTAAGGCACTGACTGCTCTTCAAGTACCCAGGTTTGATTCCCATCATCCACATGGCGGCCAAGAAACGTCTTTTAAACTGGGGTGGTAACACACACCTTTAAACCCTTAGCACTAAGGAGGCAAGGCAAGATCCTTGTGATTTCAAGGCCAGCCGGTCTACAGAGTGGGTTCCAGGTCAGCTGGACTAAAGGGAGACCTGTCTATTAAATAAATATAATAAAAAAAAATAACTAAATAAAAATAAAATAAAGGCATGCACCACCATTCAAAAAAAAAAAAAAGCAGAGCTTCTAGTTTTAAAACAAGTCAAGGTGGGAGAACCCACAGGGTGTAAGGAACAAACTGACTCCTGAATAGCTGTCCTCGTGACATCCATGTGCTTACCATGGCAATGCACATTTCCATATTTAAAATAAATTAAAAAATTTTAAATAATTAAATTTTTTTTTCTTTTTTTGTTTTAAATATAATAATAATAATAATAGGCGGGAAATGAATGACTTGTCTAGGATAACAGCTTGATGGCTCTGCCTGCTTGGGGTTCTAGCCCAGACAGGCCAAACGGCCTCTCCCAGGAGCTCTTTGGACTCAGCATCCCACATGGGATGACTCAACATCCCACATGAGATGACTCAGTATCCCACGTGGGAAGACTCAACATCCCATGTGGGATGACTCAGCATCCCACGTGGGATGACTCAGCTCATCCCAGTGTCTCCGAAGCTCTTCTTGCTTCTGACGAGATTCATGGCATCCCATTCACCTTCCAGGGCACAGTGACTCCAGCACTATTAGCAACATGTGGGAGACGGAGTAGAAGCACCTAGCGAATGGCTCAGTCTGCTGAAGACCACAGACCTCTCTAGTGCTGTCAAGCTAGAAGAATGCTTGGCTCTTCCTCGGCTTCTGAAACTCTGAGTAAGCAAGCTGTGTGGATTCCACTCCTCTATGAAAGCTGCTGGCTCTGTCTTCAGAGACCACTCCATGTCTAGTCAGAGAACAATGAAACTATATTCCAAACTGATGTACGACTGTCTTGAAAAAGTGCAAAAGCTAGCCCTCAGCAGCAGAATCTTTTAATCCATTTGCGCTCTGTGAAGTCAAGGCCAGCCATGGTCTACCATAGCAAAAGTTCCAGGTCACTGGGCTACAAGGGAACCCTGTCTCAAAAAGACCAACAAAAAAAAACAAAAGGCAAAAAGCTAACATCCTCAAAATCCTCGAGGTTGCTGCTGCTTTCTGAAACATGCCAGGCAAGACGCCTATACTAGATTCATTCCTTTCCAACAGCGCCCTGTGGCAGAAGACAGGCAGGCTGGCCAGAATTCATTTAAGCTGATAATTCCATCAAAACCGAGAACCACTGAGATGCTGGTTCCTTCTTACGCCTTAGGCGAAGCCAACTCCCAGTGGGCTGTCATGGTCAAATAAAAAGCTCCAGGAATTACACCATAGTAGCTGGCAGCTGGCAGAGCAAAAGGCAATGCAGAGTGGCAAGTACTCGTGACGCTGATGCTCGCCTCATTCCATTCCCCAAAACACGGACCAAATGCAAACTTCTCTCCACGGCCAGCACAAAACGTCGTTACCTATCATCACAGCAGCCAGTAAGCATGTGGCTAGGCTCTGAGTTATCTTTAGAAGATATATGTAAGCATACCACTAAAAAATGAGATGGAGAACTAATATCAGAACTTGAGCCTTCACTTTAAAAAAGTGGAAAACTGTCATTAAAATTCCTCTCAGGAGCTGGGTGTGGTGGCAAAAACCTTTAACTCGCACACAATTGGGAACCGAGGCAGTGGAGTTCTGAGTTCAACCAGCCTGTCAAACAAAGTGAGTTCAGGCCAGCTGGGCTACAATGGAGACCCTGCTAATAAAGAATTCAAACATAAAATTCTCTTGGAAGCAGATGGTCAGCAGCACACAGTGAAGTCATGTGATGTGACTCTCCAACTGAAATTAGGGCAGAGGAATTTCCGACACTGTAAGAGCAGAGTGCACACGCCTCCCCTCCTGAGCAGTGGGCACGTAATCCTCACCACTTTACTCAGTTAAGTGACAGTTCAATCAGGAGTTTTTCCTGTGGCCTAGTAAGGACACAGATATGTTGAGTACCAGCAAAGGTGCTTTATAAACTCTCTCCTTAATCTCTTCCATATCCATTCTACAACCTAAGGAAAACAGCACCAAAAAACCTCCTTTAGAAAGTAAAATGATGATCCAAGTACGTGTCCCATTAAGAAAGAATTGAACCAAACTTCTGATGCATCTCTTACTTGGCTCAGTATACTATAAGCGCACTAAGTCTTCTTGTCTGACCAAAATCTTACTGACAATACAGACCACTGTTTCAATTCTACTGTGCCCCAAGTAACTCCAGAACAGAAGCTGACAAAAGATGACACTCTAGACCTTATAAAATTGAGTCAAATCACATCCCAACCAAAAACTGTACCATCCCTACAAAGCAGAAGTCTGATTAGCAAGATGGGGTGGAAGAGCTAGAAATAGCAAGATTAAGACTCTACCCCCCCAACCTTTTTTGTGTGTTTGTATGCAAAGTTTGTGGCATTTTAGTTTAGTTTGGGCTAAGGGCTCCCTCTATTCCACAAAGACCATCCTAGAACCAAACCACCATGCAGCTGCCTAACCAACCCAGCTATGGCATGGTCTCACCTCTCTGTGCGTAGATTTGTGCAAGCTCTGCAAAGCGCATGTCGTAGCAGATGCCCAGGCCCACTCTGCAGTAAGCTGTTTCCAAAACAGTAAAATGAACAAACGAGAAATGAACCTTCTTAGCATGAGGTAGAAGGGTAAAGCCTCTGTTTCTGATTAAGTAATACTGACAGGGATAAATTAGCACAAGACCCTGGATAGACAACTTCAACTTTAATTGTATTGAGACTTCATCTCAAAGACATTACTCACAAACTCAGAACAGCTATGAGAAATTCATTCTGGTGGAATGCCTATAATCTAAGTAGACTATGTCGAGCCTGGGCTAAGAGAACACTGGACGCTATCGGAGGAGGCTGTGACCACATGGAAGAGCAAAATCATGTCAAAACCCTGGATTTCCGTTCGGCCCAAACTTTCTAGATCTCTCTCTGTTTACCTTCTCAATCCTGGGCTTTCCATAGTGTTATTTGTGAAAAACCAGAGACAGAACAAAATAGGGGAAAATCAGAAATACCTTGCTCTTCTTTCTGGGTTACGTTAAGAAGCGACCTTTATCTGTAGCTACGAGTATCAATGTGAAAACTATCACCTAGACTCATATGTTTTAGATTCTGAAACGTAATTCTTTTGCCCAGAAATCATCAATGTGTCAAACCAGATGGATCTTGTCATCACAAATAATAAATAAATTGGTCTGTTATCACTTCTGCGCAGTCTCCTATGGCTGGAAAAAAGCAGATACTCTCCATGGCAGATATGGAATGCTCTAAGATCATACAGACTACCATCCCTGTTCATGTACCCAAAGGCGGCTGACATCTAACCCAAAAGGAATTCTGCTCCACCGTATGAATGATCTTTTTTTTAATCAATTCTTTTAAATCCTAAAATAGACATCTATATGTTTATAAATATATAAAGCTTCTTCTAAGGCTAGACACAAGAACAAGACACCCCACTTAATACATCTGAACCCTGACACAGAGCATAAGAAGAAAGAGAAAGCAAAAGAATAAAATCAATATGGATGGAGAGATAGCCTAAGCGCGTTAAGAGCACCGACGCCTCTTGGCAAGGACCCAGGTTCGAGTCCCCAACACCCAACATGGCGGCTGAACACCGTCTGAAACTCCAATTGCAGGAGAAAACTCCAGTTCCAGGAGAAAAAAAAAAAACCCTCTTCTGACCTCCGCGGCATTGCAACGAACGGGTGCACAGACCTGCATACAGACAGAATACATTCAATACACATACCAAAATAATAATAAAAAAAATAAAATTTAAAAAAAAAAAAGAATATAAATCCTATGTATAGGAAGCAAGAATTATATAATCACCATTCAAATTTATGTGCCGCGGGTGGCGCACCATTTATTCCTACACTTGGAGTCAATGCAGGTCGGATCTTGTGAGTTCAAGGCCAGCCTTGTCTACATAGAGAATTCAAGGATTTTCAAGGACAGCTGGGGCTCACAGGGAGAGACCTCTGTCTCAAAAGACCCAAAAAAAATAAATTTTATAAATAAATATATAATTAATCTTAAGCATTTAGGCAAGGTTCTAAACACATCAGATAACAGTTTAGAACTTATTTGATATTCTATATACTAGCAAAAACAGAAAAGGAAAGGCCATCAGAAAGTGCCAGTAAGAAAGAAATCTAACAAATGTCATACAAAACTATGAAAAGAAAATGAAATGAAAGAATGTCTAATAAGTGGCAGGCGATAGTTCTACATTCGTGGAACTAGCCAACCTAGTAGTGAAAAAACAGACTTCACAGTTGGGAGTGATGCATATTGGAAACAACAACAACAATACAACAGGACTGCATCAAATAACTGACTTAAACAGTGAACTTCTGCATCAAATACAGTCAACTTCCACAATGGAGAATTGAGAAAAGCAGAGAAAGAAAGATGAAAAGCATGTTTCGCAGAATGCATGACCTGGTGGGGTGGGAGTAGTTGGGGACACGGGTCTCGATTTGATAATCGGTACAAATTATAATAAAGATATATATATTATATATATATAATATATATATTACAAAGCACAAAAAAAAAAAAGAAAAAACAACCTTCAAATTGTAGTCACAGCCCATCATTTGCTCTTCACGTGTGAGGTGTGTCTGAGTTTTGTATACCGGCACACAGGAATAGGTGTGCATGCACATGTGTGCATGTGTGTTTGGAAGCCAGAGGACAAGCTCAGGTGCCGCTCCTCAGGGGCCAGCTACCCTGAATTTTATTTCGTTGCCTTTCTGGCCTTGGAGCTTCACTTAAGACGTCTAGCTGCTCGTCCAAACGCCGCCCTCAGGAAAGCGCGGGCTCTGCCTCCCCAGCATCGCTTACCCACTACAAGCCCAGCCCCACACCCAGTTGTTACTGGTTTTTTTTTTTTTTTTTTGGTCTTTTGAGACAGGGTCTCCCTGTAGCCCCAGCTGTCCTGGAACTCACCTCTGTAGACCAAGCGCTGGCCTTGAATTAACAACAAAGATCCACCTATGTGCACCACCAAAACCTACCTCTTACTGTTTTATTTTTTTTATGTGGGGGTTCGAGATAAACTCAGATCCTCTTCTTCACAGACGGGGCCATTTCCTAGTCCCCTCTTCCTTTAATGGCAAACTGGCTCCTGTCCTCTCTTGTTTGACAAAACTCAAATGCATAATTACTGAAAGCATGGAGTGATGACCCAAAATAGACAAAACCTGAAGAGAAGTCTTCAGCAACTCGAAAAAGAGAAAACACTGGGTGAAGCTCGCATTCGTTTATAACTGAAAAGGAAGGGGGTAAACTCTTAAAAAGGAGAATCTGAGGAAGGAGGGCCGTAAACTGTGCAAACTAAAGCTGGGTCAGTGGGTAAGAGCGCCTGTTGCCAAGCCTGAAGACCTGAGTTCAATTCCTTACAACGCACAGGCGGCTGAAGGTAAAAACTGACTCCGCAAGTTCCTCCGACCGCCACGTCATAAATGTGGATTATTCCATCCTACTACCCACATACAACAAATGAAAAGATGGTCTTTTCAACAGGTCTCCCTATACCCCAGCTGCCTGGAACTCATATGTAGACCAGGTCTGCCTTCGTGACTCACAGAGATCCGCCTCCTCAGTGCTCCTACAGTCCAGGATTTAAAATGTGTATCACCACACCTGCAATTGAATATATAATATATATAAATATATATATATATCATTTAATATAACAAAATATATATAATATATATATATATATTTGTTTTTGTTTTTTTTTTTTTTTCTTATAGACAGGGCTCCCTTAGCTCCAAACTCCCTGGAATTCAACTCGTAGACGCAGCGCCGGCCTTGAACCACAAAAGACCACCTGTCCTTCTTCCCAAGTGCAGGTATAAAACGTGCCAACACGCCCAGCCTTTTAATGAATACAATTTTTTTAAGCTGAAAATGTACCAAAGTCATTAGGTAACTATTAATAATGATAGCAGTTCTCAACAACACCAGACACCGCGTTCAACAATCTAAAAGGAAACAGTTACTGGTGTGGTGGTGGCACTATTGTGGCAAAGCAAGGATGGAAACAGAGGCAGAGGCAGAGGGACCTCCGTGAGATTAAGGCTAGCCAGGTTTAATAGGGAATTACAGGCCAGCTACAGCACAGGAGGACCCTGACAAAATACAAACAACAACTGAAGTTGTTCCTTACTTGAAAAAGAAGATAGGAGTTGGGTGTCTGAGTACAGCCAAGTTAACTATATACTAAAAACAAAACAGGCAGAAATGTGACCCAAACTTTAAAGAAAGTACAATCACAAGGAATGGTGGCACACGCCTTTAATCCCAGCCCTTGGAGTGGCAGAGGCAGGTGGATCTCTATGAGTTCCAGGCCATCCTGGTCTACATAGTGAGTTCCAGGCCAGCTGGGGGCTACAGGAAAACTCTGTCTCAAAAAAAAAAAAAAAAAAAAAAAAACAGCCAAGTAAACAGACTTTCAGACTTTGACATGAGCCAGGGTGATAATTATCAAAGGCTTTAAAAAAACTATTGACCTGGCAGCTGAAAAGTAAAATAAAACCCCATATAAGTATGATTTCTAACAAGTATGACTATTTGTTTATACTCAGGTTATTAATACTTGGCACATAAAGAAGATAATTTTTCATTTTTTTAGAAGATAATTTTTTAAATAAAACTTAATGGAATATTAAAAAAAAACTATCGAACTAAACTCAAGGACACAATATAATGAATAAACAAATAGGAACTATCCGTACAGTAATTTTAAAAATATTTTTTTATATTTTAAATTTTTTTCAATTTTATTTATTTGGGAGGAGGAGGAGGGTGCCACTTCATGCATGTGGCTGTGAGAGAACAATCTGCAGGAGCTGGTTCTCTCCTTCTGCATCATGCATCCTGGGGATTCAACTCAGGTTCTCAGGCTCACTGAGAAGTGCCTTTATCTGCTGAACCATCACAGCAGCCCCCAAATCTTTATTTTTAGAACTGAAAAATTTTGTATCTGAAGGGGTTTTTTTTGTAGGTTTTTTGTTTTGGGGGTTTTTTTTGGTCTTTTTGGGCAGTATCTTCCTGTAGTGTCAGATGACCTGGAACTCACTATGTAGACCAGGTTGGCCTTGAACTCACAGAGATCTGGCTGCCTCTGCCTCCTGAGTGCTGGGATTAAAGGCGTGCACCACCACACCAGGCTGTATCTGAGTTTTAAAATATTTCTTTTGGCTTCTTCCTCGGGAAACACCAAATGGCGGATGACGCCGGTGCAGCGGGAGGGCCCAGGCTTGGGAGGCCGTGGCGGCTTCCGTGGAGGATTTGGTAGCGGTCTCTGGGGCCGTGGCCATGGTCGGGGCCGTGGTCGGGGCCGTGGCCGCGAGGCTCGTGGAGGCAAAGCTGAAGACAAGGAGTGGATCCCAGTCACCAAGCTGGGCCGCCTGGTCAAGGACATGAAGATCAAATCCCTGGAGGAGATCTACCTGTTCTCCCTACCTATTAAGGAATCTGAGATTATTGACTTCTTCCTGGGAGCATCTCTTAAGGATGAGGTGTTAAAAATCATGCCAGTGCAGAAACAGACCCGGGCTGGCCAACGGACCAGGTTCAAGGCTTTTGTCGCCATTGGGGACTACAACGGTCATGTTGGTCTGGGTGTTAAGTGCTCCAAAGGAAGGTATAGCCAACTGCAATTCGAGGGGGAGGCCCAACTGCATTCGAGGGCGGGGGCCATCATTTGGCATCTTGGCCAAAAAGCTTTCATTGTACCTGTGTGCGGAGAGAGGCTTACTGGGGAAACATGAGATTGGCAAGCCCACAGCACCGTCCATGCAAGGTGACCAGAAGCAGGCCGACTGTGCTCTGTACTACTGGTAGGCCTCATCCCTGCCCCCCAGGATACTGGCATCGCCACGTCTCTGCTCCTGTGCCCAAGAAGTTGCCTGATGATGGCTGGTATTGATGACTGCTACACATCAAGCCAGCGGCTGCACTGCCACCCTGGCAATTTCGCCAAGGCATCCGAACCACTTTGATGCCATCTCTCAAGACCTACAGCTACTTGACCCCGACCTTTGGAAAGAGACAGCTTCACCAAAGTCTCCCTATCAGGAATTCACCGACTCTTGTGAAGACCCACACCAGGAGTCTCAGTACAGAGAGCCCAGGCTCCAGCCGTGGCCAATTACCTAGAGTTTTTTTTATAAAAAAGTGGTGTGGTGGGATATCAAAGGGAGAGAACCCCATCTCAAAAGTGAATGAAGTCTGTAAAAAAAAATATTTCTTTGGAAGGTTTAGAGCTCACAGAAGATCTGATAAATCAACAGATACTGTCCAATCTGTGAAACATAAACAAAAAAGTTGTAAAAAGCATAAACAAAAGAGATGCAAATATAGAGCTCAGTGACTTAGTGATTCAGTAGTTGGCCTATCATGAACAAGGCCTTGTCTGAGTTCCATTACCAGACCCCCTCCACTCAGAAAATCAGTATAATAATATTTTTTTGTAAGCTGTGTAAGAAGCTAAGAGAATGTGAAAAAAGAAAAAAGTATTTCAAAGCAAAAATATGTCGTCCATAGCTGGCATCGATCTGTGAGTGAGCATATGTCATGATAGAAAAACACAGCTCCAGAGAAGTAGAGTGTTTGCTTCTCATACGCACCTTGCCCCGTTTCTAAGACCTAGGAACAATCTTCGAAAGAGGGCGGTGTAGAATGAAGGCTTTTACGATTGGAGTTAATGTGAAACTACAACAATATAGAACTGGAACACTGCATTTGATCAACTTGATGAACAATACAAGCCCCCCCTTTCAGGTGGTGGGAACCACATTGAGCTGTGTGGGTTTGGGCACAACTGCTTGCAAATTGGTTTTACATGAAGGATGCTTGTACTCACAAATTATCACCTATTGTTAAAAAAAAATGAAAACAAAACAAAACAAAAAAGCAGAGAAAGATGCAGAAAACTTACGGCAGAATGCACGATCTGCGATGGGTAGGGGTGGGGTGGAGGGGAAGGGAAGGGGATATATGCCTGAACTGAATTGGAAAATGATGTATGAAATACATAAAGCATCAATAAAAATAAATTAAAAAAAAAAAGAAAACATGCTTAACCCATGTAAGACTATGAGTTCAACTATAGCACCAGCCCAAAAAAAAAAAAAAAAAAAGAGAGAGAGAAGCAAAGAAATTTAGCTAAAAAGCCAACAGAGATGGCACATGCCTTTAATCCTGGTGATCGAGAGGCAGAGGCGGGTATATCTGTGAGTATAACGTCAGCTTGGTTTACAATAGTGAGCTCCAGGCTACCTGGGGCTACAGGGAGACCCTGTCTCAAAAAGACCAAAACAAACAAGCAAAAAACCCAACCGAGAATCTAAAATGGAATTCCTGGAAATATCAATCTGAAAGAACACAGAAAAGAGGAACAAAGGGTAAAAAGACGCATCCCAACTCTAAATAGCAGTGATCCCGTAACCACAAACAAATGAACCACTCCAGCTGGGGCGCAGATGGGGTAGCAAGGTGGCTCAGTGTCTAAAGTGCCTGCAGTGTAAGCCTGAAGACCGAAGTTCAGATCCCCAGAACCCACATAAATGCCTTCACCTACGATTCCAGCTGACTAGCTAGAATAGCAGAATCAGCGAGCTCTGGGTTGAATTGAGAGAGCCTGCCTCAATGAATAAGGTGAAGAGTGGTAGAGGAAGACTCCCAAAGTCAACCTCAAGACTAGACACACACACACACACACACACACACACACACACACACGCATGCAAACACACATGTATATATACTACATGCAAAAAGGGCATACGTTTTAATATGAATTAAAATAACCTATACACTATGAGACACATGCACATTAAAAATAAGAAATTAAATAGACATGCATCAGGCAAACAGTAAGCATAAGAAGCATGGAGTGACTACAGTATTGACAGAGGTAAAGTTAACTTCAAAATGGAAAAAAGACAAGCAAAAAAGAGAGATCTTATAATGATAAAAAGATCAATTCATGAGAAAATGCAATAACCCCAAATGTGTACGTAGTTATACTACAGAGCTATCATCCCAAATTGATCTGTATGTATTCACTGAAATCATAACAGGAGTTTATATAGGTTGTTCCTTTTCAAAATTGGCAGGTGGAATTATTTGCATTTCCATAAAAAATACAAGCGTCCAAGAACAGTCACCACTTGTGCCAATCAGTGAACTACATGATATATTATGAAAAAGGAGGAGGGATCGGGAGACTTGACAGCAAATCCTTAAGACAAGGAGACTTTCCCTTGCTTACCTTTCTGTGCTTCACTAGTAAAGTTCCATCAGGCCCAAACACAGCACAGGTGTTATATAATTTCCCAGCATCTTCCTCGGGGATGGAGCCTTCCATTGAGAGAAATACATAATCACACAAAACAATAATATAAAAAAAGAATGGGGCAAGTATTTTGTGATACTAGATAGAGGCCAGAGAAACAGTCATTTGGATCAAATAATAAAGCTTATTCTAAGCATTTTTCCCTCTTGAATATATCTTTCAGTGATCAAACTCCAAACTATTAATGATACAGAATTGGATCAGATGTCAAAAGAGGCAAGTTTTCAGGCTGGAGAGATGGCTCAGTGGGGAAGAGCACCGACTGCTCTTGCAGAGGACCTGGGTTCAGTTCCCAGCACCCACAGTCAGTAACTCCAGTTCCAGGGATCTGATGCCCTCTTCTGCTCTCTGTGGGCTCTGTATGACACAGGTGCACTTACATACATGCATTCAATACTCCCATACACATAAAATAAAAATAGGGGCTGAAGAGATAGCCTAGCGGTTAAGAGCACCAACTGCTCTTGCAGAGGACCCGGGTTCGATCCCCAGCACCCACATGGTGGCTAAGAACCGTCTGTAACTCCAATTCTAGGAGAACTCCAGTTCCAGGGGAATCCGAGACCCTCTTCTGACCTCCGTGGCATTGCATGACACGGGCGCACAAACCTACATGCAGATAGTACATTCATACACATCCAAAAATAAATAAAATTTTTAAAAAACCTATCGTCTTAAAAAATAAAAATAAATAAATAAATAAATAAAAATAAATAAAAACATTTTTAAAAGAGGCAAGTTTGAAAAATAACCCAACTGTTCCTGATTCAGCCATGATGTGAGCACTACAGCAAAATTGCTCAACTTGAATTCATTACGTCCTAAAGTAATACTGAATCCCAAAGGCCTTATGATGAGAATAAGACACAGGCCTATCAGCAAACCAAGTCCATCGATGCACTCCTTGTTTGGTAGCTCCTGTCCACTCCTAACCCTTAATTATGATAACCATGATAACCTTGTTTCCTAAGTTTACTGAACCCCTAGAGGTTTATTTGGCTTCTTTTTTACATCACCATACAGATTGCAGGGAGGATTTCTCTCTCCACATTTGTACCCCATTACTCCCACTCCCTCTACAGGGAAAGTCATCAGTATGAGTGTGGTATGTGTCTCTACAATATTTACTAGGCCTTAACACATAATAACTATATATGGAATTCGACAATCTTCTTCTGGTGAGGGGTATTCACCTGGATGGAGAAACTGCTCCTAATCATGCTGAACTTACTTAACAGCGCCTCCACCCCCACTCCCACCCCGTCTTTTTGAGATAGAGTCTCCCTGTAGCCCCAGCTAGCCTAGAACGCACTATGTAGATCAGGCTGGCCTTGAACTTACAGAGATCCATCTGCCTCTGCTTCCCCAGTGGTGGGATTAAAGGTATATGCCACCACCACAGTGCATCTTTAAGCTTCCCACATTCCTAGATACAAATCTCTCTCTCTTTTTTTTTTTTTTTTTTTTCTTTTGAGTTTTATGAAACAGGATCTCTCTGTATACCCCAGACTGACCTTGAACTCACAAACTGCTGAGATTATAGGAATAAATTATTATAGGGCAACTCAGTCTTTTCAAGGGCTGAATAGTGATACATACATTAAATGTAACAAAAGTCATTCTAATATTTTTAACTTTCAGGATAGTACACTACTGGAAAGAATTACCTCCAATGAGATATATGCTGCACTCCTTTGCTACTTCAGAAAGCTTCTGTGTGGATTCACCAGGAATTTTCTCTGCATATTCAGGAAAATATTCTGTGCCATATGGAGAATTAAAGCATTCCTACAATAATAAAATGAGAAAATGAGGAGAAATATCCATGCAATCCATTTTAAAGGTCTGCAAAAAGAAGACAGATGTGACTTCCAACTCTGCCCTCATCTGAGTGGGTGTGGAAAAATAAGAGCTGCTCTAACTAGCTTCATTTTTGGTCACAGCAGCCATTAGGAGGTATCCTTAAGTGTCTGTGGGAATTGACTCAGTTTAAAGGAATGCCTGGTGGGCGTGGTGGCGCACGCCTTTAATCCTAGCACTTACTTGGGAGGCAGAGGCAGGCGGATCTTTGTGAGTTCAAGGCCAGCCTGATCTACAGAGTGAGTTGAGGACAGCTGGGACTACAGGGAGACCCTGTCTCGAAAAGACAATAAATAAATAAATAAATAAATAAATAAATAAATAAATAAATAAATAAATAAATAGGAATGCCTGTTCACTAGCTTCTCCCCCTCACTAGAATGTATGGCTGGAGCTCTGCAACCAGCTGCCCCAATCTCAGGAATGCCCAAAGAAGGTCAGAAAGCCCACTCCCCAGTGTCCGAAATGACTGACCTCTCTCTCTAAGGAACAGCAGGAAAGTTAGTCCAATTAGAAACTGCCCAGTGCACTAAACTGTTTAATCCAATGAATTTAAAAGTTAACAAGCCTGGCTGGGCGTGGTGGCGCACGCCTTTAATCCTAGCATTTGGGAGGCAGAGGCAGGCAGATCTTTGTGAGTTCAAGGCCAGCCTGGTCTACAGAGTGAGTTCCAGGACAGCTGGGGCTACAGGGAGACCCTGTCTCGAAAAGACCAAAAAAAAAAAAAAAAGTTAACAAGCCTGTCCTATACCTCCCCCTTGGATTTTGTATAAGCAGCTTATGCACGTGTGGGAGTGGGAGCTGCATGCTAGCTGGTTGAGATGCCCAGGCTCTGGTCCCCTTTGTTCCCGTCTCTCCCCTCCCCCTCTAAACCTTCTCTGCTAACTCTGTTCCTGTTTCTTCTCTTCTCTCTAAACCTAAACCTTCTCTGCTTCCAATAAAATCATCTTTTGATCTTCGTAGGTGTGTTGGTATGGATTTCAGAACTCTTATAAGGTGAAACACCATTAAAAAGCCTAGAGCTAATCCCGGGAGGTAGAGGCAGGTGGATCTCTGTGAATTCAAGGCCAGCCTGGTCTACATATTGAGTCCCAGGACAGCTGGAGCTACAGGGAGACCCTATCTCAAAAAGACCAAAAAAAAAAAAAAAGCCTAGAGCTATGGCAGGCTGTGTAGCTCCCCTGACAGAGGCTGCGCTTGGGCAAAGGCTACACCTTGAGCCTGCATAACAACCAGCTTCCAGCCTTAGACATCCAGACCCCCTCGGATTAGCCTATCAATCAATGACTTTGGATTCTGAGATGAATTTTGGAGTTCAAAATTATACTACTAATTATACAAAGCAATAAAACCTAATGTGTTCAGGAAAGTTCTGAGAGGTTTAAGAAATTTGCTGATCATCTGTAAACAAGCTCTAATTCCCCTTCGGACACTATCCTTCTGATTCTATGAAGTCTGTCATGGAGAGGGAAAGCCTCTCTCCCTCCCTCTCCCTCTCCCTCTCCCTCTCTGTCTCTCTGTCTATCTCTCTCTCTCTCTCTCTGTCTCTCTCTCTCACACACACACACACACACACACACACACACAAATACACACTACCTCAGTCTGTCTTCGACAGTCATTTTGACATTCTAAAAACAACAGGTAAAAAATTAGTAGATTTTGCAGAGCCAGCAGGCACAGCAGCACAGGAGTTGCAGGGGAAGCCCAGCCCTGGCAGGCGTGGCAGGCAGGCCTCACATGATGTGGCAGATCTGTGAGATTTCAACTCTCCCAATGGATGTAGGAGCCTGCCCTCCACGGAGAGAGTCCCCAACTGCATGGCCAGGGGCATTCCAGACTCCCTATCCCAGGGAACAACAGGGGCCCCTCCCTCGGCCCATGTTAGGCTTTCCTGCCCCTAGACCCAATCTCAGACATTAGCAACAGCCCTGGAGAACTGATGGGCGAGCCCCAAAGGCAGTTTGTGATTTCAACACTCCCAGTTGTATGAGGTTGACCTCTGCTCTGTGAACACAGTCCCCAACTGCGTGGTGGTGGCGCATTCCAGACTTCCTACCCACTAGCTAAGCAACACCTGGAGCCCTTCTTTTGGCTCCAGGCTAAGCTTCCGCACCCCTGGACCCAGATCCAGACAATTGCAACTAACCCTGGAGAGCCGTTAGGCCTATGGTACATTGTGCAGGGTTCAAGCCTGACCGATTGTTACCTGTCTTGGGCCTCTTAAGGAGCTGGTCTCTACAGCAGAAAATGAGAAGTGAAAACCTGAAGTCTAGATCAACCAGCCTTTCATACCTAATGAGACGACAACAAAGTCATCTGAAGAAAACAAGCAAAGTCAGTCTTTGGCTCAACAAAAAAACACTTGAATTTCATATCAGAATGACAAACAAAAGAAGTCCACATGCCAAAATCACAATGAAAAAACAGTAACATGAGAAACCAAATAATAACCCTCTGCTAAATACTACCAGCCGTGTAGAAGACTTCTACAATGAGGACCCCCTGATGTAACCCAGGACACAGATCTTAAAAGAACTATCATAAACATGATCAAAGAATGCAAGGAATTTAAAGAAAACACAAACAAATCAAAGAACTAAAAGAAGACAGGGATAAACATCAGAATGAATTCACAAAAGATACGGAAATACTGAAGAAAACTCAGACTGAAATGAAAAAGGAAGTGGAACACTCAATAAGCCATCTGGAAAGGACGGGAGAAAGCCTCAGTAACAGAATGAGTGAAGTAAAAAATAGAATATCAAGACTGGAAGATAACAGGGAAGAACTGAATTGCTCAACCAAAGATAATGAAAAAAATTTAAAAACACAGGAATGGAATAATCAGGAAATGTGGGACACCATAAAAAGACCAACATCATTCTAAATGGAGAAAATTAGAAGTATTCCCCTTAAAATCAGGAACCCAGCAAGGCTGCCTACTATCTCCACTCCTTTTCTATACAGTGCTTGAAATTCTTTCTAGAGCAATAAGACAAGAGAAGGAAATTAAAGGAGTATTAATTGGAAAAGAAGAGGTCAAACCATCCCTTTATGCAGATGATATGATATTATACCTGAAGGATGCCAAAAATTCCACCAGAAAACTCCTAGAAACAGTTTCAGTAAAGTGTTTATCAATCTACAAAAATCGGTAGCTTTTCTATATGCCAATAACAATATAACAAACAATTGGAGGAGTACATGGAAAGCCTCTCATTCACAATAGCCTAAAAAAAAAAGAAATATACGAAATAGATCTATCTAGAGATATAATATATATATAATATATATCTTGGAACACACCTGACAGAGGACATTAAAGATCTCGACAATGAAAATTTTAATCTTTGCGAAGGAATTGAAGCTACCGAGAATATGGAAGAACATCCCCTGCTCATCAGATTGGAAGTATTAATATAGTAAAAATGATCATCCTAAGAGAGCACGGGCGGTAGGGGGGACTGCCTTCATCCTAGCACTTGGGAGGCAAGGCAGGTGGGATCTCTGTAGTTCAAGGCCAGCCGTTTAGGTCTACAGAGTGAGTTCCAGAGCCACTGGTGAGCTACATAGGGAACCTTGTCTGGCAAATGACCCAAGGAAAAAAAAAAGAAAAAATAGATCACTACAAAAGTTAACTAAATTTAGCAAAATCCAATTGACAATCTCTGAATGTATGTTTTTCAGTAAAATTGGCCAAAAAACAAATCCCATAAGAAGGAAAACAAAAACCCCTGGATAGCCAAAACCACTGAGCATTAGCAGGGGGATTGCTATAACAAATTAAAAACTATATTACAGAGGCTATAGCATTAAAAACAGCATGGTAGCGCCGGTGTGTGTGCGCATGCCTTTAACCGAGCACTGTGGGAGGCAAGGCCGAGCCTGAATCTAACAGAGTGAGTTCCAGACAGCTGGTGACTACAAAAGGATGAGACCCTGCCTCGGAAAAGACCAAAAAAAAAAAAAAAAAAAGACCAAGAAACAAATGCCCAATTAAGAATAGGTCTAAAGATCTGAATAGCGACTTCTCATAAGAAAAAATAAGGGAGGATCTAAGAAAACAGGATTAAAAAACTAGTTCAACATTGTTAGTAATTAGGAAAGAGATTAAAACCACTTGTAGATTATTCTTACCCTTAGGTAAAACTGCTAGTGATTGAGAGAAAACAAAGTGATAACGCAAATGCTGGAGAGGTTGTAGAGGAGGGAAAACAACTCATCTCATCGGCTGTGGGATTTGCAAACTCATGGTAACCCTTTCTGGAAAAGCATGTGGAGAATCTTAAAAGACTAAAATATTGAACCTACCATTTGATCACAGTCATACTATTCCTCCTGGGTGTATACCTAAAGGATTCAATCCTACTGCAGAACAGGTACACACAGCCTTTATTGCGTGTTCTTTTCACAATATTAAGAGCTGGAGCAACCTAAGAATGTCCCTCACGATGAGTGATAAATTAAAATGTATGGTACATCTACACATGGATTTATGCGCGATAAACAAGATGACATGGAAGTGTTCAGGCAATGGATGGGAACTAAAGCTAGTTAAACAAGTGAAGGAACACAGTCTCAGAAAAGACAGAAATGGATGTGGTTGGATTCCCTGCTTTGGTGATCGACCCCAAATACATAATGTAAGATCAAGGGTGGGAAAATTTATAAGTAAAATAATACCCAACTGACTGTATTTACTATAGATGATAGCTTTAAAGGCTTATGGTCTTTATTAATTCCTTAGTCTAAGATTTTATGGAAAGGATAAAGCCCGTTTTTAAAAGTACCATTAAAATGCATATATCAACATGCTATGTAATTTAAGGAATGTACAAATTAATTCTCGTTTAACCGCAGTCAATATATACCTGTTAAAAACTGTGAATCCCTAGATGTGTTTTGGAATTAACCTGTAGTTTTTTTCAGACTTTGTAAACCTGTGCTAATGGTGAATGGATAATGTATATTTTAGGTATATAAAATTAAAGAAAAAGCAAAATATACTAACGATGTCCTTGCATGCACATGGTGGACTTTCTACAACATGCGACAAAAACCTCATAACACATAAAATAGATTTTTTAAAAAGGGAGAGGAGAGATCGCCACATTTAAGAACAGTTGGTCTTCGGGGGCTGTGAGAGTTAGCTCCGGAGCGTTGAAGGCGGTTAAGACACCGAGCTTGCTCTTGCAGAGGACCGCGGGTTGGATCCCCAGCACCCCCACATGTGGCCTAAATCCGTCTGTAACTCGCAATTCCAGAGCTCAGTTGCCAGGGAAATCTTCGGACCCTCTTCTGCTGCTACCAATCATAAGGCATTAGCATGTACAACGGGTACACAACACACTAAGAAAGAGCAACGAAACTACATTACACATACAAAAAAATAAAATTTTGTAATTTAAAAAGAACAGTTGCTCTTCTCCACAGAACCTGAGTGTTGCAGGTTCCCAGCAGCACCCACATGGAGGCTAACATGCCTAAACTCCAGTTTCAGAGGGATCCCACACCCTCTTTGTGGCGCTATCTATAGTGATTGAGCATCAATGGATGAATATAGATATACATAAACAGAGAAATTCTCATACACATAAAAAATTAAGAAAATAATAAATTTTTAATTATTAATTGTAACTCCGGAAAGTTGACTAATTTCTCGTCATTTACACTGACACTGCCCATGTACTGGGCACTGCACTGGGAATGGCCAGCTTGTACACTACACGCGTGTGAAGCAGCGGTGCACAGCTTCCAGCACTGCATATTATAGGCCTTTTTTATTTAATGCGTAGAGACTACAGTCCGTACATTGTTATAATTGCATACGTGTTGTTGGGGCAGATGCTAAAGGCGATCGGAAGTGGTAGTGTAGATCCCTGGAACTAGATTTTAAATAATGGTTTGTTAGCGGTGTCACAAAGAGTGTGGGGGAATCTGAAACAGAAGCGGTCCCTCAAGCAAGATCAGGCAGTTGCTCTTAAACCCGGAGGTCCCACAAGTGTTCTTCAGGCTTTTACTACTTCTCGGTAGACAAAACCAACAAGACTGATGAGATTAGGCACCAGTATAGGTAAGTCCTCTAATTGGGACCAGCAAGAATGCTGGATAGCTTCAGAGATAGAGATAAGGATATGAGTTCAAGACCAGCATGCAACTTAAAGAGCCAGGCATAGAGGTAACACGTTAGAATCCCACACTGGGGACAAAGGACTGGGCAAATTCCTGGGGCTTCTCTGGCCACCAGTCCCGCCTAAGTTGAGCGCCAGGTCCAGTGGAGACCACTCTGCAAATAAAAAACAAGAACAGCCGGATGTTGTGCCAACGCCTTATAATCCTAGCACTGGGAGGGAGAAGGCAGGATGCTTTGTGTCATTCGGCCAGGCCTGGTCTACAATGTAGTTCCAGGCAGTTGGGACTACAGGGAGACCCTTGTCTCGAAAAGACCAAAAAACAAAAAAAAAAAAAAAAAAACGGTTTGAAAGCGCCTGATGAGTGATCCCAAACTGGACCTCTCCGCCCCCCCCAACACATACATCATAGCACTGGACTAAACATCTCAGTCCTCCCTTGGTGTTGAAGTCTCATCCAGAGACCTCTGGTGGCTGATCCTGTAACAGCTGATGATCAAATATGATATAACCTCCTACTGGAAGCCATAGCTCAGTACAGTCACCAAAACAATTGTCACCAATATTGTTTCTTTTTTTTGTTTTTTTTTCATTAATTTGTTTTTATTTTCTGTATGTGTATGAAGTTTTTTTTGCGCTGATGTCCTGCATGCAGGATTTTGTGCACCCGTGGTCGTGCAATGCCGCGGAGGTCGAAGCGGGTCTCGGATTCCCGTGGAACTGTAGTTCTCCTGGGATTAGAGTTTCAGACGGTTCTCGCGCCTGTGGTTGCGGGGGAGTCGACGGGTCCTCTGTAGAGGCGGTCAGTCGGTACTCTTAACCCGGCTAGGCCATCTCTCCAAGCCCCCTCACCAATTTTCAAAAATGTATTTTGGAGACAAGTTGAGCATGGCCGGCAAACACCTTAATCCCATTGAAAAAAAAAAAATTGAAGACGGGCCAAACATGATCGGGTCTTTTTTAAAAAGGGGGATGGCTGGAGTGCTGGCTCAGTTGTTAAGAGCACAGCACTGGCTACTTGCAGAGGACCTGGGTTTGATCCCAGCACCATATGGTGACTAACAACGAATCTGTAAACTCCGAGTTCGCAGAGAATCCGAACACTCCCTTACCTGACCTCCTGGGCACTGCATTGTGCATGGTTGGCAGCCGATACACAAAAGTATAATTAGCATATATGTCAGTCACCCTTAGTTGTTAAAAAAAAAGAAAATTAAAATAAGATTATTAAAAAAAAAAAAGATGGGGCCAGAGAGATAGCCTAACGGTTAAAAGCACCAACTGCACTTGGGAGGCAGAGGGCAGGCATATCTTTGTGAGTTCAAGGACCAGCCAGGTCTACGAGATGATTCCAGGCCAGCTGGAGCTACAAGGAGACCCTTTCTCAAAAAGACAAAAGAAAAAAAAAAAAAAAAAGATGGGATTTAATTATATAAGGAACAAAGTAAGCAATCAAGCCCTGAGAACTGTTAAGTCCCCTGATATATTAGGATTTGTATTCCTTATCTGACAGAGTAGGTGACAGTTTAAAGACCTTGGACATTTTAGGACAATGAACCTTGCTAGTCTTTGTGAAAAACAACCATAAGACAATGGAACAAAACAATAAGGTTACAAAAAGCATTGCTAGAGCTGGGACGCACAGGGCCTGAGCGAGCAAGCACTACCGAGACAGGTCCACAGCACCTAGAAGGGCCCGCTGCCTCTGTACTTACCGGCAGAGAAACTAGTTTGGCACCTTGCTTTGCCGCCTCCCGGATAAGACTACAAGCTCGAGTAACGTTATCTGATTTGATGGAAGAAACTTGAAGCTGGATAAGGGCCAGGCGGAAAGCTGAGGACAAATCAAAAGAAAACTGTTGTCAGATCTGGCCACTGACCTCAGAAAGAACTAAGGTTCTCAGGGGGCATCCGGCAATGTTTCAGGAGCTGTATTTGACTTGTCACAACTACTGACAATTGAACAGATTATCTACATTGATAAAACCTAATCTCTGATGAACGCTAAAACTAACCTTAAAAGTATGAAAACTAGGATTGTCTCATTCCTTGGTTAATCCTACATATAGTGAGAAAAAAATTAACTTTAGCCCTGAAAGCCCCCTTGCTAAATAGTTTCAGAATCTGGATGAAAACAAAAGAGGTCAAAACAAGTAAAACCTAAAACCTGGCGTTCTTTTCTAGCCACCATACCTTGAGTTGTCATCAACATGGCACCAACTCTCTACAGGGCTCCCCTGCAGCTGAGAACTTGGGCTACCTGTGCTTCAGAGGGAGGAGAAGCTATCGCCTCCTCGGCTCCCCGCTCCCACCCACGGGTACAGGTCCGCCCAGGCTTGGGGCTGCCGGAAAACCCGCTCTGCAAGCCGCAGCAGAGAAATCCCAACAGCGGATTTTCCACGCTGAGGACTTACTTCGTCTCAGTAAAGAGACAACAATGGCCTTTAAGAGCCCCGGGTGCCCTAATAGACAGGAAGCATCAACCTTATGTGCAAAGGAGTTAGGCCGCAGAATTTGAAACACACAGCAGCGGGTCGGTCCGTACAAGCATAGCAGAGCGGCGAAAGCGCAGAGGCCTTTGGCGTCCGCAGGGGACCTGCAGGAGCCTGCACTAACGTGGAAGCGAGCCGAGCCGCCCCCCACCCGCTCACCCCTCGAGCAAAGCCCGGGAGGGACCGGCGATCCGCCTCAACCGAGGCTCCACTCCCCCAGGCCCCCCCCGCCCGGTCGCCACCCGAGCTTACAGCCATGGTTTTTGCCCGAATACCATTTCGCGAGGGCCTTCTGCGAGGTCGCTGTCCACCGCTTGACCTGTTGTTGCAGGAGCCTAGAGGCGAAGATGGAGGCGGATCCACACCTGAGGCGCCGCCCATGCCCCCTGGGTACGGAGGGCCAGCTGGGAAGTGGAACTTGCTCTTCTGAATCATGCCCCTCACCTAGCGCTTATTTTAATGAGTTTTTGGATAGGTGTTTGTGTTGGTTATAGCTTGGTGGGGTGTTTGTCTGAGGGGTTTTGCTGTGTTTTTGTTTTGTTGTTTTTAGTTTTGCACTATTTGTTGTGTTTTGTTTTCTAGTGTTTTGTTTTGCTGCAGTGCTGGTTATCAACCCAGGCCTATGTGCATTATCAGTGCTCTGTACCAATGACTGAGCTATGTCCTTGTCTCAGGCCCTTCTAATGGCCCACTCTATGCGCTTGGATGAAACAAGGAGAAAGCGTTAATTAGGAGCTCTAACAGAATACTGCCTTCAAAAGCAAGGGGCAAAGAGGGGGTAGCTTGAGCCATGGTGGTGTCCCCAAAAATGGCTAATAAGACGACTCTGGTGTAGAAAAGTATTTCCTGTGGCACAAAGGACTCATCTTCCTTTTGCATCACCTCAGTGGTCAAAGCAATGACACACGCTGATTGGGAATGCACCTGGTCAGTTTAGGCGATCAAGACTCCTGAAGCTCCGAAAGGGAAAGAGATACCGAGGGTTGATACTCAGTAATAATCTAAGATCTGATACTTATATTTATTATTGTTGTGGTTTTGTATTTGTTTGAGAATTTTTTTTTTTTTTCAGGACAGGGATATCATGTAGCCCTGGCTGGCATAAACCCACTCTTTAGCCTGGGCTGGGCTATAAGTTTGTTGTTTTTTTTTATCTTTATTGAGACAAGGTATTCCGATGGACCCTAGATGTCGCTGAATCACTCTGTATAGAAAAGGCTGGGCTTGAACTCACGAGATCTGCCGGCCTCTGCCCTCCCAGTGCTAGGATTAAAAGCGTGCACCACCAGCCCTGGCTAAAGGACGGTTACTTACCACCATGGGGGTGCTTTATAAACTGCATGTGGTGCTTAGTAACCACTGAGCCAGCGCTCCGGAAAAACCCCCCCCCCGGCCCCGATCCTCCTGCCCCAGCTCCTGAGCCAGATTGCATGAGTCACCTCACACACAAAACCCAGGCCAGAGCTTGCCTAACGTTCCAGGGGAGGGGTTATGACTGTGTGTCTGTTGTCTAATTTACAAAGTACAGAAGGAAGGGGATTGCAGAGCCGGGGCAAAATAGGAAGCTAAAGCCTGGGTTTCAAATCCCCAAAAGAAATCTTAGCCAAAAAGTAGTCATTGCGATGAGCTTTTACAGACTTTAGGGTGTGACATTTGTGGATTCACTCTCTAGAAAAACAGCCAAGGCGGGGCATGTGGTGCACACTTTAAGCCAGCACTTGGGAGACAGAGCGGTAGATCTCAGTGAGTTCAAGACCAGCCTTGGGCTGGAGAGCTTCCTCAGTGATGAAGAACACTTTGCGGTTCTCTGCCAGAATGACCCAGGCAGTCCCAGCACCCCAAGCACTAACAGCTGTCCCGGTGACTCCAGTTTCCAAGGGGATCTGATGCCATCTTATGACCATGGGCATTGGACACATGTGGTACACTTACACAGATGCAGGCAATACCACTCATACACATAAAGATAAAATATAAATAAAAATTAAAAAAAAAAAGAGCCTTTCCTACAGAGTGAATTCCAGGCAGCTGAGGCTACAAAAAACCCCTCTCTCCCCTCTCTCAAATACGCAAACACACAAAAAAGAGAAAAATCCAGAGAGAGGGAGAGATTTGATTACAGGAGCTGTGAGAGAAAAAGATAAACCGTTTTTAATATTTCCCTCATAGGCCACCATGTGAAGCATGGAAAGGAATTTACCAAAAGGACAAACAGATGAAGAATTTATTGAACAAGCAAGTTCCCAGAGATCATGCATCTGGGAGGAGGTGGAAGTTCTTTTATGGGAACCACAAGGGAAGTTATTTGATCTTGTTTTTAGTGGGCATGTTTAAAGGGTGGGGTACATATCCTGGATAAAATAATAAAATATTGAGCAAGGCATGGGGGCATAACGGCTTTAATTTCCAGCACCTACAGGGCAGAGCAGGCAGATCTCTTTGTTCAAGGCCAGTCTGGTATTGTATAGATTTAATGCAATCCAATTAAAATCGCCAAGAATTTCTTCACAGTCTTAGAAAAAAAAAAAAAAACTTTAATTTCAGTCATTTGGAAAAACAAAAAAACCCGATAGCCCAAACAACCCGGAGTGAAAAGAACTACACGGGGGGATGCTCTATACCAGACTTCAAACTATACTACAGGGCTTAGTCATAAAAACAGCTTGGTCTGGCACAAAAACAGAGCTGCTGACCAATGGAACAAAACCGAAGATCCAAGAAGACACATAACGATTTTCAGACACCTCAAATTTGACAAGGGGGCCAGAAACACAATGGAGGAAAGACGGAATCTTCAGGCAAGATGAGTTGGGGCTAAAACTGGATCACCACTTTTGTAGAAGAATAGAATTAAACCCTACCTCTCCCCTGTAAAAGTTCACCTCCAGATGATTAAAACCCCACGTGAAACCCCCCCAAACTCCGAAGGCGATAGAAAAAAAGATTGGAAGTGACTACGAGACTAGGCAAAGGAAAAGGAATTTCCTACATCAGAATGGCAAGCTGCCAAGAATTAAGGTCGACAATTGAAAATGAACCTCTTTAAACTCAGAAGCTTCTGTACATAAAAGAAACAATCAAGGAAGTGAAAGAAAACACAGAGTAGGAGGAAAACCTCACTGCAGATACATATTGAGCAAAAGCAAATTAACTTCCAATTCTAAACTGCTCAAAAAAAAGAAGAAAGAACACACCTGGACCCACTCAAAGGATGGAGGAAAGAGCTGAGCAGAGATTTCACAAGTGGGGAATTAGATATGGCTGAGAACATCTTAAGAAGTGTTCAACGTCACTTGTAATTAAGGAACTGCAAATCAGAACCACTTTACTAAATATCATCTTACTCCAAGTAAGACTGGCTTAGGATCACAGAAAAGCAAATGATAAGACAAGTGTGCTGGAGAGGGTTTGGGGAAAGGGGAACACGCTCCACGCTGGTGGGAATGTAACTCATACAGCCACTATGGAAGCAATGTGGAGAATGCTTTGGAAGACTTTTTGAATGGGAAACGTGCCACCTAACCCAGCCATACCTCTCTTTGGTTGTACCCACAAACTCATCTTACCGCAGAGACACATAGACATGTTTAAATTGCAGCTTTCCACAATACAGGAGCGGGAACCACACAAGCCCCAACTAACGAGTAGATAGAGAAAAATGAGGTACATCTACACAAATGGAGTGCTATTGCAGTGGTAAAGAAAGATGACATCAATGGGAGTTTTGGCCAGGTAAATGGCTAGATCTAGAAGATAAATCAAATGGCGGGAGTGAAGTAAGAATCAGATCCCAGAAAAATCAACATGAATGGTGATGCATACCTCTTCTGTGGATCAGCAACCAATTATTAATTGTATGGCAAACTGAGCTATGTTAATGTGGTCTGAAAACAATTTGCTCTTATATTGTGAATACCTTAAAAGTAAACAAATAAAAAAAAAAAAAAAAAGACTATGGGTATCCCTCATCGGTGATAGGCTAGTGCCAACGTAGCCTTTTGTAAGTTTTCTTGTGTAGGGCCCCCTGAGCTTTTTTTTTTTTTTTTGTGTGTGTGTGTGCATATTTTGGAGTGAACAACAACAAAAATACTGCATCAAAGAACTGACTGAGACGGTGAACTTCTTCTCAAAACATTCACTTCCCCATGAAAGATTTTTTTGTAAAAAACTGAGAAAGACTGAGAAGATGGAAGCAATGTTTGGCAGAATGCGAGGAGCTCTGGCGGGTTGGGGGAATGAGCGGGAACACTGGTCAATTCGTTAAAATAAAAAATAAAATAAATAAAATACCGGCGGGCGTGGCCGCATGCTTTTAATCCTACACTTGGGAGTCAGAGGCACGGATACTTTGTGAGTCAAAAGGGGCCAGATGTGGGAATTGGGAGGACAGATTCGATTTTGTCTGATATTAAAATACAACACCTGCTTTCTTTGTATACCAGTTGCTTGGAGATAATTTTTTCCATCCTTTTCACTTTGAAGGTGGTGCCTAGCCTTGAAGTTAAGATGTTTTTCTTGTAGACAGATATAGATGGATTTTGTTTCCTAACCAATGTAGGGCCAGTCAGCCTTTTTTTTTTTTTGTCTTTTTGAGGACAGGGTCTCCCCATAAGCCCAGCTGTCCTGAAACTCAAGTTAGACCAGGCTGAGACCTTGAACTCACAGATAGATCCCTCCCCTGGCCTCCGATTTCTATGAGTAAAGCGTGCGCCACCTCCCCCGTTTCTATGTCTTTTGAATGGGGAGATTTATTCCATTAATATTGAAGGTTATAACTGATAGATGTGTGTTTGCTTCCTTTCACCTTATGTCCATTTTGTGTTTTGGTTTAGGTTTCTACTTCTCAGTTATGCTTTTATTTTCTTTTGCTATGCCTTGGGATAGTTGCTCCTTTCTTCGTCCTTTGAATTGGCTTCAAGATATACCTGAATGGGGTTTTTATGGACATGTATTCTTTATCTTGTTTATTTCATGGAAATTTTTCTTCTCTCACCTCCTTCGAACTGATAATTGTAGCATTTTTGACTGGTTATAAGGTAACCTGGGTTTGGCAATCTAAGTCCTAGGAACACTGGAATAGCTTTGAGCCACATTCTTGCTTTCATAGTTTACACTGAGAAGTCATTTAATTCGCTGATAGTTTCCCCTTATATGTAAATTGTGGTTTTTCTTTGTGGCTTTCAGAATTTGTCCTGCACTTTGGGCATCTAGTGTTTTAACATTTATATGGCTTGGGGAGTTTCTTTTATGGTCTTGTCTGTTTTGTGTTCTGTGTGCTTCTTTTGTTTGTATGAGTATGTCTTTCATTTATTTGATGAAATTTTCCTCTATTTTTTTGTTGACAATCTGGTCAATACGATTTTCTTGGGATTCTTTTCTTTCGTCTATTCCTATGATGTGGAGTTTGATCTTTTCAGAGTGTCCCGCAGTTCCTGGTTGTTCCACCTGTTTGTTATTTTTAAATTTTTCATAATCTTTACTTAGGTTTTCAGTTGTTCTGTGATATCTTCCAAGGGCGCTGGATATTCTTTGTTCCTGCTTCCTTCATTCTGCTGCTGAGTGCTTTTCCATTTCCATTCCTTTCCTCTGATTGGATGAGTGGTTTTGATTTCCCTTTTCATTTCCTCTTCTGATTTCGTTAGTATTTCTACTTCCCTTTTGAAGCTTTTCAAGGTCTTCCTATATCTCGTTATGGCTTCACTGGTTGGTTTCCTCTTTTCTTTCTTTTCTTTGTTTTTAATAATATATTGTTTTAATTTTTTATTTTATGTGTATGAGTTTTTTGCTTACATGTATGTATGTCTTCCACATGTGTGCTGTAGCTTATGTGAGTGTCCCAATTCCTGGGAACTGGAGTTAAAGACTGTTCTCAGCCACCATGTTGGTGCTGGGGATCGAACCCGGGTCCTCTGCAAGAACAGTCAGCGCGCTTAACCGCTAAGCCATCTCTAGGGCAGCCCCTCCTTTCCGTCTTCAACGGATATTGTTTCAGTGTTCCAGTTCCTTCTGGAGTTTGTCATTCTCGTCTTCTCATCTCTCTAGGGTCCCTTCTTGAGTGTTTTTATTCTCTCTCCTTAGTTCCTCTGACTTGTTCTTTTTTTTTATAAGTTAATTTTTAAAAAATGAGTTTATTTTTTTTTATGTGTATGAATGTCCGCCACTCGCAGCTGTCCTCTAGTCTCAGCTGTCCTCCAATCTCAACTGTCCTCCAATCTCAGCTATCCTCCACTCTCATCTGTCCTACACTCTCATCTGTCCTCCAGTCTCAGCTGACCTCCACTCTCAGATGTCCTCAACTCTCAGCTGACCTCCACTCACAGTTGTCCTCCACTCTCAGATGTCCTCCACTCTCAGCTGTCCACTCACAGCTGTCCTCCAATCACATCTGTACGCCACTCTCAGCTGTCCTCCAAACTCAGCTGTCCTCCAATCTCAACTGTCCTCCAATCTCAGCTATCCTCCACTCTCATCTGTCCTACACTCTCATCTGTCCTCCAGTCTCAGCTGACCTCGTAATCACCTGTCCCCACTCTCTCACTGTTCCTCCAGTCTCAGCCTGTCTTCCACTCTCGACTGATCCTACCACTCTCACTGTTGCTCCAATCATATCGGGTCCGCCACTCTGCAGCTCTCCTCGCCTACCACACTAAGCAATCGCTCGCAATCTCCACTTGTCCTCCAGTCTCAGTTGTTCTGCCTCCAGTCTCAGCTTTCCTCCAGTCTCAGCTGTTCTACCTGTCTCAGCTGGCCTCCCACTCACTCTCCTCCGCCTCTCCTCATCCACTCTCAGCTATCCTCCAGTCTCACCTGTACTTCCACTCTCAAATATCATCCACTCTCGGCTGTCTAACAATCTCAGCTGTACTCGAGTCTCAGTTGTCCTCCACTCTCAGCTGTCCCCTGGAACGCTCGATATCGCTCCACTCTCACTGTCCTCCCAGTCACTCAGCTGCATAACATGGCCATGCTGTATCTTCTGGCGGTGGGTGAGGAGTCTTGGGGGTACAATGTCTAGAGTGGGGGGGCGACCCAGGGCTGTCTGGAACGCATTCTGTACTCAGTCCTCACCGTACTTCACCCACTCCTCAAATATCATCAGCGTCGCGTCACAATTGCAAGGAGCTGGACCCAACCCAAGTACCCCTCACTGACGAGTGGATAGAGAAACGTGGTCAGCAACCTACACATGGAGTTACTTTTGACACTGTCTGACTACCAGCAATGCAATCCTAGTGACACATGAAGGATGGGATGAATGATATCTACAGAAAAAAAAGGCTGTACCAAACCGGCCTGTCCTCCAGGTTTACCATCTGCTGACCCGTCGTGCCGAGATGTTCCCAGAGCTTCGGAAGAGTGATGGATAAGAGGTGATGATGACTCATGAGACTTCTTTGAGCATTGGGCTACCACGCCAAGCAACATATCCAGATATGTACCCCATATCTGGTACATATCTGTACCATACAAACAGCCCAATAAAACAAGACCAAATAACTTCCCCTACTTCCCCAGTGGTTACTTGTTCTCAGCAGTTAACCAGTTGTGATTCTATCAATACCCAAGGTATGAAGGTCTCTGTCCCAACTCCGGCAGACAGTGGCAGTACTGTGGAAATGAGTTCAGAGTGGAAACTGAACACATTTCCTGGAAAGAACTTCACCTTACACGGAAACTTCCGCAAGGCCTGATTAGCTGACCAGAACGTCAAGTGATGGTGGGGCATTTGGGAATGGTTCGCAGGTCCAGACCCGAAGTAATCTTGACTAATCTTAAAGCCGTCCCACCTTTAATAAGCCTGTTATTGCTTCCTTTGTAAGCTGAAGATTTCCTTCCCCACTGGTTGTTAAACTTAACTGTTGCCATTCATGGCCTCCACCAGGGTTTTGTTGTTGTTGTTGTTGTGTTTTTTACCGATACCTGCCTTGATGAGGCACCGATGGGTTGATGCAGCCCCTGCCCCCAAATGGGCAGGCATCTCAGGGAAGCTGTTCCAGATGATTTTGAAAAGGTGGAATGACTGCCTAAGGGAGTGCAGTGATAAAAGCCAAGGAAGATTCCTCAAAAGGAGGAAACGGAAAGATTTCAACCTTCTGGATGGCTTTGCAAGTATGCTGGTCCACAGAGTCTAGACACAGACCTATGAGAACCTCTCAGTACCATTTCACACAGTTGAACCCAGCATCATCAGCATATTGCCATGTCCACCATGGTCTCCCACAGCTGGCTCTTTCCAGAACTGAAAAAAAAATAAGAAAAAAAAAAAAAAAAAAAAAAAATTTTTTAGTTTTTATTTTTTATATTTTTTTTGTGACAGGGTCTCATTTATATAGCCCTGGCTGGCCTGGAACTCATTATATATACCATGAATGGATTTTTTTTTATGTAGAATACAACATTTATTTAAATTAATTTATTTTTAATAGTATATATTTTTTATCAAGTCTAGACGGGTGTCCCCTCCCCATCCCCCCATCCCTCCATAGCTCATGTCTTGTGCCAAACTGCTATTCATCTCTTTCTCAGCAGTCCTTTCTCAATTTTTTCCATGGGGAAGATGGACTGTTTTTGACAGAAGTTCACTGTTTTCAGTAAGTTCTTTTGATGCAGTCCCTTTCTGTTGTTGTTTATTGTTGTTGTGGTGTTGTTGTTGCCAATATGCATTATGCCCAACTGCTCAGGAGGCCCTACACAAGAAATACAACTAGGTAATTGTAACTAGCATCCACAGAATTAGGGAATAACCATTCGTCGGTTTGGGTTTTTTAGGGACTGGTGTTACTTCACCAAGCATTGATATGTCTCCCGTCCAGGCCATTATCCCCTGCAATGCTCATGTGGTCCTGTCGTTAACTGCGGCATAGAGTCCATTGTGTAGGGGCGGGGAGATGGCCTAGCGTTAAGAGCGCCAACCACGCTTACAAGGACACGGGTTCGATCCCCAGCACCCACATGGCAGCCAAACCGTCTGAAACTCCAATTCAGAACCGTCTGAAACTCCAGGTCCAGGGGAATCCACACCCTCTTCTGACGCTCCGCAGCATTGCAACGACAGCTGGTGCAACACAAACTTGCATGCAACAGTAAAATTAATTACACATACAGAAATAAATCTAAATCAATTAAAAAAAAAGAAATCCTTGTGTAGGTGTACCACATTGTTCTCTATCCACTCGTCAGTTGAGGGGCAGGTGGGTTGGTTCCAGCTTTTTGCTGTTTTGAAGAGAGCTGCAGTATAAACATAGACATGCATGTTTCTTTGGAATAGGATTAGTTTTGTGGGTTTATACCCAGGAGTTGTATGAGTGGGTCAGGTGGTGGTCTCATTTTGAGTCTTTTGTGGTTTCTCCACACTGCTTTCAATAGTGGGCTTACCAGTTTTACATTCGATTCCGCACCAGCAGTGGGATGAGGTGTGTCGCCCTTTCCCCCCATAACCCGCTCCACACTTGATATCATTTGTTTCTTGATCTCCTAGCCAGTCTTATTGGAGTAAAGATGATATCTTCAGTGGTTTTGGGATTTGCAGTTCCTATGAATTAGTGGTGTTGAGCACTTCTTGAGGTGTTTCTCAGCCATCTCTAACGCCTCTGCTTGTGAAGTCTCTGTTCAGGTTTTTTTTTTTTTTTTTTTTTTTTTTTTTTTTTTTTTTTTTTTTTTTACTCCTTTGTTTTTTGAGTAGTTTTATATATTCTGGAGATCATGCTTTGTCAATGGATATGCGTGGAAGTTTTTTTCCTCCCACTCTGTGAATTTCTCTTCACTTCCTTGATTGTTTCCTTTTTGATGTACAGAAGCTTTTTGATTTAATGAGGTCCCACTGTGCAATTGTCAACGGCTTAATTCTTGACACGACTGCTGCTGATTTAGGAGTCTTTTTCTGATCGCTATGTCATGTAGGTTTTGCTGCCAACTTTTTCTTCTATCGCCCTCAGAGTATGGGGTTTCACGTTAGAGGTCTTTGATCCATCTGGAGTTGACTTTTGTCACGGGGGAGAGGAAAGGGGGTAATTTCATTCGTCTGCAAGTGGTGATCCAGTTTTTTTGCCAACTCCACTTGCGAAGGATGCGGTCTTTCCTCCATTGTTGTCTTCTTGGCCCCCTGGGTCAAATAATGGAGGGCTGAAATGGTATGTGCTCAAGTTTGGGATGTGCATTTGGTTTGTTTCCATTGGTCACCCAGGCCTGGTTGTTTTGTGGAGCGCGATACCCCAGGGATATTTTTATGACTATACACCGGTATATAGGTTGAAGTCTGGTATAGAGACCCCCCCCTGTGTAAGGGTCTGTTCAATTTTCATCATGGGATGGTAGTTGTTTGGGCTATTCGGGGGTCTTTATGTTTTTCAATTGCTTTGTTCCCACATGAATTTAACGCGTCCAATTTTATTTTTCCCCAGCCGTGCCGCAACTGTTGGGAAATAGTTGCTTGGCCTTAGCGTCTATCTCTACCCCCAACACCACCGTACGTGCGCGGCCCCGGTCTCCTCTCCTCGCCTGCCCCTCCCCCTCCCCCCACTTTTTTTTTTTTTTTTTTTTTTTTTTTTTTTTTATTTTAAAATTATTTAAATTCATATGGAAAAGAAATTACCCCCAATAGCTAAAGCAATTTTGTGCAAAAAGAACAATACTGGGTGGGGAGATCTCTATACCGGATTCCAAACTATACTACAGGGCTATAGGGTCATAAAAATAGCCTGGGACGAGCACAAAAACAGACCTGTGACCAATGGAACAAAACCAAAGATCCAACCCTAGCAAATACAAGTTCAGCCATCTCATATTTGGAGGACAAGGGGAAGGGAGAGGGGCCAAGGAGACCACATGGAGGAAATACGCAATCTTCAGCAAGTAATTAGTAATGGCGAACTGGATGCACCACTTTGCATAGGAGAAGTATGGGATCTAACCCTTTCCTCTCATGCCCATTACAAAAGATCGAAGAAACTCCATATGGATACAAAGACCATACCACAACATTGAAACACCCAAACTCATATCAGCGAGTATATAAAAATTTGCATCAAACAAAGACATAGTCCTCTAAAAAAACGCCACTTCCTCCATCCAACCTTCATCTGTTCCATATTAAGTTTTGACATTTACAAGGTTTTACCGTCCTATAAACTCAAACTCTTGCTTTAACTCAAGATAAAACAACCAGGAATGAATAGTAAATCACAGAGTGGGGAGGAAAACTTCACCTCAGATACATCTGACAAAGCATTTATCTCCAAGCATTTATACAAACTACTCAAAAAAAAAAAAAAAAAAAAAAAAAAAAAAAAAAAAAAAAAAAAAAGAAAACAAATGACCACTCAATGAGGGATCAAAAGCTTAACAGAGACTTAATCCACAAGCGAGGATTTAGGATATTGTGCTTAGAAACACCTCGATGAATTGTTCAACATCACTATCAATTAAGGAAAATTCAATCAAAACCACCTTAAGAACGCATCACTTACTCCAGTAAGACTGGATGTGATCAAGACAACAAATGATAGCAAATCATGGAGAGGGTGTGGGGAAAGGGGAACACCATCCACTGCTGTTGGGAATGGTAAACTTGTAGAGCCACTATTGAAATCAGTGTGGAGAACACCCTTTGGAAGACTTGGAATGAACTGCCCCCCAACCCAGCCATACCACTCCTAGGCATGTCCCCCCAAACTCACCCCACCGCAGAGACACAAGCACGGCCATGTTTCTTGCCGCTTCTCACAAATCGCAAGGCGGCGGACCCAAACCACAACAGTGCCCCATCACACTGACGAGTAAGCAGGAGACCCTAGTGTACACCACACAAATGGAAGCTTTTTTTTTAATTAATTAAATATTATTTCATAGTATGTGTATTCCTGTACTGTCTGCATGCCAAGTTTGTGCACCCGTGTCGTGCATGCGCGGAGTCAGAAGAGGGGTGTCGGATTCCCCCTTGAACTGGAGTTCTCACTGGAATTGAGTTTCAGACAGGTTTTTGGCTGCCATGTGGGGGCTGGGGATCGACCCGTTTCCTCTGTAAAGTGTGTGTGTGTGCTCTTAACCGCTAGCCAGCTCTCCACATCCCCTACCACAATGGACTTTATGCAGCAGTAAAAGAAAGACGACATCATGAGCTGTGTAGGAAAATGGCTGGAGCTGGAGGACATCATACTGAGTGAAGTAACGCAGTCACAAAAAAACGACGAATGGTATTCCCCTCATCTTTGGATTTTTAGTGCCATTACGTAGTTTATTTCTTGTTTGGGATAAGGCCTCCTTAGCATTTTGGCATAATGCAATATGGAAACAACAACAACAGACAACAACAATAACAACAGCAGTAGGACGACAAGTCAAGAACTGACTGAAACATGAACTTCTGCTCAAAACGTCAACTTCCTCATGGAAAATATTAGATAAAGACTGAGAAGAGATGAATAGCATGTTTGGCAAAATACATAAGCTCTGTAAGTGATGGGTGGATGGGGTGGACACCCTCTAGATTTGATAAAAAATATGATATAAAAATAAATTAATTTAAAAAAGACTGGTATTTTACCAATCAACCACCTCCCTGCACTGGTCGAATAAGCCTGCGTATCAAGACCGCCCAGGTGCTATATAATGAGGACCCTGGTCACAAAAATATAAAGAAAATAAAAAATAAAAAAGAAGTGACATTGAGTCTTTTTTTTCAGTTCTGGAAAGAGCCAGCTGTGGGAGACCATGGTGGACATGGCAATATGCTGATGATGCTGGGGGTTGCAACTGTGTGAAATGGCACTGTGAGGTTCTCATAGGTCTGTGTCTAGACTCTGTAGCCAGCATCCTTGCAAAGCCATCAGAAGGTTAGCAGATCTTTAAGTTCTGCCTCCTTCTGAGGACATCTGTCTTTGGCTTTCATCACTGCATGACCTTAAGGAAGTCATTCCACCTTTTCAAACATCATCTGAAAATGCTTCCAGAGATGCCTGCCCATGGGGTCAGGGGCTGCATCACACCCAGGTGCCTAATCAAGGCAGGTAAAAACAACAACAACAAAAAAAAAAAAAACGGGTGTAAGGCATTAAACAGGAAGGTTACACAATGGGAAATCATCAGCTGGTACAAGGAGGCAAGTAAATGGCTATTAAAGGGGAGGCTTTAAGATTAGTCCAAGATAATTAGGGTCTGGACTGGGAACATTCCAAATGCCCCACCATCATTGAAGTTCTGGTCAGCTAATCAGCCTTGCGGAAGTTTCCGTGTAAGGTGAAGTTCTTTCCAGGAAATGTGTTCAGTTTCCACTCTGAACTCATTTCCACAGTACTGCCACTGTCTGCCGGAGTTGGGACAGAGACCTTCATACCTTGGGTATTGATAGAATCACAACTGGTTAACTGCTGAGAACAAGTAACCACTGGGGAAGTAGGGGAAGTTATTTGGTCTTGTTTTATTGGGCTGTTTGTATGGTACAGATATGTACCAGATATGGGGTACATATCTGGATATGTTGCTTGGCGTAACAATTTATGCGAGTGGATAGACCAATGTCTCAAAGAAGGTTCTCATGGATTCATCGCTCACAGCCGTTCTTATCCATCATTGCTTTCCGAAGCTCTGGGCAAGCATCTTCGGAAGAGGTCCCGCAATAAGGTAAACCTGGAGGACGGCCGGTGTGGTACATCCTTTTTTTATCTCTTTAGAACGTCAGTTCATCCCATCTCTCATCCGTGCACTAGATAGTTGGCGATGGTCTGGGAGTCATGACAGTGAAAAGAAAAGTCCCATTTGTGTAGGATTATTGTATATTTTGTACCACATTTTCTCTATCCACTCGTCGTTGAGGGGCACTTGGGTCTGTTCCAGCTCACGTTGTCAGATGTTGAAAAAGCATGATGATATTGGAGAGTGGAAGTACCCTGTGCGGACCGGGCGTCACCGAATAGAGTTCCCAGGCCAGCTGGGCCATCTCCTAACATGATACCCCCAAGACTCACCCACCGCAGAGATAACATGCCTGGCCATGTTTATTGCAGCTGGAGTCTGGGGACAGCTGAGAGTGGATGATATCTGAGAGTTCAGACAGCTGAGAGTGGAGGGAAAACAGCTGAGACTGCAGTCAGCTGAGATTGTTAGAATCGTAGGAGTGGATGATATTTGAGATGGAAGTACAGTGGACGGGGAGATAGCTGAGAGTGAGGGAGGAGAGAGCTGAGAGTGGAGGACAGCCTTGAGTGGAGGACAGCTGAGTTTGGAGGACAGCTGAGAGTGAAGGACTGTTGAGACTGGAGGACAGCTGAAACTGGGGGAAGGACAGCTGAGAGTGGAGGAAGGACAGCTGAGAGTGGAGGATAGCTGAGATTGGAGTATAGCTGAGAGTGGAGGACAGTCGAGAGTGGAAGACAGCTGAGACTGGAGGACAGCTGAGAGAGGAGCACAGCTGAGAGTGGATAGAGGACAGCTTTTGGAGTGGAGACATCGTGGTGGGGACAGCTGAACTGGGGGGGGGGATAGCTGAAGATGGATGACGCTTAGAGTTGTGGACAGCTGATAGTGGAGGACAGCTGACAGAAGAGATTGAGGAGTATGGAAAAGAAGGAGATAGTGAAAAAAGCGAGAAACAGGACAAAAAAGGAGGAGACGCGCTATATGATGATCAAGGCCATGTTTTACAACTTGGGTTTCGATTTCGGAGACTCACCGTCTGTCTATACCTCTGCAGCTCGGTTGCTATCGCATAGTGGTAATTGGACTCGAATACCCGCTTATTGATCTCCCGCAAGCCTTTTATTCCCTCTTTCTCATTGTATTACCCTCTCGGAATTCGATTTTCGCCTGGCTCATATTCGTAGTTGTACCAGTACTCTTCCAGCGCTCCGTTATCTTTCATTCGTCCCAACCTCTCCTCCTCGCCTGGACGTCACTTTCCTCGTTTCTGTCCCTAACCATTTCGCTTTTATGTCCCCTCGTACTTCTCTTTTCTGTCCCCGACTCGTTCGTCCTCTCTTAACCATCTTGTGGCTCGTTGGCTCGCGACCATTACCATAGCCGCCTCCTGACCCCCCCACTCGCCAATCCTTTACCCCTTCCCCCCGACCGACCCGGGCGCAACATCCCTAACGGATACGACCGCCTCCTACCCCACTCCCGCCGTCCCTTCTACGCGCACTCCTGCCGCCCACACCACAACCGTCCTCAAGGCCCATGGCCCAACCTGTGACCAAAGCGTGTCCCTCTGTTTGCAACCCTCTCACGGAAGGCTGCAGAACTGCCTATCGCAGTTCTTTCGACGGCGCGTGCTGTTCTTGCAGCGGACCCGGGTTCGATCCCCAGCCCCACATGATGGCTGAGCACGTCTTTCCCGTACCATTTCGCGGAAGTCTGACACCCTCTTCTGACCGTTGCAGCATTGCACGACACAACGGATAGCAACATGATGCATATGGGACAACCAAAATTCGAAACAAATTTATCACACCGAGACGTACAACCCTCCCCCACCCCTTTAATCCATATACTCTCTCTGAAGCATGGATCCGAGCCGCAAAATTGAAGTTAGACATGACGAGACTAAACCGTAGAAGAATTGAAAAGGAAATCAAAACACTCATCCAATCAAGAAAAAAAATTGTAAAAAGCCTCAGAAAGCAAATGTGAATGAAGCAACAAAGAATATCAACCTGGAAGACAAGAATAACAGACAACAGACTAGAAAGCTCAAATAAAGTTATGAAAAATTTAAAAATAAGCACACCGCTGGGAACCAACCGGAACTTTCTTAACTATCAAACAGCCAACCTCCACATCAATCGGACATATGGGGACGGATCAGAATACCCAGAGGAATTTGTTATTGATCTATTTTCAACTAAAAAAATGATCAAACCAATACAAATACAAGAAGGCACATAGAACCCCAAACAGAAAAGAGAGCTCTGCCATGCCATATATGGTTATAAACAACGAGATGCCCAAAGTGAAAGAACAAAACACTTCTGAAAGCCCACAAGATAAAAACAAAATTTACATATAAGGTGAAAACTATCAGAATTAACAACGGACTTCTCAGCGCAAACTCGCTAAAGAGCGAGAATGTGGAGACACAAGCAATTCCCAGTGTTATAGGACGTATAGATGGCCAACAGTTACTATACCCCAGGCAAAATGTCACTTAAATAGTTGACCAGAGAGGGAGAAAAATCTTCATGACATAAAAAATGAAATAAATAAAATCATTCCCATAAAAAACCAACCCTTCATAGAATACTTTAAGCAATTCAAAGTACAGAAAAAAGGAGCAACTAGCCCCAGGCATTAAGAAAAGAAAAGTAAAAGCATACTGAGAATTAGAAACCAACAACACAAATGGATAATAAGGAAAAAAGAAGCACACACATCTATCGAGATTTATAACCTTATATATAACGTAACTAAAACCTACCCCCTTCGGTCAAAAGAACATAGACCGGGTCATGTTTGCGCACAGCCTTAATCTAGAACGCATTAGTCGAGTGAGGTGTATGCTCTTTGTGAGTTCAATGTGGCTCCTTTTACTACAAACAGTATTTATATCCAGGACAATCTTGGTCGTATAATTGGTTGTAGTCACTTTCTCAAAAAAATGACAAAAAAAAAAAATTACATATCATGTTGAGATTTCTATATAATTAAACAGATAACCCATCTATATTATGTCGTCAGAAACACAATCTTAACTTCAGATAGGCCACCCACCTTAAGTTGAAAGGACTGAATAAAGTATTCCAAGCAAACGGTACGAAAAAGAAAGCAGTGTTTCTAGGTGGTTAAATATCAAATAGGACAAAAGTAGACATGTCCTCCAATCACATTCTGTCCTTGAACACACAAAGATACGCCTGCCTCTACTTCCCAAATACCGAGATTACAANAAAAAAAAAAAAAAAAAAAAAAAAAAAGACCAAGAAAACAAATGACCCAATTAGAAGATGGGCTAAAGATCTGAATAGCGACTTCTCAAGAAAAGAAGTAAAGATGGCTAAGAAACATCTTAAAAACTGTTCAACATTGTTAGTAATTAAGGAAATGCTTTAAGATTTCATCTTACCCTGGTAAAACTGCTATGATTAAGAAAACAAATGATACCAAATGCTGGAGAGGTTGTAAGGAAAGGGGAACACTCATTCACTGCTGGTGGGATTGCAAACTCATGTAACCCTTCTGGAAAGCAATGTGGAGAACTCTTAAAAGACTAAAATTGAACCTACCATTTGATCCAGTCATACTATTCCTGGGTGTATACCTAAAGGATTCATCCTACTGCAGATACAGGTACACATCCATGTTTATTGCTGTTCTTTTCACAATAGTGAAGAGCTGGAAGCAACCTAAATGTCCCTCAGCTGATGAGTGGATAATGAAAATGTGGTACATCTACACAATGGAGTTCTATGCAGCGATAAACAAAGATGACATGAAATTTGCAGGCAAATGGATGGAACTAGAAGCTGTTATACTAAGTGAAGGAACACAGTCTCAGAAAAACAAATGATGTATGGTGTCCCTCTTTTGTGGATGCCAGCCCCAAATCCCTATATGTAAGTCAAGGTGGGAAATTTATAAGTAAAAATAATACCACACTGACTGATATACTATAGATATAGCTTAAAGCTTATGTCTTTATTTTCCTTAGTCCTAAGATTTATGAGAAAGAATAAAGCTCGTTTTTAAAAGTACATTAAAATATATATCAACTTGCTATGTAATTTAGGAATGTAAAATTAATTTTCTTTTAACCTGCATGCAAGTTTACTGTTAAACTGTGAATCCCTAAATGTGTTTTGGAATTAACCTGTAGTTTATTTTCAGACTTTGTAAACCTGGTATATGTGGAATGCATAGATGTATATTTTGGAGTAATATAAAATTAAATGGAACAAAAAAATTACTAGATTCCTTGCATGCACATGGTGTACTTACTACATACATGCAGACAAAACACTCATACACATAAAAATAGAATATTTTTAAAAGGGAGAGGAGAGATAGCTCCACAGTTAAGAACAGTTGCTCTTCGGGGGCTGGAGAGTTAGCCTAGCGGTTAAGGCGGTTAAGAGCACCGACTGCTCTTGCAGAGGACCCGGGTTGGATCCCCAGCACCCACATGGCGGCTAAGAACCATCTGTAACTCCAATTCCAGGAGAACTCTAGTTCCAGGGGAATCCGAGACCCTCTTCTGACCTCCGTGGCATTGCATGACACGGGTGCACAAACCTAGAAGCAGAAAGTACATTCATACACATACAAAAATAAAAATTTTTTAAATTTAAAAAAGAACAGTTGCTCTTCTTCCAGAGAACCTGAGTTCAATTCCCAGCACCCACATGAGAGCTAACAACTGCCTATAACTCCAGTTTCAAGGGATCCCACACCCTCTTTTGGCTTCTATAGGGATTGCATACACATGGGACATATATATATACATACAAGCAAAATTCTCATACACATAAAAAATTAAAAATAATAAATTTTTAATTATTAGATTTTAACTCAAATTGACTAATTTCTCATTTCATGACACTGCCCATGTACTGGGCACTGCACTGGGAATGGCCAGCTTGTACACTACACGCTGTGAAGCAGCGTGCACAGACTTCCAGCACTGTCATTTCTAGGCTTTTTTTTTTAATGCGTATGAGTACATTGCCTACATGTGTATAAGTGCACACGTGTTTGGGCAATGCCTAAAAGGATCGGAAGAGGGTGTTAGATCCCCTGGAACTAGTTTTAAGAATGGTTGTTAGCTGTCACAGAGGTGTGGGGAATCTAACCGGGGTCCTCAGCAAGAGCAGTCAGTGCTCTTAACCTCTGAGTCCCCATTTCTAGGCTTTTACTTACTCTCGGTAACAGAAACCAACAAGACTATGATTAGGCACCAGTATAGGTAAGTCCTCTAATTGGGACCAGCAAGAATGCTGGATTAGACTTCAGAGATAGGATAAGGATATGAGTTCAAGCCCCAGCATGCACTTAAAGCGCCAGGCATGCTGGTATGCACTTAGAATCCCAGCACTGGGGAAGCAAAGACTGGCAGATTCCTGGGGCTCTCTGGCCAGCCAGTCCAGCCTAAGTAGCAAGTCCAGGTCCTGGAGACAGTCTTTGTCTTAAAAAACAAGGTGAAGAGCCGGGTGTGGTGGCGCACGCCTTTAATCCTAGCACTTGGGAGGCAGAGGCAGGCGGATCTTTGTGAGTTCAAGGCCAGCCTGGTCTACAATGTGAGTTCCAGGACAGTTGGGGCTACAGGGAGACCCTGTCTCGAAAAGACCAAAAAACAAAAAAAAAAAAAAAAACAAGGTTTGAAAGCGCCTGAGGATTGATCCCAAACTGGACCTCTGACTCGCCCCCCCCAACACATACCAAGACTGGACTAAACATCTCAGTCTCCCTTGTTGAAGTCTCATCCAGAGACTCTCTGGGGCTGATCCTGTACAGACTGATGATCAAATATGATATAACCTCCTACTGGAAGCCATAGCTTACCTACAGAGTCCCACAGACAATTGATCACACAAATTATCTTCTTTTTTTTCTACTTTTTTTTCATATTAATTTCTTTTATTTCTGTCTGTGTACTGAATGTTTTTTTTTCCTGTTGCATGAACGTTTGTGCACCGTACGTCGGTGCACATGCCCGCGGAGGTGAAGCACGGAGTCTTCGGCAATTCCCGTGGAACTGTGAGTTCTCCTAGGAGATCTGGAGTCACTCTCAGACGGTATCTGCGGCGCCTGTCGGTGACCGGACTGGGCAGCTCGACCCGGGTCCTCTGTAGAGGAACGCGTCGGCCTCTTAACCGCTAGGCCATCGTCATCCAAGCCCCCTCACGCAAATTTTCAAAAACTGTTTTTGGAACGCCACCAAGTCTAGCATCCCGGCCACACACTTAATAACCCCCAGCTTGCAAAAAAAAAAAACCTTGAAGACAGTCGCCCTAAACCATAGATCGGGTCTTTTTAAAAAAGGGGGCATGGCCTGGGAGTAGCGGCTCCAGTGTTAGTAAGGCCACTCTGAATGCTCTTCCAGAGAGACCGGGTTTGATCCCAGCCATCCATATGGTGACTAACAACAATCTCACCAGTATAACTCCGAGTTCCAGAGAATCCAACACCTCCCTCTACCTGACTCCACTGGCGCAACTGCCATGTGCAATGGCATTGGCAAGTCATACACAAAAGGTATAATTAGCAATAATGTCACGTCACCCTATAGATATTAACAAAAAAAGCAAAATTAAACATAAGATATATTAAAAAAAAAAAAGATCGGCCAGAGAGTAGCTAGACAGGGACCTTTAATAAGCACCTAACGCACCTCCTGGGAGGCAGAGGCAGGCATATCTTTGTGAGTTCAAGGCCAGCCAGGTCTACAGAGTGAGTTCCAGGCCAGCTGGAGCTACAAGGAGACCCTTGTCTCAAAAGACCCAAAAAAAAAAAAAAAAAAAAAAGATGGGATTTATTATAATAGGAACAAAGTAAAGAATCAAGAACCTGAACACTGTTAAGTCCCCTGATATATTAGGATTTGTATTCCTTATCTGACAGAGTAGGTGACAGTTTAAAGACCTTGGACATTTTAGGACAATGAACCTTGCTAGTCTTTGTGAAAAACAACCATAAGACAATGGAACAAAACAATAAGGTTACAAAAAGCATTGCTAGAGCTGGGACGCACAGGGCCTGAGCGAGCAAGCACTACCGAGACAGGTCCACAGCACCTAGAAGGGCCCGCTGCCTCTGTACTTACCGGCAGAGAAACTAGTTTGGCACCTTGCTTTGCCGCCTCCCGGATAAGACTACAAGCTCGAGTAACGTTATCTGATTTGATGGAAGAAACTTGAAGCTGGATAAGGGCCAGGCGGAAAGCTGAGGACAAATCAAAAGAAAACTGTTGTCAGATCTGGCCACTGACCTCAGAAAGAACTAAGGTTCTCAGGGGGCATCCGGCAATGTTTCAGGAGCTGTATTTGACTTGTCACAACTACTGACAATTGAACAGATTATCTACATTGATAAAACCTAATCTCTGATGAACGCTAAAACTAACCTTAAAAGTATGAAAACTAGGATTGTCTCATTCCTTGGTTAATCCTACATATAGTGAGAAAAAAATTAACTTTAGCCCTGAAAGCCCCCTTGCTAAATAGTTTCAGAATCTGGATGAAAACAAAAGAGGTCAAAACAAGTAAAACCTAAAACCTGGCGTTCTTTTCTAGCCACCATACCTTGAGTTGTCATCAACATGGCACCAACTCTCTACAGGGCTCCCCTGCAGCTGAGAACTTGGGCTACCTGTGCTTCAGAGGGAGGAGAAGCTATCGCCTCCTCGGCTCCCCGCTCCCACCCACGGGTACAGGTCCGCCCAGGCTTGGGGCTGCCGGAAAACCCGCTCTGCAAGCCGCAGCAGAGAAATCCCAACAGCGGATTTTCCACGCTGAGGACTTACTTCGTCTCAGTAAAGAGACAACAATGGCCTTTAAGAGCCCCGGGTGCCCTAATAGACAGGAAGCATCAACCTTATGTGCAAAGGAGTTAGGCCGCAGAATTTGAAACACACAGCAAGCGGGTCGGTCCGTACAAGGCAGAGCAGAGCGGCGAAGCGCAGAGGCCTTTGGCTCCCGCAGGGCCTGCAGGAGCCTGCACTAACGTGGAGCGCGCCGAGCCGCCCCCCACCCGCTCACCCCTCGGCAAAGCCCGGGAGGAGCCGGCTGATCCGCCTGCAACCGAGGCCTCCACTCCCGCCAGCCCCGCCCGGTCGGCCAGCCCGAGCTTACAGCCATGGTTTTTGCCCGGAATACCATTTCGCGAGGGCCTGCGAGGTCGCTGTCCACCGCGACCGGTGGGCAGGAGCCTAGAGGCGCAGATGGAGGCGGCCACACCTGAGGCTCCGCCCATGCCCCCTGGGTACGAGGGCCAGCTTGGAAGTGGAACTTGCTCTTCTGACTGCCCTCACCTAGCGCTTATTTGTAATGAGTTTTTGGATAGGTGTTTTGTGGTTTAGCTTGGTGTGGTGTTTGTCTGAGGTGTTTTGGCTGTGTTTTGTTTGTTGTGTTTTAGTTTTGCACTATTTGTTGTGTTTTGTTTTCTAGTGTTTTGTTTTGCTGCAGTGCTGCGTTATCAAAACCCAGGCCTATGTGCATTATCAGTGCTCTGTACCAATGACTGAGCTATGTCCTTGTCTCAGGCCCTTCTAATGGCCCACTCTATGCGCTTGGATGAAACAGGAGAAAGCGTTAATTAGGAGCTCTACAGAATACTGCCTTCAAAGCAAGGGGCAAAGAGGGGGTAGTCTTGAGCCAGGTGGTGTCCCCAAAAATGGCTAATAAGACGACTCTGGTGTAGAAAAGTATTTCCTGTGGCACAAAGGACTCATCTTCCTTTTGCATCACCTCAGTGGTCAAAGCAATGACACACGCTGATTGGGAATGCACCTGGTCAGTTTAGGCGATCAAGACTCCTGAAGCTCCGAAAGGGAAAGAGATACCGAGGGTTGATACTCAGTAATAATCTAAGATCTGATACTTATATTTATTTATTGTTGTGTGTTTTGTATTTGTTTGAGATTTTTTTTTTTTTCAGGACAGGGATACAAATCATGTAGCCCTGGCTGGGCATTAAACTCACTCTTTAGCTGGGCTGGGCTATGTTTTTGTTTTTTTTTAATCTTTATTGAGAAAGGTATTCCATCGGACCCTAGATGTCCTGAATCACTCCTGTAAGACAGGCTGGGCCTTGAACCAGAGATCTGCCGACCTCTGCCTCCCCCAGTGCTTAGTATTAAAAGCGTGCACCACCACCCTGGCTTAAAGGACGGCTTATTAGCCACCAATGGGGTGCTTTTAAACTGCATGTGGTGCTTGTTAACCACTGAGCCAGTCGTCTCCGAGAAAAACCCCCCCTGGCCCCGATCACTCCTGCCCCATCTCCTGAGGCCCAGATTGCATGAGTCACCTACACACAAACCCAGGCATACTTGCTTCTAACGTTCCAGGGGAGGGGTTATGACTGTGTGTCTGTTGTCTAATTTACAAAGTACAGAAGGAAGGGGATTGCAGAGCCGGGGCAAAATAGGAAGCTAAAGCCTGGGTTCAAATCCCCAAAAGAAATCTTAGCCAAAAAGTAGTCATTGCGATGAGCTTTTACAGACTTTAGGGTGTGACATTTGTGGATTCACTCTCTAGAAAAACAGCCAAGGCGGGGCATGTGGTGCACACTTTAATCCAGCACTTGGGGAGACAGAGGCAGGTGATCTCAGTGAGTTCAAGACCAGCCTTGGGCTGGAGAGCTTGCTCAGTGATGAAGAACACTTGCGGTGTCTCTCAGAGGACCCAGGTCAGTTCCCAGCACCCCAAGCACTAACAGCTGTCCGGTGTACTCCAGTTTCCAAGGGGATCTGCCATCCTCTTTGTACCATGGGCATTGCACATGTGGTACACTTACACAATCAGGCAATACACTCATACACATAAAAATAAAATAATAAATAAAAATGTAAAAAAAAAAAAGAGCCTTTCTAAGACGTGAAGTTCCAGGACAGCTGAGACTACCAAAAAGACCCTCTCTCCCTCTCCAAATACCAAACACACAAAACAAGAGAAAAATCCAGAAGAGGGAGAGATTTTGAATTACAGGAGCTGTGAGAGAGAAAAAAAACCGTTTTTAATTTTCCCTCATAGGCCACCAATGTGGAAGCATGGAAAGGAATTTACAAAAGGACAAACAGATGAAGAATTTATTGAACAAGCAAGTTCCCAGAGATCATGTCACTGGGAGAGGTGGAAGCTTCTTTTATGGAACCACAAGGGAAAGTTATTTGATCTTGTTTAGTTGGGCTGTTTAAGGGTGTACATATCCGGTAAACTATAAATATTAGCAGGCATGGGGCATACGGCTTTTAATTTCCAGCACTACCAGGAGCAGAGCTACAGATCTCTGTGGTTCAACGCCAGTCCTCGTATTGTATAGATTTAATGCATCCCAATTAAAATCCAAGCAGTTTCTTCACAGGCTTAGAAAAAAAAAAAAAACTTTAATTTCATCATTGGAAAAACAAAAAAACCCGATAGCCCAAACAACCCGTGAGTGAAAGAGCAACTACACCAGGGGGGATCTCTATACCAGAACTTCAAACTATACTACGGGCTCATAGTCATAAAAACAGCTGGTCTGGCACAAAAACAGAGCCTGCTGGACCAATGGACAAAACGAAGATCCAACTGACCACATAACATTTATCAGACCACCTCAATATTTGACAAGGGGGCCAGAAGACACAATGGAGGAAAGACGGAGCATCTTCAGGCAAGATGGAGTTGGCTAAAACTGGATGCACCACTTTGTACAAGAATAGAAAATTAAACCCTACCTTACACCCTGTAAAAAGTCACACTCCAAGACTGATTAAAACCCTCACGTGAACCCCCCAAACTCGAAGGCGATAGAAGAAAAAGTTGGAAGTGACTACGAGACATAAGGCATAGAAAAGATCTTCCTACATCAGAATGGCAAGCTGCCAAGATTAAGGTCGACAATTGACCAAACTGAGACCTCTTTAAACTCAAAGCATTCTGTACATAAAAGAAACAATCAAGGAATGAAAGAAAAAACAGAGTAGGAGAAACCTCACTGCAGATACATATTGAGCAAAGCATTAACTTCCAATTCTAAACTGCTCAAAAAAAGAGAAGAAAAGAAACACATGGACCCACTCAAAGGATGGAGGAAGAGCTGACAGAGATTTCACAAGTGAGGAATTAGAATGGCTGGAGGCAACATCTTAAGAAGTGTTCAACGTCACTTGTAATTAAGGAGTGCAAATCAAACCACTTTACAAATAGTCATCATTACTCCAATAAGACTGGCTTAGGATCACAGAAAACAAATGATAATACAAGTGCTGGAGAGGATTTGGAAAGGGGAACACGCATCCACGCTGGTGGGGAATGTAACTCATACAGCCACTATGGAAGCAGTGTGGAGAATGCTTGGAAGACTTTTTGAATGGAAACGTGCCACCTAGACCCAGCCATACCATCTCTCTGGGTTGTACCCACAAACTCATCTTCCGCAGAGATACATAGCCATGTTATTGCAGCTTTCCACAATAGCAAGAGGAGCGGGACCACACCAAGGCCCCTCAAACTAGACGAGTAGATAGAGAAAAATGGGCTACATCTACACAAATGGAGTCTACTATGCAGTGGTAAGAAAGATGACATCAATGGAGTTTTTGGCAGGTAATGGCTAGACTAGAAGATAAATCAAATTGCGGTGAGTGAAGTAAGAATCAGATCCCAGAAAATCAAACATGAATGGTGATCGCCATCCTCATCGTGTGGGATGCAGCACCAATTACTAATTCGTATGGCAAACTGAGCTATGTAACTGTGGATCTGAAAACAATTGTGCTCTTATATTGTGAATACCTTAAAAGATAAACAAATTAAAAATAAAAGAAAAAAAAAGACTAATGGGTATCCCTCATCGTGATAGGTCTAGTGCCAACTCAGCCTAGTTGTAAGTTTTTTGTGTAGGGCCCCCTGAGCTTTTTTTTTTTGTAAAGCAGTTGTGGCATATTTTTGGAGAACAACAACAAAAACTAGCATACAAAGAAAACTTTGTTAAAAAAAAAAAGGTGAACTTCTTGCTCAAAACCATTCAACTTCCCCATGAGATTAAAACATACTGAGAAAGACTGAGAGATGGAAGCAAGTTTGGCAGAATGGAGGAGCTCTGGCGGGTGTGGGGGAATGACCGGGAACACTGGTCTAATTCGTTAAAAATAAAAAATCAAAATAAATAAAATAGCCGGCGGCGTGGTGGCGCATGCTTTAATCCTACACTTGGGAGGCAGAGGCGCGGATCTTTGTGAGTCTAAGGCCCGATGTGGATTGGGAGGACAGTTCCTATTTTGTCTGATATTAAATATACACACCTGCTTTTTTTTATACCAGTTTCCTTGGAGATAATTTTTTCCATCCTTTTCACTTTAATGTGGTGCCTACCTTAAGTTGAGATGGGTTTCTTGTAGAAGATATAGATGGGTTTTCGTTTCCTAATCCAATTGGGCTCCAGTCAGTCCTTTTTTTTTTTTGTCTTTTGAGGACACGGGCCTCCCCATAAGCCCAGCTGTCCTGAACTCACTTGAGACCAGGCTGAGCCTTGAAACTCACAGATAGAGTCCACTGCCCCTGGCCTCCGATGTTCTATGGTTAAAGGCGTGCGCCACACATCCGCCCGTGTCTATGGTTTTTGAATGGGGAGATTTATCACTAATATTGAAGGTTATAACTGATAGATGTGTGTTTGCTTCCTTTCACCTTATGTATCCATTGGTGTTTTGGTTTAGGTTTCTACTCTCGTTATGCTTTTATTTTCTTTTTCTATGCCTTGGGATAGTTGCTCCTTTCTCTGTCCTTTGAATTGGCTTCAAGATATACCTGAATGGTGGTTTTTATGGACATGTAATTCTTTATCGTTTATTGTCATGGAAATTTTTTTCTCTCCCTCCTTCAACTGATAATTGTAGCATTTTTGACCTGGTATAAGGTAACCTGGGTTTGGAATCTATTAGTCCTAGAACACTGGAATGCTTTGACTCACAATTCTTGCTTTCATAAGTTTGCGCTGAGAAGTCAGTTGTACATTCGCTATAGTTCCCTATATGTAAATTGTGGTTTTTCCTTTGTGGCTTTCAGAATTTGTCTCTTTGCTTTTTTTTTTAGCTTTTAACTATTATATGGCAATTGGGAGAGTTTCTTTTTGATCTTGTCTGTTGAGTTTCTATGTGCTCTCTTGTTTGTATGAGTTTGTCTTTCTTTTAGTTGATAATTCTTTTTTTGTTAATCGAATACCATTTTCTTGGGATCTTTTCTTTCTCTAATTCTAATGATGTGGAAGTTTGATCTTTTCAGTAGTGTCCCGCAGTTCCTGGTTGTTCCACCTTTTGTTATTTTTAAATTTTTCATAACTTTAACTTGAGGTTTTTTAGTTGTATCTGTATTATCTTCCAAGGCGCTGGATATTCTTGTCCTGCTTCCTTCATTCTGCTTCTGAGGCTTTTCCATTCCTTCCTTCCTCTGATTGGATGAGTGGTTTGATTTCCCTTTTCAATTTCTCTTATGATTTCCTTAGTATTTCTACTTCCTTTTGAGCTCTTATCAAGATGTCCCTTCCTATAGCTCTTTGCTTCACTGGTGGTTTCCTCTTTCTTTTTTCTTTGTTTTTAATAATATATTTTTTAATTTTTTTTTAGGTCCAAGTTTTGCTATGTAGTTGATCTGCATCTGTCGTGCTGCCTAGCATGTGAGGGTGTCAGATTCCCTGGAACTGGAGTTAAAGACTGTTCTCAACCACCAATGTTGGTGCTGGGGATCGAACCCGGGTCCTCTGCAAGAACAGTCAGCGCCTTAACCGTAGGCCATCTCTGGCAGCCCCTCCTTTTCTTTTCAAACGGGATACTTGTTTCAGTGTTCCCAGTTCCTTCTGGAGTTTGTCATTCCGTCTTCTCATCTTAGGTCCTTCTTGAGTGTTTTTATTCTCTCTCCCTAGTTCTCTGACTTGTATCTTTTTTTTTAAATTAATTTAAAAATGAGTTATTTTTTTTATGTGTATGAATGTCCGCCACTCCTCAGCTGTTCCTCTAGTCTCAGCTGTCCTCCAATCTCAGTGTCATCCTTGCTCCTCCAATCTCAGCTTCCTCCCGTCTCACTGTCCTCACTCTCATGCTGTCCTCCAGTCATCAGCTGACTCCATCTAGATGCCAACTCCAGACTGCTCATCACGTGTCCTCACTCTCAGTGTCCTCCACTCACTTCACAGCTGTCCTCCAATCACATCTGTACGCCACTCTCAGCTGTCCTCCAAACTCAGCTGTCCTCCAATCTCAACTGTCCTCCAATCTCAGCTATCCTCCACTCTCATCAGTCCTCCATCTCAATGCCCACTCTCAGATGACTCCAGTCTCAGCTGATCCTCGTAATCACTTCCCACTGTCCTCCACTCCAGCTTCCTCCAGTTTCAGCCTGTCTCTCCACTATCGCTGTCTCCGCTACTGTCCTCCATTGTTGCTGCTCCACTTCTCAATCTACGGTCCCCACTCTCAGCTCATCCTCGCCATCATCACTAAGATCGCTCCAATCTCGCATGTCCTCCAGTCTCAGTTGTTCTGCCTCCAGTCTCAGCTTTCCTCCACTCTCAGCTTTCTCCTGTATCAGCTGGCCTCTTCCACTCTAACTCTCCTCCCTCCCACCTCTCAGCTATCCTCCAGTCTCACCTGTACTCACTCTCAAATATCATACCACTCGGGCTGTCTAACAATCTTCAGCTGTACTCGAGTCTCAGTTGTCCTCCACTCTTCAGCTGTCCTGGACGCTCTAGTTATCCTCCACTCTCACTGTCCTCCAGCTCAGCTGCAAATAAACATGCCATGCATGTATCTCTGGCGGTGGGTGGGTAGTCTTGGGGGTACAATGTCTAGGGGGGCGCCCCAGCTGTCCTGGAACCATTCTGTACTCAGTCTCACCGTACTTCACCACTCTCAAATATCATCAGCTCGGTCACAATGCAGGAGCTGGACCCACCCAAATGCCCTCACTGACGAAGTGGATAGAGAAAGTGGTAGCAACACTACACATGAGAATTACTTTTATCACTGTCTGACTACCAGCAATGCAATCCTAGTGCACGATGAAGATGGGATGAATGAGTATCTACAGAAAAAAAAGGCTGTACCAAACCGGCCTGTCCTCCAGGTTTACCTCTGCTGGACCCGTCTGCCGAGATGTTCCCAGAGCTTCGGAAGAGTGATGGATAAGAGGTGATGATGACTCATGAGACTTCTTTGAGCATTGGGCTACCACGCCAAGCAACATATCCAGATATGTACCCCATATCTGGTACATATCTGTACCATACAAACAGCCCAATAAAACAAGACCAAATAACTTCCCCTACTTCCCCAGTGGTTACTTGTTCTCAGCAGTTAACCAGTTGTGATTCTATCAATACCCAAGGTATGAAGGTCTCTGTCCCAACTCCGGCAGACAGTGGCAGTACTGTGGAAATGAGTTCAGAGTGGAAACTGAACACATTCCTGGAAAGAACTTCACCTACATACGGAAACTTCCGCACAGCCTGATTATGCTGACCAACTATCAAGTGATGGTGGGGCATTGGAATGTTCGCCAGGTTCCTAACCGAATAATCTGACTAATCTTAAAGCTCCCACCTTTAATAAGCCTTTATTGCCTTCCTTTGTAAGCTGAACGAGTTTCACTTCCCCCACTTGTTGTAAACTTACCTGTTCATTCATGCCTCCACCAGGGTTTTGTTGTTGTTGTTGTTGTGTTTTTTATACCTGCCTTCATAGGCAGGTTGAATGCAGCCCCTACCCCAATGGCAGGCCATCTCAGCTGAAGCTGTTCTCAGATGATGTTTGAAAAGGTGGAATGACTTCCTTAAGGGATGCAGTGATGAAAGCCAAGGAAGATTCCTCAAAAGGAGGAAACGGAAAGATTTCAACCTTCTGGATGGCTTTGCAAGTATGCTGGTCCACAGAGTCTAGACACAGACCTATGAGAACCTCTCAGTACCATTTCACACAGTTGAACCCAGCATCATCAGCATATTGCCATGTCCACCATGGTCTCCCACAGCTGGCTCTTTCCAGAACTGAAAAAAAAATAAGAAAAAAAAAAAAAAAAAAAAAAAATTTTTTAGTTTTTATTTTTTATATTTTTTTTGTGACAGGGTCTCATTTATATAGCCCTGGCTGGCCTGGAACTCATTATATATACCATGAATGGATTTTTTTTTATGTAGAATACAACATTTATTTAAATTAATTTATTTTTAATAGTATATATTTTTTATCAAGTCTAGACGGGTGTCCCCTCCCCATCCCCCCATCCCTCCATAGCTCATGTCTTGTGCCAAACTGCTATTCATCTCTTTCTCAGCAGTCCTTTCTCAATTTTTTCCATGGGGAAGATGGACTGTTTTTGACAGAAGTTCACTGTTTTCAGTAAGTTCTTTTGATGCAGTCCCTTTCTGTTGTTGTTTATTGTTGTTGTGGTGTTGTTGTTGCCAATATGCATTATGCCCAACTGCTCAGGAGGCCCTACACAAGAAATACAACTAGGTAATTGTAACTAGCATCCACAGAATTAGGGAATAACCATTCGTCGGTTTGGGTTTTTTAGGGACTGGTGTTACTTCACCAAGCATTGATATGTCTCCCGTCCAGGCCATTATCCCCTGCAATGCTCATGTGGTCCTGTCGTTAACTGCGGCATAGAGTCCATTGTGTAGGGGCGGGGAGATGGCCTAGCGTTAAGAGCGCCAACCACGCTTACAAGGACACGGGTTCGATCCCCAGCACCCACATGGCAGCCAAACCGTCTGAAACTCCAATTCAGAACCGTCTGAAACTCCAGGTCCAGGGGAATCCACACCCTCTTCTGACGCTCCGCAGCATTGCAACGACAGCTGGTGCAACACAAACTTGCATGCAACAGTAAAATTAATTACACATACAGAAATAAATCTAAATCAATTAAAAAAAAAGAAATCCTTGTGTAGGTGTACCACATTGTTCTCTATCCACTCGTCAGTTGAGGGGCAGGTGGGTTGGTTCCAGCTTTTTGCTGTTTTGAAGAGAGCTGCAGTATAAACATAGACATGCATGTTTCTTTGGAATAGGATTAGTTTTGTGGGTTTATACCCAGGAGTTGTATGAGTGGGTCAGGTGGTGGTCTCATTTTGAGTCTTTTGTGGTTTCTCCACACTGCTTTCAATAGTGGGCTTACCAGTTTTACATTCGATTCCGCACCAGCAGTGGGATGAGGTGTGTCGCCCTTTCCCCCCATAACCCGCTCCACACTTGATATCATTTGTTTCTTGATCTCCTAGCCAGTCTTATTGGAGTAAAGATGATATCTTCAGTGGTTTTGGGATTTGCAGTTCCTATGAATTAGTGGTGTTGAGCACTTCTTGAGGTGTTTCTCAGCCATCTCTAACGCCTCTGCTTGTGAAGTCTCTGTTCAGGTTTTTTTTTTTTTTTTTTTTTTTTTTTTTTTTTTTTTTTTTTTTTTTACTCCTTTGTTTTTTGAGTAGTTTTATATATTCTGGAGATCATGCTTTGTCAATGGATATGCGTGGAAGTTTTTTTCCTCCCACTCTGTGAATTTCTCTTCACTTCCTTGATTGTTTCCTTTTTGATGTACAGAAGCTTTTTGATTTAATGAGGTCCCACTGTGCAATTGTCAACGGCTTAATTCTTGACACGACTGCTGCTGATTTAGGAGTCTTTTTCTGATCGCTATGTCATGTAGGTTTTGCTGCCAACTTTTTCTTCTATCGCCCTCAGAGTATGGGGTTTCACGTTAGAGGTCTTTGATCCATCTGGAGTTGACTTTTGTCACGGGGGAGAGGAAAGGGGGTAATTTCATTCGTCTGCAAGTGGTGATCCAGTTTTTTTGCCAACTCCACTTGCGAAGGATGCGGTCTTTCCTCCATTGTTGTCTTCTTGGCCCCCTGGGTCAAATAATGGAGGGCTGAAATGGTATGTGCTCAAGTTTGGGATGTGCATTTGGTTTGTTTCCATTGGTCACCCAGGCCTGGTTGTTTTGTGGAGCGCGATACCCCAGGGATATTTTTATGACTATACACCGGTATATAGGTTGAAGTCTGGTATAGAGACCCCCCCCTGTGTAAGGGTCTGTTCAATTTTCATCATGGGATGGTAGTTGTTTGGGCTATTCGGGGGTCTTTATGTTTTTCAATTGCTTTGTTCCCACATGAATTTAACGCGTCCAATTTTATTTTTCCCCAGCCGTGCCGCAACTGTTGGGAAATAGTTGCTTGGCCTTAGCGTCTATCTCTACCCCCAACACCACCGTACGTGCGCGGCCCCGGTCTCCTCTCCTCGCCTGCCCCTCCCCCTCCCCCCACTTTTTTTTTTTTTTTTTTTTTTTTTTTTTTTTTATTTTAAAATTATTTAAATTCATATGGAAAAGAAATTACCCCCAATAGCTAAAGCAATTTTGTGCAAAAAGAACAATACTGGGTGGGGAGATCTCTATACCGGATTCCAAACTATACTACAGGGCTATAGGGTCATAAAAATAGCCTGGGACGAGCACAAAAACAGACCTGTGACCAATGGAACAAAACCAAAGATCCAACCCTAGCAAATACAAGTTCAGCCATCTCATATTTGGAGGACAAGGGGAAGGGAGAGGGGCCAAGGAGACCACATGGAGGAAATACGCAATCTTCAGCAAGTAATTAGTAATGGCGAACTGGATGCACCACTTTGCATAGGAGAAGTATGGGATCTAACCCTTTCCTCTCATGCCCATTACAAAAGATCGAAGAAACTCCATATGGATACAAAGACCATACCACAACATTGAAACACCCAAACTCATATCAGCGAGTATATAAAAATTTGCATCAAACAAAGACATAGTCCTCTAAAAAAACGCCACTTCCTCCATCCAACCTTCATCTGTTCCATATTAAGTTTTGACATTTACAAGGTTTTACCGTCCTATAAACTCAAACTCTTGCTTTAACTCAAGATAAAACAACCAGGAATGAATAGTAAATCACAGAGTGGGGAGGAAAACTTCACCTCAGATACATCTGACAAAGCATTTATCTCCAAGCATTTATACAAACTACTCAAAAAAAAAAAAAAAAAAAAAAAAAAAAAAAAAAAAAAAAAAAAAAGAAAACAAATGACCACTCAATGAGGGATCAAAAGCTTAACAGAGACTTAATCCACAAGCGAGGATTTAGGATATTGTGCTTAGAAACACCTCGATGAATTGTTCAACATCACTATCAATTAAGGAAAATTCAATCAAAACCACCTTAAGAACGCATCACTTACTCCAGTAAGACTGGATGTGATCAAGACAACAAATGATAGCAAATCATGGAGAGGGTGTGGGGAAAGGGGAACACCATCCACTGCTGTTGGGAATGGTAAACTTGTAGAGCCACTATTGAAATCAGTGTGGAGAACACCCTTTGGAAGACTTGGAATGAACTGCCCCCCAACCCAGCCATACCACTCCTAGGCATGTCCCCCCAAACTCACCCCACCGCAGAGACACAAGCACGGCCATGTTTCTTGCCGCTTCTCACAAATCGCAAGGCGGCGGACCCAAACCACAACAGTGCCCCATCACACTGACGAGTAAGCAGGAGACCCTAGTGTACACCACACAAATGGAAGCTTTTTTTTTAATTAATTAAATATTATTTCATAGTATGTGTATTCCTGTACTGTCTGCATGCCAAGTTTGTGCACCCGTGTCGTGCATGCGCGGAGTCAGAAGAGGGGTGTCGGATTCCCCCTTGAACTGGAGTTCTCACTGGAATTGAGTTTCAGACAGGTTTTTGGCTGCCATGTGGGGGCTGGGGATCGACCCGTTTCCTCTGTAAAGTGTGTGTGTGTGCTCTTAACCGCTAGCCAGCTCTCCACATCCCCTACCACAATGGACTTTATGCAGCAGTAAAAGAAAGACGACATCATGAGCTGTGTAGGAAAATGGCTGGAGCTGGAGGACATCATACTGAGTGAAGTAACGCAGTCACAAAAAAACGACGAATGGTATTCCCCTCATCTTTGGATTTTTAGTGCCATTACGTAGTTTATTTCTTGTTTGGGATAAGGCCTCCTTAGCATTTTGGCATAATGCAATATGGAAACAACAACAACAGACAACAACAATAACAACAGCAGTAGGACGACAAGTCAAGAACTGACTGAAACATGAACTTCTGCTCAAAACGTCAACTTCCTCATGGAAAATATTAGATAAAGACTGAGAAGAGATGAATAGCATGTTTGGCAAAATACATAAGCTCTGTAAGTGATGGGTGGATGGGGTGGACACCCTCTAGATTTGATAAAAAATATGATATAAAAATAAATTAATTTAAAAAAGACTGGTATTTTACCAATCAACCACCTCCCTGCACTGGTCGAATAAGCCTGCGTATCAAGACCGCCCAGGTGCTATATAATGAGGACCCTGGTCACAAAAATATAAAGAAAATAAAAAATAAAAAAGAAGTGACATTGAGTCTTTTTTTTCAGTTCTGGAAAGAGCCAGCTGTGGGAGACCATGGTGGACATGGCAATATGCTGATGATGCTGGGGGTTGCAACTGTGTGAAATGGCACTGTGAGGTTCTCATAGGTCTGTGTCTAGACTCTGTAGCCAGCATCCTTGCAAAGCCATCAGAAGGTTAGCAGATCTTTAAGTTCTGCCTCCTTCTGAGGACATCTGTCTTTGGCTTTCATCACTGCATGACCTTAAGGAAGTCATTCCACCTTTTCAAACATCATCTGAAAATGCTTCCAGAGATGCCTGCCCATGGGGTCAGGGGCTGCATCACACCCAGGTGCCTAATCAAGGCAGGTAAAAACAACAACAACAAAAAAAAAAAAAACGGGTGTAAGGCATTAAACAGGAAGGTTACACAATGGGAAATCATCAGCTGGTACAAGGAGGCAAGTAAATGGCTATTAAAGGGGAGGCTTTAAGATTAGTCCAAGATAATTAGGGTCTGGACTGGGAACATTCCAAATGCCCCACCATCATTGAAGTTCTGGTCAGCTAATCAGCCTTGCGGAAGTTTCCGTGTAAGGTGAAGTTCTTTCCAGGAAATGTGTTCAGTTTCCACTCTGAACTCATTTCCACAGTACTGCCACTGTCTGCCGGAGTTGGGACAGAGACCTTCATACCTTGGGTATTGATAGAATCACAACTGGTTAACTGCTGAGAACAAGTAACCACTGGGGAAGTAGGGGAAGTTATTTGGTCTTGTTTTATTGGGCTGTTTGTATGGTACAGATATGTACCAGATATGGGGTACATATCTGGATATGTTGCTTGGCGTAACAATTTATGCGAGTGGATAGACCAATGTCTCAAAGAAGGTTCTCATGGATTCATCGCTCACAGCCGTTCTTATCCATCATTGCTTTCCGAAGCTCTGGGCAAGCATCTTCGGAAGAGGTCCCGCAATAAGGTAAACCTGGAGGACGGCCGGTGTGGTACATCCTTTTTTTATCTCTTTAGAACGTCAGTTCATCCCATCTCTCATCCGTGCACTAGATAGTTGGCGATGGTCTGGGAGTCATGACAGTGAAAAGAAAAGTCCCATTTGTGTAGGATTATTGTATATTTTGTACCACATTTTCTCTATCCACTCGTCGTTGAGGGGCACTTGGGTCTGTTCCAGCTCACGTTGTCAGATGTTGAAAAAGCATGATGATATTGGAGAGTGGAAGTACCCTGTGCGGACCGGGCGTCACCGAATAGAGTTCCCAGGCCAGCTGGGCCATCTCCTAACATGATACCCCCAAGACTCACCCACCGCAGAGATAACATGCCTGGCCATGTTTATTGCAGCTGGAGTCTGGGGACAGCTGAGAGTGGATGATATCTGAGAGTTCAGACAGCTGAGAGTGGAGGGAAAACAGCTGAGACTGCAGTCAGCTGAGATTGTTAGAATCGTAGGAGTGGATGATATTTGAGATGGAAGTACAGTGGACGGGGAGATAGCTGAGAGTGAGGGAGGAGAGAGCTGAGAGTGGAGGACAGCCTTGAGTGGAGGACAGCTGAGTTTGGAGGACAGCTGAGAGTGAAGGACTGTTGAGACTGGAGGACAGCTGAAACTGGGGGAAGGACAGCTGAGAGTGGAGGAAGGACAGCTGAGAGTGGAGGATAGCTGAGATTGGAGTATAGCTGAGAGTGGAGGACAGTCGAGAGTGGAAGACAGCTGAGACTGGAGGACAGCTGAGAGAGGAGCACAGCTGAGAGTGGATAGAGGACAGCTTTTGGAGTGGAGACATCGTGGTGGGGACAGCTGAACTGGGGGGGGGGATAGCTGAAGATGGATGACGCTTAGAGTTGTGGACAGCTGATAGTGGAGGACAGCTGACAGAAGAGATTGAGGAGTATGGAAAAGAAGGAGATAGTGAAAAAAGCGAGAAACAGGACAAAAAAGGAGGAGACGCGCTATATGATGATCAAGGCCATGTTTTACAACTTGGGTTTCGATTTCGGAGACTCACCGTCTGTCTATACCTCTGCAGCTCGGTTGCTATCGCATAGTGGTAATTGGACTCGAATACCCGCTTATTGATCTCCCGCAAGCCTTTTATTCCCTCTTTCTCATTGTATTACCCTCTCGGAATTCGATTTTCGCCTGGCTCATATTCGTAGTTGTACCAGTACTCTTCCAGCGCTCCGTTATCTTTCATTCGTCCCAACCTCTCCTCCTCGCCTGGACGTCACTTTCCTCGTTTCTGTCCCTAACCATTTCGCTTTTATGTCCCCTCGTACTTCTCTTTTCTGTCCCCGACTCGTTCGTCCTCTCTTAACCATCTTGTGGCTCGTTGGCTCGCGACCATTACCATAGCCGCCTCCTGACCCCCCCACTCGCCAATCCTTTACCCCTTCCCCCCGACCGACCCGGGCGCAACATCCCTAACGGATACGACCGCCTCCTACCCCACTCCCGCCGTCCCTTCTACGCGCACTCCTGCCGCCCACACCACAACCGTCCTCAAGGCCCATGGCCCAACCTGTGACCAAAGCGTGTCCCTCTGTTTGCAACCCTCTCACGGAAGGCTGCAGAACTGCCTATCGCAGTTCTTTCGACGGCGCGTGCTGTTCTTGCAGCGGACCCGGGTTCGATCCCCAGCCCCACATGATGGCTGAGCACGTCTTTCCCGTACCATTTCGCGGAAGTCTGACACCCTCTTCTGACCGTTGCAGCATTGCACGACACAACGGATAGCAACATGATGCATATGGGACAACCAAAATTCGAAACAAATTTATCACACCGAGACGTACAACCCTCCCCCACCCCTTTAATCCATATACTCTCTCTGAAGCATGGATCCGAGCCGCAAAATTGAAGTTAGACATGACGAGACTAAACCGTAGAAGAATTGAAAAGGAAATCAAAACACTCATCCAATCAAGAAAAAAAATTGTAAAAAGCCTCAGAAAGCAAATGTGAATGAAGCAACAAAGAATATCAACCTGGAAGACAAGAATAACAGACAACAGACTAGAAAGCTCAAATAAAGTTATGAAAAATTTAAAAATAAGCACACCGCTGGGAACCAACCGGAACTTTCTTAACTATCAAACAGCCAACCTCCACATCAATCGGACATATGGGGACGGATCAGAATACCCAGAGGAATTTGTTATTGATCTATTTTCAACTAAAAAAATGATCAAACCAATACAAATACAAGAAGGCACATAGAACCCCAAACAGAAAAGAGAGCTCTGCCATGCCATATATGGTTATAAACAACGAGATGCCCAAAGTGAAAGAACAAAACACTTCTGAAAGCCCACAAGATAAAAACAAAATTTACATATAAGGTGAAAACTATCAGAATTAACAACGGACTTCTCAGCGCAAACTCGCTAAAGAGCGAGAATGTGGAGACACAAGCAATTCCCAGTGTTATAGGACGTATAGATGGCCAACAGTTACTATACCCCAGGCAAAATGTCACTTAAATAGTTGACCAGAGAGGGAGAAAAATCTTCATGACATAAAAAATGAAATAAATAAAATCATTCCCATAAAAAACCAACCCTTCATAGAATACTTTAAGCAATTCAAAGTACAGAAAAAAGGAGCAACTAGCCCCAGGCATTAAGAAAAGAAAAGTAAAAGCATACTGAGAATTAGAAACCAACAACACAAATGGATAATAAGGAAAAAAGAAGCACACACATCTATCGAGATTTATAACCTTATATATAACGTAACTAAAACCTACCCCCTTCGGTCAAAAGAACATAGACCGGGTCATGTTTGCGCACAGCCTTAATCTAGAACGCATTAGTCGAGTGAGGTGTATGCTCTTTGTGAGTTCAATGTGGCTCCTTTTACTACAAACAGTATTTATATCCAGGACAATCTTGGTCGTATAATTGGTTGTAGTCACTTTCTCAAAAAAATGACAAAAAAAAAAAATTACATATCATGTTGAGATTTCTATATAATTAAACAGATAACCCATCTATATTATGTCGTCAGAAACACAATCTTAACTTCAGATAGGCCACCCACCTTAAGTTGAAAGGACTGAATAAAGTATTCCAAGCAAACGGTACGAAAAAGAAAGCAGTGTTTCTAGGTGGTTAAATATCAAATAGGACAAAAGTAGACATGTCCTCCAATCACATTCTGTCCTTGAACACACAAAGATACGCCTGCCTCTACTTCCCAAATACCGAGATTACAANTTTGGAGCCTAATATAAAAATTAAATGGAACAAAAAAAATTCTAGCTTACTTGATTGGCACAGTGCTGTGTACTTCGAACTCCCCTACATACATTGCAGACAAAACCATCTCATACACCATAAAAAATACGAATATTTTTAAAAGGGATGAGGAGCGATAGACTCCACATGTTAAGGAACCACGTTGCTCTTGGGGGGCTGGAGAGTTAGCCTAGCGGTTAAGGCGGTTAAGAGCACGACTGATCTTGACAGAGGACCGGGTTGTGCTCCCAGCACCCCCCACATGGCGGCTTACGACACTTTCACTCTGTAACTCCCAACTTCCTAGGGAACTATGTTCAGGGGATCCGAGACCCTCTTCTGACCTCCGTTGGGCATGTGCCATGACACGGGTGCAAACCTACGCAAGCAGAAATGTACTCCTCTACACATACAAAAATAAAAAATTTTTTTTGTAAATTTAAAAAGAAACAGATGCATCAGTATCTTCTCAAGAACACTCGAGTTATACATTACCAGCAACCCACATGAGACTGCAAACAACTGCCTATACTCCAGTTTCAAGGGATCCTCCCCCTCTTTTGAGCTTCTATAGGGATCATTACCCAATGGGCCATATATTATACAATACAAGCAAAATTTCGCATTACACATCAATAATTAAAATAATAAATTTTTTTAATTCATTAGGATTTTTAACTCAAATTTGACTAAAATTTCCTCATTTACATGACACTGCCAGTACTGGGCACCTGCACTGGGACATGGCCAGCTTGTAAACACTACACGCTGTGCAGCAGCGTGCACAGACTTCCATAGCACTGTCATTTCTAGGCTTCTTTTTTAAGCGGTTATGAGTACATTGCCTACATGTGTATTCAAGTGACCACACGTGTTTGGGCAACTGCCTCATCAAAGCGTACTCGGGAGAAGAGGGGTTAGATCCCACTGGAACTAGTTTTAAGAATGGTTGTTAGCTGCACAGGTGGTTTGTGGGGAATCCTAACCGGAGGGTCTCCTCAGCAAGAGCAGTCAGTGCTCTTACCTCTGAGCCCCACTCTTCATGCTTTTACTTACCTCATCTTGGTACCTAGAGAAACCAACAAGACTTGATTAGGCCCACCAGTATCAGTTAAGCCTCCCTCTAACTTGGGGACGCAGCAGAACTGCTGGATTAGACTTCAGAGATTAGCTTCCGATAAGGAAGAGTTCAGCCCCCAGCATTGCACTTCTTACAGCGCCAGGCCATGCTGGTATGCTTAATCCCAGCAATGGGGAAGCAAAGGTGGAGATTCTGAGCTTGGAGGCCAGTCCGGCCTAAGTAAGCAAGTCCAAGGTCGCTGGAGACAATGAGACCTTGTCTTAAAAAAACAAGGCTGAAGGTCGGGGCTGTGGTGGCGCACGCTTTAATCCTAGCACTTGGGAGGGCCAGCGGCAGCAGCGGCTCTTTGTGAGTCAAACCAGGCCAGCCTGGTTACCATGTGAGTTCCAGGACAGTTGGGGCTCAGGGAGTCCCTAGTTCGAAAAGACCAAAAAAAACAAACAAAAAAAAAACAAAAAAAAAAAAAAACAGGTTGAAGAGCTCTGCGAGGAGGATACCCAAAACTGAACCTTGCCCCCCAAACATACCAAGACTGGACTAAACTCTCAAGTCTCCATCTGTTGAAGCTCTCATCCAGAGAACTCTCTGGGGCTGATACCGAACAGAACTGATGATCAAATATGATATAACCTCCTACTGGAAGCCATAGCTTCCTACAGGTCCCAAGACAATTGTTCACCAAATTTTCTTTTTTTTTTTTAATTTTATTTATTTCTGTATGTGTATGAATGTACTGTCTGCATATAGGTTTGTGCACCCGTGTCGTGCAATGCCGCGGAGGTCAGAAGCGGGTCTCGGATTCCCCTGGAACTGGAGTTCTCCTGGAATTGGAGTTTCAGACGGTTCTCGGCCGCCATGTGGGTGCTGGGGATCGAACCCGGGTCCTCTGTAAGAGCGGTCGGCGCTCTTAACCGCTAGGCCATCTCTCCAGCCCCCTCACCAAATTTTCAAAAATGTTTGAAGACAAGTTGAGCATGCCGGCAAACACCTTTAATCCAGCATTGAAAAAAAAAAAATTGAAGACAGTGCTAAAACATGATCTGGTCTTTTTTAAAAAGGGGGATGGCTGGAGTGCTGGCTCAGTGGTTATGAGCACTGACTGCTCTTGCAGAGGACCTGGGTTTGATTCCCAGCATCCATATGGTGACTAACAACCATCTGTAACTCCAGTTCCAAGAGATCCAACACTCCCTTCTGACCTCCATGGGCACTGCATGGCATGGGTGCAGTCATACACAAAAAGTATAATTAGCAATAAATGTCAGTCACCCTTAGTGTTGAAAAAAAAAAAAAAAAAAAAAAAAAAAAAAAAAAGATGGGATTTAATTATATAAGGAACAAAGTAAGCATACAAGCCCTGAGAACTGTTAAGTCCCCTGATATATTAGGATTTGTATTCCTTATCTGACAGAGTAGGTGACAGTTTAAAGACCTTGGACATTTTAGGACAATGAACCTTGCTAGTCTTTGTGAAAAACAACCATAAGACAATGGAACAAAACAATAAGGTTACAAAAAGCATTGCTAGAGCTGGGACGCACAGGGCCTGAGCGAGCAAGCACTACCGAGACAGGTCCACAGCACCTAGAAGGGCCCGCTGCCTCTGTACTTACCGGCAGAGAAACTAGTTTGGCACCTTGCTTTGCCGCCTCCCGGATAAGACTACAAGCTCGAGTAACGTTATCTGATTTGATGGAAGAAACTTGAAGCTGGATAAGGGCCAGGCGGAAAGCTGAGGACAAATCAAAAGAAAACTGTTGTCAGATCTGGCCACTGACCTCAGAAAGAACTAAGGTTCTCAGGGGGCATCCGGCAATGTTTCAGGAGCTGTATTTGACTTGTCACAACTACTGACAATTGAACAGATTATCTACATTGATAAAACCTAATCTCTGATGAACGCTAAAACTAACCTTAAAAGTATGAAAACTAGGATTGTCTCATTCCTTGGTTAATCCTACATATAGTGAGAAAAAAATTAACTTTAGCCCTGAAAGCCCCCTTGCTAAATAGTTTCAGAATCTGGATGAAAACAAAAGAGGTCAAAACAAGTAAAACCTAAAACCTGGCGTTCTTTTCTAGCCACCATACCTTGAGTTGTCATCAACATGGCACCAACTCTCTACAGGGCTCCCCTGCAGCTGAGAACTTGGGCTACCTGTGCTTCAGAGGGAGGAGAAGCTATCGCCTCCTCGGCTCCCCGCTCCCACCCACGGGTACAGGTCCGCCCAGGCTTGGGGCTGCCGGAAAACCCGCTCTGCAAGCCGCAGCAGAGAAATCCCAACAGCGGATTTTCCACGCTGAGGACTTACTTCGTCTCAGTAAAGAGACAACAATGGCCTTTAAGAGCCCCGGGTGCCCTAATAGACAGGAAGCATCAACCTTATGTGCAAAGGAGTTAGGGCCGCGAATTTGAAAACACACAGCAAGCGGGTCGGTCCGTACAAGGCAGAGCAGAGCGGCGAGCGCAGAGGCCTGTGCTCCCGCAGGGCCTGCAGGAGCCTGCACTACGTGAGCGCGCCGAGCCGCCCCGCCACCCCGTCACCCCTCGGCAAAGCCCGGGAGGAGCCGGCTGATCCGCCCTGCACCGAGGCCTCCACTCCCGCCAGCGCCCGGCGGCCAGCAGCCACTTACTAGCCATGGTTTTTGCCCGGAATACCATTTGCGCGAGGGCCTGCGGGTCCGCTGTCCACCGCGGAGCCGGTGGGGCGGAGCCTAGAGGCGCAGATGGAGGCGGGGCCACACCTTGAGGCTCCGCCCATGCTCCCCTGGGTACTGAGGCCAGCTTGGAAGTGGACTTGCTCTTCTGACTGCCTCACCTAGCTCTTATTTGTAATGAGTTTTTGGGATAGGTGTTTTGGTTTAGCTTGGTTTGGTGTGTTGTCTGATGTTTTGCTGTGTTTTGTTTGTTGTGTTTTATTTTGCACTATTTGTTGTGTTTTGTTTTCTAGTGTTTTGTTTTGCTGCAGTGCTGGTTATCAAACCCAGGACCTTGTGCATGATCAGTGCTCTGTACCAATGACTGAGCTATGTCCTTGTCTCAGGCCCTTCTAATGGCCCACTCTATGCGCTTGGATGAAACAAGGAGAAAGCGTTAATTAGGAGCTCTAACAGAATACTGCCTTCAAAAGCAAGGGGCAAAGAGGGGGTAGCTTGAGCCATGGTGGTGTCCCCAAAAATGGCTAATAAGACGACTCTGGTGTAGAAAAGTATTTCCTGTGGCACAAAGGACTCATCTTCCTTTTGCATCACCTCAGTGGTCAAAGCAATGACACACGCTGATTGGGAATGCACCTGGTCAGTTTAGGCGATCAAGACTCCTGAAGCTCCGAAAGGGAAAGAGATACCGAGGGTTGATACTCAGTAATAATCTAAGATCTGATACTTATATTTATTATTTTGTTGTTGGTTTGTTTTGTTTGAGATTTTTTTGTTTTTCAGACAGGGTATCATGTAGCCCTGGCTGGGCTTAAACTCACTCTTTAGCTGAGGCTGGGCATGAGTTGTTTTTTTTTTTTTAATCTTTTTGAGACAGGGTATTCCTATGGCCCTAGATGTCCTGGAACTCACTCTGTAGACCAGGCTGGCCTTGAACTCACAGAGATCTGCCTGCCTCTGCCTCCCCAGTGCTAGTATTAAAAGCGTGCACCACCACACCTGGCTTAAAGACGGTTCTTAGCCACCATGTGGGTGCTTTTAACTGCCATGTGGGTGCTTTTAACCACTGAGCCATCTCTCCAGACCCTGGCCCCGATCCTCCTGCCCCCATCTCCTGAGTGCCCAGATTGCATGAGTCTACCATCACACCCAGGCATATTGCTTTCTAACTTTCCAGGGGAGGGGTTATGACTGTGTGTCTGTTGTCTAATTTACAAAGTACAGAAGGAAGGGGATTGCAGAGCCGGGGCAAAATAGGAAGCTAAAGCCTGGGGTTCAAATCCCCAAAAGAAATCTTAGCCAAAAAGTAGTCATTGCGATGAGCTTTTACAGACTTTAGGGTGTGACATTTGTGGATTCACTCTCTAGAAAAACAGCCAGGCTGGGCATGGTGGTGCACACCTTTAATCCCAGCACTTGGGGAGACAGAGGCAGGTAGATCTCAGTGAGTTCAAGACCAGCCTTGGGGCTGGAGAGCTTGCTCAGTGATTAAGAACACTTGCTGTTCTTCCAGAGGACCCAGGTTCAGTTCCCAGCACCCCCAGAGCAGCTAACAGCTGTCCTGTGACTCCAGTTCCAGGGGATCTGACTTCCACATGCACTGCACGACATGGGTACACTTACACACATACAGGCAATACACTCATACACATAAAATAAAAATATAAATAAATATGTAAAAAAAAAAAAGAGCCTTGTCTACATAGTGAGTTCCAGGACAGCTGAGACTACCAAAAGACCCTCTCTCAAAAAACCAAAACACACAAAAAAGGAAAAAATCCAGAGAGAGGGAGAGATTTGATTACAGGAGCTGTGAGAGAGAGAAAAAAACCCTTTTTTAATATTTCCCTCATAGGCCACCATGTGAAGCATGGAAAGGAATTTACCAAAAGGACAAACAGATGAAGAATTTATTGAACAAGCAAGTTCCCAGAGATCATGCATCTGGGAGGAGGTGGAAGTTCTTTTATGGGAACCACAAGGGAAGTTATTTGATCTTGTTTTATTGGGCTGTTTGGGGTACATATCTGGATAAATAATAAATATTAGCTGGGCATGGTGGCATACGGCTTTAATTCCAGCACTCAGGAGGCAGAGGCAGGCAGATCTCTGTGAGTTCAAGGCCAGTCTGGTATTGTATAGATTTAATGCAATCCCAATTAAAATCCCCAAGAGTTTCTTCACAGGCTTGTAAAAAAAAAAACTTTAATTTCATTTGGAAAAACAAAAAAACCCGAATAGCCAAAACAACCCTGAGTGAAAAGAACTACACAGGGGGGATCTCTATACCAGACTTCAAACTATACTACAGGGCTATAGTCATAAAAACAGCTTGGTGCTGGCACAAAAACAGACCTGCTGACCAATGGAACAAAACCGAAGATCCAAACTTGACCACATACAATTTCAGCCACCTCATATTTGACAAGGGGGCCAAGAAGACACAATGGAGGAAAGACAGCATCTTCAGCAAGTGGAGTTGGCAAAACTGGATCACCACTTGTACAAGAATGAAATTAAACCCCTACCTCTCACCCTGTACAAAAGTCAACTCCAGATGGATTAAAGACCTCAACGTGAAACCCCAAACTCTGAAGGCGATAGAAGAAAAAGTTGGAAGTAGACTACAAGACATAGGCATAGGAAAAGACTTCCTACATCAGATGGCAGCTGCACAAGAATTAAGGTCGACAATTGACAAATGAGACCTCATTAAACTCAAAAGCTTCTGTACATCAAAAGAAACAATCAAGGAAGTGAAGAGAAAAAACAGAGTAGTAGGAAACCTTCACTGCAGATACATCTGACAAAGCATTAACTTCCAGAATATATAAACTGCTCAAAAAAACAAAGAAGAAAGAAAACAAATGACCCACTCAAAAGATGGAGCAAAGAGCTGAACAGAGACTTCACAAGTGAGGAATTAGAGATGGCTGAGAAACATCTTAAGAAGTGTTCAACGTCACTTGTAATTAAGGAACTGCAAATCAAAACCACTTTAAAATATCATCTTACTCCAATAAGACTGGCTAGGATCAAGAAAACAAATGATACCAAGTGCTGGAGAGGTTGTGGGGAAAGGGGAACACTCATCCACTGCTGGTGGGAATGTAAACTTGTACAGCCACTATGGAAAGCAGTGTGGAGAACCCTTGGAAGACTCGGAATGAACTTGCCACCCGACCCAGCCATACCACTCCTGGGCATGTACCCTCAAGACTTACGCCACCACAGAGATACATGCACGGCCATGTTTATTGCAGCTCTCTTCACAATAGCAAGGAGCTGGAACCAACCTAAATGCCCCTCAACTGACGAGTGGATAGAGAAAATGTGGTACATCTACACAATGGAGTTCTATGCAGCAGTAAAGAAAGACGACATCACGAGCTTTGCAGGAAAATGGCTGGAGCTAGAGGACATCATGCTGAGTGAAGTAACACAGTCCCAGAAAAACAAACGACGAATGGTATCCCTCATCTGTGGATGCTAGTGCCAACTACCCAGTTGTAAGTATTTCTTGTGTAGGGCCCCCTGAGCTTTTGTACAAAGCAGTTGGGCATAATACATTTTGGAAACAACAACAACAACAGAAAAGACTGCATCAAAGAACTGACTGAGACGGTGAACTTCTGCTCAAAACAGTCAACTTCCCCATGGAAAATACTGAGAAAGACTGAGAGATGGAAAGCATGTTTGGCAGAATGCATGAGCTCTGGCGGGGTGGGGGAATGAGCGGGAACACGGGTCTAGATTCGTTAAAAATAAAAAAATAAAAATAAATAAAATGAGCCGGGCGTGGTGGCGCATGGCTTTAATCCTAGCACTTGGGAGTCAGAGGCAGGCGGATCTTTGTGAGTTCAAGGCCAGATGTGATTGGAGGACAGTCTATTTTGTCTGATATTAAAATAGCAACACCTGCTTTCTTTTTAGTACCGTTTGCTTGGAATATTATTTTCCATCCTTTCACTTTAAGGTGGTGCCTATCCTTGAAGTTAAGATGTGTTTCTTGTAGACAGCATATAGATGGGTTCTGTTTCCTAATCCAATCTCCCAGTCTATGTCCTTTTTTTTTTTTGTCTTTTTGAGACAGGGCCTCCCCATAGCCCAGCTGTCCTGGAACTCACTCTGTAGACCAGGCTGACCTTGAACTCACAAAGATCCACCTGCCCCTGCCTCCTGAGTTCTAGGATTAAAGGCGTGCGCCACCATGCCCCGTGTCTATGTCTTTTGAATGGGGAGTTTAGTCCATTAATATATAAGGTTATAACTGATAGATGTGTGTTGCTTCCTTTCACCTTATTATCCATTTGTGGTTTTGGTCTAGGTTTCTACTTCTGCAGTTATGCTTTTATTTTCTTTTTCTAGATGCCTGGGGATAGTTGCTCCTTTCTTCTGTCCTTTGAATTGCTTCAAGTATACTCTGAATGGTTGGTTTTATGGACATGTATTCTTTTATCTTGTTTATGTCATGGAAGATTTTTCTCCCTCCTTCAACTATAATTGACATTTTTGCTGGGTATAGTAACCTGGGTTGGCATCTATAGTCCTATAACACTGGGAATGCTTTGCTCCACATTCTTGCTTTCATAGTTTGCGCTGAGAAGTCAGTTGTAATTCTGATAGGTTTCCCCTTATATGTAAATTGTTGTTTTTCTCTTGTGGCTTTCAGAAGTTTGTCTTCACTTTGGGCATCTAGTGTTTTAACTATTATATGGCATGGAGAGTTTCTTTTCTGATCTTGTCTGGAGTTCTATGTGCCTCTTGTATTTGTATTGGTTTGTCTTTTTTTAGTTTGAAAGATCTGATCAATACCATTCTCTTGGGATTCTTCTCCTTCCTCTATTCCTATGATGTGGAGGTTTGATCTTTTCATAGTGTCCCGCAGTTCCTGGTTGTTCCACTTTTGTGTATTTTTAAATTTTTCATAATCTTTACTTGAGGTTTTTAGTTGTTCTGTATTATCTTCCAGGTCTGATATTCTTTGTTCTGCTTCCTTCATTCTGCTTCTGAGGCTTTTTCCATTTCTTTCCTCTTGATTGGATGAGTGTTTGATTTCCTTTTTCATTTCCTCTTCTGATTTCTTTAGTATTTCTACTTCCTTTTGGAGCTTCTCAATGTCTTCCTATAGCTCTTTGCTTCACTGGTTGGTTTCCTTTTCTTTCTTTTTTTTATAATATTTTTTTAATTTTTTTTCCATATGCATGCAGGTCTGCATCCGTGTAGTGCAATGCCTCAGAGGTCAGAAGAGGGTGTCAGATTCCCTGGAACTGGAGTTAAAGACTGTTCTCAGCCACCATGTGGTGCTGGGGATCGAACCCGGGTCCTCTGCAAGAACAGTCAGCGCTCTTAACTGCTAGGCCATCTCTGCAGCCCCTCCTTTTCTTTTTCAACATGGGATCTTTTCAGTGTTCCCAGTTCCTTCTGGAGTTTGTCATTCTCTCTCTCTAGGTCCTTCTTGAGTTTTTTATTCTCTCTCCTTAGTTCTCTGACTTGTTCTTTTTTTTTAATTTTAAATGATTTTATTTTTTTTATGTGTATGAATGTCCGCCACTCTCAGCTGTCCTCTAGTCTCAGCTGTCCTCCAATCTCAGCTGTCCACCACTCTCAGCTGTCCTCCACTCTCAGCTTCCTCCAGTCTCAGCTGTCCTCCACTCTCAGCTGTCCTCCACACTCAGCTATCCTACAATCACATCTGTCCTCCACTCTCAGCTGTCCTCCACTCACAGCTGTCCTCCAATCACATCTGTACGCCACTCTCAGCTGTCCTCCAGTCTCAGCTGTCCTCCACTCTCAGCTGTCCTCCACTCTCAGCTGTCCTCCACTCTCAGCTATCCCCCAGTCTCAGCTGTCCCCCACTCACAGCTGTCCTCCACTCACAGCTGTCCTCTAATCACATCTGTCCGCCACTCTCAGCTGTCCTCCAGTCTCAGCTGTCTTCCACTCTCGACTGTCCTCCACTCTCAGCTGTCCTCCAATCATATCTGTCCTCCACTCTCAGCTCTCCTCCCTCCACACTAAGCTATCCTCCAATCTCAGCTGTCCTCCAGTCTCAGTTGTTCTGCCTCCAGTCTCAGCTTTCCTCCAGTCTCAGCTTTCCTCCTGTCTCAGCTGTCCTCCACTCTCAGCTCTCCTCCCTCCACTCTCAGCTATCCTCCAGTCTCACCTGTACTTCCACTCTCAAATATCATCCACTCTCGGCTGTCTAACAATCTCAGCTGTACTCGAGTCTCAGTTGTCCTCCACTCTCAGCTGTCCTGAACTCTCAGATATCCTCCACTCTCAGCTGTCCTCCAGTCTCAGCTGCAATAAACATGGCCATGCATGTATCTCTGCGGTGGGGTGAGTCTTGGGGGTACATGTCTAGGAGTGGCCCCAGCTGTCCTGGAACTCATTCTGTACTCCAGTCTCACCTGTACTTCCACTCTCAAATATCATCAGCTCTCTTCACAATAGCAAGGAGCTGGAACCAACCCAAATGCCCCTCAACTGACGAGTGGATAGAGAAAATGTGGTACACCTACACAATGGAATTCTTTTTCACTGTCATGACTACCAGACCAATGCAATCTCTAGTGCACGATGAAGATGGGATGAATGAGTTCTACAGAGATAAAAAAGGCTGTACCACAACCGGCCTGTCCTCCAGGTCTTACCTTCTTGCTGGACCCTCTTCCGAGATGTTCCCAGAGCTTCGGAAGAGTGATGGATAAGAGGTGATGATGACTCATGAGACTTCTTTGAGCATTGGGCTACCACGCCAAGCAACATATCCAGATATGTACCCCATATCTGGTACATATCTGTACCATACAAACAGCCCAATAAAACAAGACCAAATAACTTCCCCTACTTCCCCAGTGGTTACTTGTTCTCAGCAGTTAACCAGTTGTGATTCTATCAATACCCAAGGTATGAAGGTCTCTGTCCCAACTCCGGCAGACAGTGGCAGTACTGTGGAAATGAGTTCAGAGTGGAAACTGAACACATTTCCTGGAAAGAACTTCACCTTACACGGAAACTTCCGCAAGGCTGATTAGCTGACCAGAACTTCAATGATGGTGGGGCATTTGGAATGTTCCCAGTCCAGACCCTAATTATCTTGGACTAATCTTAAAGCCTCCCCCTTTAATAGCCATTTATTGCCTTCCTTTGTACAGCTGAGATTTCCCCACTCTGTTGTAACTTACCTGTTTCATGCCTCCACCAGTGTTTTGTTGTTGTTGTTGTTGTTGTTTTTACCTGCCTTGATTAGGCACCTGGGTGTGATGCAGCCCCTGACCCCATGGGCAGGCATCTCTGGAAGCATTTTCAGATGATGTTTGAAAAGGTGGAATGACTTCCTTAAGGTGATGCAGTGATGAAAGCCAAAGACAGATGTCCTCAGAAGGAGGCAGAACTTAAAGATCTGCTAACCTTCTGATGGCTTTGCAAGGATGCTGGCTACAGAGTCTAGACACAGACCTATGAGAACCTCTCAGTACCATTTCACACAGTTGAACCCAGCATCATCAGCATATTGCCATGTCCACCATGGTCTCCCACAGCTGGCTCTTTCCAGAACTGAAAAAAAAGACTCAATGTCACTTCTTTTTTATTTTTATTTATTTATATTTTTTGTGACAGGGTCTCATTATATAGCCCTGGCTGGCCTGGAACTCATTATATAGACCAGGATGGATTTTTTTTATGTAAAATACATTTTTTAAATTAATTTATTTATATATATATTTTTTATCAAATCTAGACGGGTGTCCCCCCATCCCCCCATCCCTCCAGAGCTCATGCATTGTGCCAAACATGCTATTCATCTCTTTCTCAGTCTTTCTCAATATTTTCCATGGGGAAGTTGACTGTTTTGAGCAGAAGTTCACTGTTTCAGTCAGTTCTTTGATGCAGTCCTTTCTGTTGTTGTTATTGTTGTTGTTGTTGTTGTTGTTTCCAATATGCATTATGCCCAACTGCTCAGGAGGCCCTACACAAGAAATACAACTAGGTAATTGGCACTAACATCCACAGATGAGGGATACCATTCGTCGTTTGTTTTTCTGGGACTGTGTTACTTCACTCAGCATGATGTCCTCCCGCTCCAGCCATTTTCCTGCAAAGCTCATGATGTCGTCTTTCTTTACTGCTGCATAGAGCTCCATTGTGTAGGGGCTGGGGAGATGGCCTAGCGGTTAAGAGCGCCAACCACTCTTACAGAGGACCCGGGTTCGATCCCCAGCACCCACATGGCAGCCAAAAACCGTCTGAAACTCCAATTCCAGGAGAACTCCAGTTCCAGGGGAATCCGACACCCTCTTCTGACCTCCGCGGCATTGCACGACACGGGTGCACAAACTTGCATGCAGACAGTACATTCATACACATACAGAAATAAATAAAATCAATTAAAAAAAAAGAATTCCATTGTGTAGGTGTACCACATTTTCTCTATCCACTCGTCAGTTGAGGGGCATTTGGGTTGGTTCCAGCTCCTTGCTATTGTGAAGAGAGCTGCAATAAACATGGCCATGCATGTATCTCTGCGGTGGGGTGAGTCTTGGGGGTACATGTCTAGGAGTGGTATGGCTGGGTTGGGTGGCAAGTTCATTCCAAGTCTTCCAAGGATTCTCCACACTGCTTTCAATAGTGGCTGTACCAGTTTACATTCGCACCAGCAGTGGATGAGTGTTCCCCTTTCCCCACAACCTCTCCAGCACTTGGTATCATTTGTTTTCTTGATCCTAGCCAGTCTTATTGGAGTAAGATGATATCTTAAAGTGGTTTTGATTTGCATTTCCTTAATGATTAGTGATGTTGAACACTTCTTGAGGTGTTTCTCAGCCATCTCTAACTCCTCGCTTGTGAAGTCTCTGTTCAGCTCTTTGCTC